>OZ038508.1:8789955-8877455 GCA_964036315.1 Acanthosepion esculentum | reverse complement strand
TATCAGTCTGTTCATATCTATCTATCTATCTATCTATCTATCTATCTATCTATCACAATCTGTTCATAGATAGATAGATAATAAGAAAAGTAATAAGAGACATGTTTATCACTTAAAATTTAACTTTATTTTATGCAGAGGTGTATATAAAATCATATGTAAAGCATGTTTGTGTTTTACATACAGTTTTATATTCATCTCTTTCTCTTTTTCTCTTTCGTCTTTTTCTTCTCTCTCTCTCTCTCTCTCTCTCTATATATATATATATATATATATATATATATAATGTATATACATATACACATATGTATATATGTGTGTGTGTGTGGATGTGTGTGTGCATGCAAATCATCAAGACTTATTTCTGTCTGTCTGAGTTGAGACTTCTCTTAAACAAAAGGATCTTTCTTTGCTTTTCCCTTTCTTTCTTCTATCAGTTTTTGTCTTTCTTTTATTTTATGACCAGAGAATAAAATCGGAACATTAAAACGAGGAATTCCAGAATTCTTGTGGTTTTTATGACAACTTTAAATGAATAACAGCAAAGAAAAAAGTTGTTTTTGACAAAAATACAGAGAGCGTCAACACAAATGAAAAAAATTTTAAATAAAAACAAATCACTCAATAAATAAAAAAAAAAAGACAGCGATTAGACAATCCATTTTCAAGATTCAAAACTTTTTTTGATTACCTCATTAAAAAGAATTAAATAAAACAAATAAATACCCCAGCAAAAACCAAAAAAGACAGCAAAATGGAAAATTCCATCATAAAGCTCCTGCTATTACTTATGGAGTTTTGTCTTTGAATACACGGACTCACAAAATGCTTTTCTGCATTAAAATTTCAATAAATTTACATTAAAAACACAGCCAAACTGTCTTTTGCTTTCAATTGAATCAATTACTAGGCAACACAAACTTGATTCTCAAAGTATTTTCATGCTGATCCCAGCCCAAAAGCTAATCGACTGAGTTGATCATTTCTTCCTGTTGCAATTAAAAAAAAAAAAAAGAACGATCAGAAGTTTTGGAGGTTTTCGTTTCATTTTATTTTCACTCATTTTTTTTTTTAGAAAAATGATTTTAAATTGATCATCACAATAACATCTTTCCAATAAATTTACGTAAATCATTAGACAGGGTTACAGTCAGGGTGAGGTTGAGGATTAGGGTGAGGGTACTTTTGTCTGCATTAAAAACGAGGGAAATGTTTTATTTATCAATTGGCGAACAGTAAATAGTGCTTTCAGTTAAAGATTTCTTTAAATTATGCCAGCCATTTACAATGTCTGTGAAAAACAGGTAACAGAGCAAAATGAGAGTGGATGAAATATATATATATATATATATATATATATATATATATTTAGTTTACGAAAAACTAGGTAATCCGTATGGGTAGACCCAAGGAGGATAAAATCCAGAGAGCTCAATGTAAATTAGAGCTAATAATTTAAATAAAAATAAAAACAGACCACCTTAAGGTTCCATGTAATAAATTATTTCACCACAGCCCTTTTAAAAGACCACGGATCATCAGACTTTACTTCCAAAGATTGAAATGAAAAATGAAAAGAAATGTACACATTTTTGATGGGCAGTACTAAGCATATGTAAATTAACGAAGTGAGGAAGTCAGGGGGGAGAGAGACATGATTGAGTTAGATGTAATTTAAAATTTCTATTCTTTCATATTTAATATTGTTTGAGGAAGTCCAGACATTGACACATTTAATCGGTTAACTTAATGGAAGTTATATATTGATATGGAAGGGGGAGAGGAGAAAAAAGACATAAAGGGGAAAAGAGAGAAGGAAGTCATGAGAGAAAGTGTCACTAACTTCCTTTGGAATGAAAGGTCCGAAATAGACGCTGTTGTTTTGCTTTGAGAGTTCATAAATATTATAATGTTTGATATAAATTTGAATGTTTAAACAGTCTATAAGGAATTTAATTTGATGTTCGTTAGCAATTTAAGATTTTTAAAAAACCTTTATTACAAAAATTTTGGGGATTTAATATGAAATAGTCGATTAGAAAAATATTCATAGAATTTACATTAAAATACTAATGTACTAAATACATATATATATACATATATATATATATATACATATATATATATATACATATATATATACATATATATACATACATATATATATATATATATACATATATATATATATACATACATACATATATATATATATATATATATATATATATATATATATATATATATATATACCTACGTATGTTTGAAATTTGAAGTGTAGTTATATGTATATTAATATATACTTCTTAGCTCTGTCTACCACATTGAGCACTATTTTGTTTACACCTTATATTAAATTGAGTAAATGTTTATTCGCTTACCTGTATATATATACACTAATGCACGTATATACATTTGCTAATATCTAGTTATTTAATTTATCCACATTAATACATATATCCACATATATATATATATAGATATAACGTAAATCACTCATACGAAAAACAAATAATGAAGCGCACTACATGATTGATATATATATATATATATATATATATATATATATATATATATATATATATACTCGACTCTCCTGTCAAATTCGACATGTGAGGGTCAAGCAGATCATTTCCTAGGAAACCGACAGCCTGACAACAGCACATGAGATTTGATTACAGTGGTGAAGGTTTCGTGCAGTACCATCCACACTTTTTGATTGTCCGAATACAGAGACCTGGTGCACTAAGTGACACAACGTTCCCAAACAACCCTCCGCAGGTTTTGAATTCAGAGTTGTCCTTCTCCTAGACCAGTTGCCATCCAAGGCTATAGAACTCAATCTGTCCTGCTATTTACCCATAGCTGGAGGGAGAAGAAGAGGACTCATACCTTTCCCTAGGGTATTAGCATGTAATGGATTGTAATGGATTCGACTGGAATTCAAACTCAGCTCTCCGATTCCTCACTCCAAGCCGCTATCCATTACTCCACCATGCCTTCAATCCTCTTTATCCACTTTAATACATACATACATATATATATATATATATATATATATATATATATATATATATATATAAATATATATATATATATATATATATATATATATGAAATGAAGAGGTTATAATGACTCCAATGAGAGAAAAGTGTGTATATTAAAAAGAAGAGAGGTACAGCAAACTTTTTTGGTTGTAATGTGGGTTTTTAAAAAAATGTTATTCTTTATTTTTCATTCAAATGACCAACACAAAAACAGAGAATGTCTCATATAGAGAATATTCAACATTGAAAAACATAAAGGAAAAAAATTAATTATTTTTAATAATTATTTTTAATAATATGTGGAAATCTCCACCCTTTACCTGAAGACGGTCGTGAGACCAGAAACACGTGTTGTAAAACTATGTAAAACTATGAAAAATAAAGAATAATATTTTTTTTAAAACCCACATTACAACCAAAGAAGTTTGTGGTACCACTCTTCTTTTTAATATATATATATATATATATATATATATATTTAGAAAAATATGACAAACACACCACAAGAAATTTCCATTTTGCCATATCTTTTTTGTTATAGAAAATGACATATCTTTTTTGTTATAGAAAATGCCATATCTTTTTTGTTATAGAAAATGCCATATCTTTTTTGTTATACAAAATGCCATATCTTTTTTGTTATACAAAATGCCATATCTTTTTTGTTATACAAAATTATATGTTGTTATTTCTATTCAATCAATTTTTTTCTGTTTTCTATGCACATTCAGTTATTATGCATCTGTGTACAGTTAAGTAATTGTAAGCAACAGAAAACTCAACAGATGATCTGACACCTTAGACAATAAAAATCCCCAGCAAGGAAGGAAAAAAAAAAGACCAAAATGCAAACACTTACCTACTCAGTAAAGTCTCCAATGGTCATATGATCTAGACAGAGCAAAAACACTTCACAACATCTACACAGAAAAGACAGCTTTAGTCATTACTTGTGTTTCATGCTCATGTGATCTTCAGGTGATTAGAACACAACTGAAAAAAGTGGGGGTCTAGGATTTTATCTCCATGATCATAACACATCTATGCTAATGCATCATGGGAAAAACTTTTCCGAAACCTATGTGTGGATTGGGGAGATAATAAATAAAGAAAAACCCATGGATGGGTCTAACCAGCCATGGTGATGAAAAAAGGATATGAGGGAAAACACTAGTCAGATGGCAGGTGACACAACAGGAATTTTATATTATATATTTTATATTCTGCCTACGTCTTCTAATTAATTCTGATTTTTTTATTTAGCAGTGTGTTTTCACTGCTCAGACATAATAATGCAAACTTCTCTTCAAGGTAACTTTTGGGGACTTAGCTACTTTTAATATTCTAGTAATATGCTGACAGTGCACTCGCATTTTCATACTATGTTTCAAACTCAACTAATGATTATAGTACCTTTTTTCCATTCTTTTTCAGTAGCCCCTATATATATTTTTTCCTCCTTAACATTATTCCTATTTTTTACCTTTGTTTTTTCACAAAATAAACTATATTTTCAGACAAGCAATTACTTTCCATGAGACAGGCACGTTTTATTCTAAAATTACACCAACAATAACTGGTTAATAAAAAGCCAACAAAAATTATAACAATATTGGCAATAAGAAAAAGTTAAAAAAAGAATACAGGTGTGTCTGAAAATTTTGACTTTCTCTTCATGCTTCAATTTAGTCAAAAGCTGATATATAATACATATCATCAATATAATAAATATCAATTTTAGTGACAAAATTGTTATAATTTTGTTGGCTTTTTATTCCTTAAATTTTATTAAGCGACCTATTAAATCTACTTATACACATATAACAAGAAAATTAAATTAATTATCTGTTACAAAAAATTTAAAACAGATAACCTTATCCTCAAAAATAATAACACACCTACAAAATCAAAATTACAAAGAACCAACATTATTAGCGAGTTCAAATGCCCCTTAAGGAGCTGTGTTCCTTATCAAACCAAACTCGTAAATAATTACATGCCTATCCAGATGACTTATGTTACACCTATCTGACCACAGCTCCACTAAAACTCATTTAAATGCACACACAAACCTACTAAACTCCATTCAAAACATACCGGTAGAAAATACAAACATATTAACCTCATCTACATGTAAAAAAAAATAAAAAAATAATGGACATCCTAATAATAAAAAAGAAAAAGCCAATCTTGAATAATATTAAACTATGAACACGGCCACAATGTGCTGACCATGTTTGGAAAATAAAACATTTCTATAACTTTAGATACATACATAACACAACCTGTATATTCAGTTAAAAGTCAAAATAAAATGATCCTTGATAATAAAAGAGTATAGCCAAAAGTGCTCAGACATGCAGAAAACACCTGTAGCATACACAAGAAAAATTAAATAAATAGCTTAATCGCAGTACATTTACTGCTTTATTACGCATTCCCAGGTGAAAGTTGGGTTTTTATTTTCACTTTTTAGTTTCCTGAAAAATTTAGAGAGGGCTGTTCTGTTACTATATTTCATATTGCCTAATGTCATTTGGTAGCATAACTTATGTCTTTCTGAAAAATGATCGATCCTAAAAAATATGAACAATCCAAATCTCTTAAACAAGAGAAGTGAGTTAATGAGCACTTGCTTGTATAAAACCAAATTTCTTCTCAAGCACGTTGACCCAGATTAATATAGTCTAGCTAGGCCCAAGGACCACAAATGCTAATATTGATTTTATTTGTTATTATTTTTATTAATATTTTTACTCTCTTTACTTATTATTACTATTATTACTGTTATTATTATACTGTAATGCATTTAACATTTATGCTAATATTATTATTTTCATTATCATATTATTACTGTTATTACTATTTTTACTACATAACTATTATTAGTGTTTTTATCTTAATTTTACTTTTAGTCTTACTATCAACAATCAGTTTTTATTATTTTATTTTATTTTTATTTTTTGTTATTGTTACAAAATATTTTTATTTGTATCTTAATTTTATCACTGCATATTTTATTGATTTTATTAATTTGCTTATTGATTTTCATACAAAGAATAGAGTTATCCCCCTTGATCTTCAAATTTTTTTTTAAAGAGCGTCCATTTTTAAATTAAAATTTATAATTCTTATTTTCAAACTTAAATGTTAACCTGAGCCTAAATTCAAATCCAGAATTAAACTACAATTCGTTTAAATACTTAACAACTACAATAACCCTCTGTGATAACAGAAGATCTGTCAAAAATGGTGAAATTCAAAAAAAGAATAAATTTAAAATTCACAAAAATGTCTCTTGTTTGTGCAACATGTGTAGGTCACACTAACGTAAACAAACTTACTTCGATGAAGAGCTAAAGGACGAAACACATCACACAAGACCTCTTCCACTTTGACACACACACACACACACACACACACACACACACACACATATATATATATATATATATATATATATATATATATATATATATATATATATATGGCTATATGACGGTTCGAATCCTGTTGGAGGATGAATATTTTCTATGAAAATTTCTCGGATATTCAGGCCGGTAAATGTTATTTAATACTGTTTATTGTAAACAGAGCATTTACTTAAATATTTGTATCTATAAAAAGAATGTTAAACATAAAAATGTCTTTAAATAATTATCAGACTTTGTCCATTTTATAATGTGTGATGTCATTTGTTTACATTTGATACGCCAAGAGCAGTTATGAATGTAAATGAAAGATTCATGGAAGATTGAAGTTTATAAGCAGTACATTCGACCTTGCCAACCGAACGATCCTCAGTGGCCGAAACGGTTAAGGCACATCAGGCTATATGACAGTTTCGTAAAGGATACAGGTTCGAATCCTGTCGGAGGATGAATATTTTCTATGAAAATTTCTTGGATATTCAGGCCGATAAATGTTATTTAATACAGTTTATTATAAACAGAGCATTTACTTAAAAACTTGTATCTATAAAAAGAATGTTAAACATAAAAATGTCTTTAAATATATATATATATATATATATATATACTTGTGTAATAAACAATCTCATATATCATGTAACCTTCAAATTTTCATTTATAAAAAATTATTTTTTCATGTATATCGTGTATTATACATGTTCCATTTAGAGAAACCAAACTCAGAGACCAAATTACAATAGACTAACCTCTTTTCTTCTATCTCTTTATCCCATCTAGTTAAATAAGTTAAAAAAGCAAAAGAGAACGATAAAAGTATTTTTAGTAATGCTATACTCATTGTGTAAATGCATACAGCCATAAACAACCAAATGAGAAACAGCTAAACATCTTATAAACATAAACAATGAAAAAGATGCTATGTTTGTATTATATAATAAGATACTAATCTGAGAATATTACATACATTATTATGTATTTTGGGATACAGTTAAGTAAAACATCAGTTTTATCAAAAACACATTTTTTTTAAAATACAGCTGTACTTTTTGATTTCAGTAAATGGATAAAACTTGGTCAATGGTGTAGCTAGGGTCAGCAGTACATATGTTAATTTTATATCTTGTGACTCCCTTAAGATTATCAAACATATAGAGTATATATATATATATATATATATATATATGTATTTGCATGTATGTATTATAGCTTGGCTTCTTTAAAAACAAAAATTTAGGAAATTCTCCATGTCTGTCAAGTGTTCTGAGATAGTTAATATGGCTTTTATGGAAGATAAATATCTTCCACAACTGCAATAGAATTCATTCACAATATATATATATATATATATATATATATATATATATATATATCAAATATGTGCTGCAGTTCAATTTATATTACATGAATCATTCATACAAAAAGAAGATTTGTAAAGTTAACGATAGAAATGACCAAAAACTTCTTCGCAAACAAATTTATTTATTTAAAGTTTCATTAACCTACGAATCACTCGATGAATGTTATGATACTTGTTTTTAATAACTTCAAGTTGTATAAGGTCTTTTTTTTTATTCTGCTAGTACTTTCGGCTGTAAATTCAGTCATCCTCAGGCATGGAAATTATTTTGTTTTTAGTAAATCCAGGTAATAGCGGACACAAATAATTAAATGCGAATCGAAATATGTTTTTTTTAGAAATGTGTTATTGTTAACGGATAAAAACTTATGGAGCATGCAGTCGCAATGCTAAGGTTGAATTTTTTTGAAAATTTTAGAAATTTTCAAAAAAATTCAACCTTAACGTTGCGATATATATATGTATATATATATATATATATATATATATATATATATATATATGTATATATATATATATATATATATATATATATATGTATATATATGTATATATATATTTATATATGTGTGTATATATATGTATATATATATTTATATATGTGTGTATATGTATGTATATGCATATTTATATATATATGTATATATATATATATATATGTATATTTATATGTATATATATATATATATATATGTATATAGAGGTATATGTATATGTATATATATATAATGTATATATATACGTATATGTATATATATCTGTATATGTATATGTGTATATATATGTATATATATATGTATATGTGTATATGTCTCTATATATATGTATATCTATTGTGTATATTTTGGCAGCAATTTTTCATTAATGCATGTTTCATTAAATAATATAGACAAGTTTTGTCTATTTATTTTAAGTAAGTTCCTTTCGTATTGTCTGATAAGCTGAATCACATTATCGTTGTATTATCTTAGAAGTCTTAATAATACTAAGTAAATAGAACATAATACTACTTCAACTAATTCCAAACATATTAATCTCTTTTATCGTAGTCAAATGCATACCAATTATAAACAAGATGAAAATATATTAAAAAAACTAGTTAATCTTAATAATACTACAACAGATCCGAGCAAAAAACTCAGGTTAATCATATACTACACTAAATCTGGCATATCCAACTTAACTATTCAGAATAATTCTTCCCCACTCACCGTTAGCGATTTGCAAAAAACTAACATAGTGTACAAATTCAAGTGCCCTTTGGGAGAATGTATCTCCAATGGATTAAATAATATTTATTGTGGTCACACCACAAACTCGCTTTCAAGACGCTTAACTCTACATTTAAATGATAACTCTAACATTTTTAGACATTTAAAACAACATGCCTGCCTGCGTAATCAATTCCGGAAAATCCTTGTTGACAACACAATTATACTTAAACATGAAAATTAAAAATCTTTGAAGCTATATACATAAAACAGTTGAAAGCTAACCTGAACAAAATAAACTATGAAATCTCCACAAACATTCTTAAATGCCTATAATCTATAGCAGAAGCCATTGGTCTATACCAATGGCTTCCCATACTTAATACTTCTCGTTTTCACTCTCGCGTGGTCATGTGTGACGTCACGAGCTACGACGCGTTTTTCGCTTCCTTGGCTCGTAAATAAGAGTTTGTCATTACTTTGAGCTTATTCAAACAGCAACGGCGGGCCATTATTGTGGTTTCGTATATGTGTTGTTTTGATTTATTAAAATTCTCATCTTTGATAATGGCTTATGTAAGCCGAAAGCTTAAATTGGTTTCAAACATGTGTCAATATGGTGTTTTCCTTTCGTCTTTCAATGATAATGTGATTAAGCTTATCAGACAATACGAAAGGAACTTACTTAAAATAAACAGACAAAACATGTCTATATTATTTAATGAAACATGCATTAATATATATATATGTATATATATGTTAATGGTTATAAGTATATATATGTATTTGTATATATGTATATAAATATGTATATATATATATATGTATATGTATATATGTATATATATAAATATATGTACATATATATATACATACATATATATCTATCTATCTATATATATATATGTACATATATATATATATATATATATGTAGATATATATATATACATACATATATATATATATATATATATATATATATATATATATTAAAATAAAGAGAAAGAATAATAAGATTTATAATCCAGTGTTTTGTATCAATTATTTTTATTTGTATATATTGTATATATATATATATATATATATATATATATATATATATATATATATATATATATATATATTTGTATATATGTGTATATATATATATCTATATCTATATATATATATATATATATATACAGTGTAAACCGGATATAAGAGAAAACCGGATATAAGAGAGATTTTCTCTGGTCCCAAATTAGAGCCATACTTACCTAAACAAAATAGCCCAAACCCGGATATAAGATAAACCCGGATATAAAAGACTTCTTCTCCGGTCCCGACAACTCTCTTATATCCGGGTTACACTGTATATATATATATATATATATATATATATATATATAGAGAGAGAGAGAGAGAGAGAGAGAGTAATGGATTGCGACTTGGATTGAGGAACTGGAGAACGATGTTTGAATTCCAGTTATGTTCATTGTATTCACTAATGTCCTTGGGGAACATATTAACCTAACTCTTCTCCTCCCAGCTGTGGTTAAATAGTAAGACAGACTGGGTTCTATAGCTTGGGAACCAATCTAGCAGAAGGAAAAACTCTGAATTCCAGACTGTATTTAGCCCTGGCAGAGCACGTATGATGCAGCTTAAGGAAAGGATCGTTCGCATTGACTTGATGCTCCCCACTATGATCAACTCACATATATATATATATATATATATATATATATATATACATTTTGAATTGGACATAATCCGACAATTTATTAAAGACATTTAATTAAAACTTAATTAGTTAAAAAGTACGTTAAACATATCAAAAATGTCTTTAATACATATATATATATATATATATATATATGTATATGTGAGTGTGTGTGTTTGTGCACATACACACACACCTGTGCACCCACACAAATATATGCATGTGTGTGTGTGAGAGAGAGAGTTATATGTGAATGTATGTCAGAATCCTCATGCATATATACATATTAAACCATGTAGATGAATTGATAATTGCTATCAGGGTGGTCCTCTATTTAATTATTGTATATTTTTATTAATATTTATTTTACTGATGATTTTACAATTTAATTTCTGCGTCTCGCATCAACACTACTATCTGGAAGTAGTTAAATATTGTTTGAGATGCAGACAAGCTTTCAAATATTTGGAATCTGACCATTAATAATTCTGTACACGTGCAAGAAATGGCGGGCAGAGAAATATGTTCTGTCAATATATATATATATATATACATATACATATATACATATACATATATATATATATATTTATATATATATATATATATATATATATATATATATATATATATATATCTTGGGAGAAACTTTCAACTCACTGACAGATGGAACAAATTAAAAACATTTTATTTTCATCAGTTTTTGCTTATTTGTATAAGTTATTTCTTCCTTTTCTTTTCATTTCTCTAAAACTGATTTGGACCACACTTGTTCATGTTTATTAGAAATTTTTAAAAAAAATGGAAAAGAATTAACTTTATTTGTATTTTTTTAGTCAAATAATTCCTTCATTTTACATTTCTTCTTTATATTTTGACACAATGAAAATTTTTGTAAATCACAGACAAAAAAAAATCAAACAAAAGCAACAAAAACAAAAACAGAATAAAAAAAAATGAAAAAAAACTCTTAAGGCAACATTTGATTTTCCAGTCAGTTTATTAGTATGTTTCTTTTTCTCTTTTATTCTTTCTTCATGCTGATATTACTCTTCAAATACTGTCTGGATTAGCAAAACAGACTTATATTCCGCTTTTAAATATTTAAACTAAAATCCACATTAGTCTGTATTCTCAAAATAGTTAAACTGACCTCAGCTTCACAATATACAAATATTTATGCAACAGCAGACAACTGAACCTTGGCTTAAAAGTGTTTTAAGTTTTCTTTCTTTCTTTTAAATCACTTTAGTTTATGCATTAAGAAACAGGAAAATTTCATTAAAAACACAGAAATGAGTGCAGAAATGTTATGTAATTTTTTTTTTACAGTAAGGCTCACTCTGTACAAGACCTGGGAGCCACTCAAGGTCCAGGTTTATGTTAAGAGGTAGTTTATATAGATAGGAGGAGATGATAACGGTAAACTCTAGACTTGAATAGGTTAAGATTGTAGTGATCAGGGAAACATCAACTTGGGAGTTTGTTCCCCAGAACTTAGTTCTCTCTGGTGGAATCCGGAGTGGGGGATGGAGGTGGTTTACTAAAATGTAAGCTGAGTAGAAAGAAAAAAAGAAAGAAAGAAAGAAAGAATGAAATATAGAAAGAAGTGTTATGGGCGAATGAATGGAAAACTGGTTAACTCTAGACTTGAACAGGGTAAGATTGTAGTGATCAGGGAAACATCAACTTGGGAGTCTGTTCAAAAGGCCAATAGTTCGCGGGAAAAAGCTGTTTGAATGGAACTTCTCACTGTTGGAATACCGAGGGAATATGGATGTAATATATGCAGTACCAATCATCCTATATGGCAGTGAATGCTCAACAATCTCTTTCCAGATAAAGAAGAGACTTGAGGCAACAAATTGTGGCTCTACAGAAGGATGCTGAGAATACCATCAACTGAACATATAAACAATGACAAAGTTTTAGAGAAAATGGAAACAAAAAGGACATTTATATTTAACATCACAAAGAATTGTTTGAAATCTGTAAATTGATCCCCCGACTTTAGCAAAAAGAAAGTTTCACTCATGTCATATGATTTCTTACAATGAATAAATAATTATCAGCAAACAGAAAAAACAAACATGCAAATTACAAACTGGAGATAGAAAAATCAAGCAAGTACAACAATTTAAATTTTTGGCAAGTGCTTTAGCAGAAGATGGAAAGTGTGATACCACAGTATGAAGACACATGGGAGTAGCAAAAGATTCCTTCCAAAAACTAAAAAAAGTATTAAGAAAGAGGAAAATTAAACTGCAGATAAAGAAAATAGTACTAAAGTTAAAAACATTTATTTACAGTTTTAGAAAGGAAATCATTTAAGAAAGATATAAAAACTACATTTACTTTAAAAAATAAATAAAACTTAAACTTGAAAAAATACACCATTCGAGATATAAATTGTCGATGGCTTCCACTGTAATTAATATTTTCAAGTCTAAAATTTACCCCTAACCCTAACCCTAAAATATTGAATGATTGTACTATCTACCTATTGCCAATTTTGCTATTAGGTCTGATCTGATTCTGGTAATGGCAGGAGGAGTCAGGTAGTTACTGGAGTGCTACAAAATTTTTTTTTTTCATCATATACATAAGTTCCACTTGATGTTGAGAGTAAAATTTTATGTCCTAATAAGGCAGTGGTTCCTAATTCTTTTTTCTCTGGGCCACATTTTTGGAATTAAATTTTGCCTGTGCCTCACCAAATTTCATATGATACAAACTACATTTTAAAAAATAAAAAACCGACAGAGGGTTAAAGAGAGATAACTGCAGATTCGAAGTTGGAACATTATCATTGATAACTCTCTCCTTCAAATTGCAGATCCTAGTTTCTATATTCTTAATATATGATTTTTTTTTTAAGCTTTTCACCCCAGGCAAGGCTGGAAGCCACTAGCACGCAAGGGGTTACAGAGGATTTGGAGCGAGAGCAAATAGGAGTGTTAGAGGAAAGGATGTGGAGAAGGATAGAGGATAGATCAAGGCAACTGGAGATGTCGATTGACGTTACACTTGAATAGTTGGAGATCATAGTCATCAGGGAAACAGGAATGAGGAAGGGAGTTCCATAGGCATGAGGTGTGAGATATGAAGCTATTGGAGTAGAAGAGACGTCTACATTTAACAGTTTCAACAGTGAAAGGGTGGGAATGGGATGCCAACCTCGTAGGACGCTTGAATTCATGGAGCCTGGGAATCAGCGATAGCAGCTCATCGAAGCAATTACCATGGAAGTATTTATAGAAGAGACAGAGAGAGGCGACGGCACATCTGTGAGAGAGAGACTGCAGACGAGAAGCCAGATCAGGGCCAATTCCATTGCATAGCAGTCTCTGGATCTTATCAAGAACCTTGAGGCAAAAATATCACAATGATAAAATCAATCAATAATTATTTATAACTATTTATACAAAGACTTGTGCATACAAGTACAAGTAATTCATGATAATATATTAAATTTTGTAATCATATTTATCTTTGGCATATGAATTTTTTGAAACTGTTTCTAAATCTTTGTTTTTCAATCATCCTGCCTCACCTGCTACCCTCTTCTGACACACCTATGAGGCACACCACACCATTTGGGAAACACCACAATAATTAAAAACTAATTGCATTCGAAGCAAGGTGCCTCGTTGAAAAATCACTTGTTCACTGCAATAGGTGAAAATCTGAGGTGTGATCGGTGATGGTTGAATGTTTCTCGTTTGGTTTTGGAGGTATTGAATGTTTCCCTATTGTGAGTAACTACAGCTAGGTCAGAGGAGAAATCAGCCAGGGGGCTCTGATCTTCTAGATTTATGGAAATTAACCCATACACGGTTGTATCATCATCATCATAAATGTTTACTAAAGAACAAAGATAGATCTTTAGGCAGATCTTTCATCATCATCATCATCATCCTTCGACCTCCCTGTGGTTGATTGGTTGAGGCTCCATCAGCAATTTCTTTCCACACTGTTTGGTCCTGTATTGCTGTCCCCAGATCTCCAATGTCCAACACTGAGTGCCAAGCTATGTTGTTTGGGAAGGTCAGTTTTCGTGAGAAGACACTTCCAAAAGGATGCCATAGGAGTAAAGATGAGATGACTTCTTTGTACGCTCGGTGGAAGTGGCCAGAAAACTGTAATCGTTTTTGTTTGAGCTTAAGAGAGATTAGTCTCAGTTCTCTGTAAATTGTGTTAAGCATTACAAGTAGATTTGTATATGTTCTATCCAATCGTCTTTTAAGATGAATAGATAATGTCCAAATTTCTGATCTTAAAAATTAAAATATATTTGTAAAAAGACAATATGAATAAAGACAAAAGGAAGTGGTGTCTGGGAAAGTCAATTTTCATGAGATGACACTTCCAGAAGAATGACATAGGAGTAAGGAGGAGATGATTTCCCTGTCTGCTTGGTGGCAGTGTCCAGCAAAATGTAATCATTTTTGTTTGATCTTAAGAGAGCTTGGTGTCAGTTTTCTGTAAATTGTGTTAAGCATTACATGGGATCTCCAAATGATGTTCTGGATTTTTCCAAGTAGATTTGTATATGTTCCATCCAGTCATCTTTCAAAACATGCAGATAATGTCCAAGCTTCTGATCCTACAAAATAAAATGTACCTGTAAAAAGACAATATGTATAAAGACAAAAGGAAGTGGTGTCTGGGAAAGTCAATTTTCATGAGAAGACACTTCCAGAAGAATGACATAGGAGTAATGATGAGATGATTTCACTGTCTGCTTGGTGGCAGTGGCCGGCAAACTGTAATCATTTCTGTTTGAGCTTTAGAAAGATTGGTCTCAGTTCTCCATAAATTGTGTTATGCATTGCATAGGATCTCCAACTGATGTTCTGGATTTTTCTAAGAAGATTTGTATAAATCTACTTAGAAATATCTTTAATAATAAGATGATCTTTATTCTAAGCAGGAAGAGGGTAAGACTTGGGGGATGATTGCATTAATCCCATGAACTTCAGATGACTAGCTATTAGCAATAACCTTCATGGGCCTCCCTGTAAGGAAAGACTTGATAATTGAGAAAACACTTTGTGTATTAACCTCCCTATGCCACACCTTGTCAAAGGCCACTGATAAATTCTAAGGTGATGTACTTATGATGTATTCATTGTTTAATGCCTCATGGATTTTAAGGGTATCAGCAGTGGACTGAGCAGAGTGAAATTCATACTGTTTGTCACTCAGGAGGTTGTCCTTGTTGAGGTGATCAACAACCTACTTATTGATGATAGCCTTAAAGAGTTTGCAGATAACTTTAAGGAGGTTGATGGACCAATGTTATGGGGATGAGCACTTACACACATTCTTCAAAACAGGGCACCCAGCAGGCACTTTCTATAGACTTGGGAAGGAGAAAGCAATGAGAAACCATTCTAGCATTCACAGACAATAAAAATCTGCAATTTAGGGAGAGTCATAATCATCTATATCCCGAAGAGTCTTGCATAAAAATGAAAACAAAACTTATCATTCCCAAAGTTTCTGGTTTGAATTAATTTTTAACTGACATTAATTAAAACTTGAATTCTTTAGATTGATTGTATATAAACCCACTATGTTGATACTAAAGGTCTGAGTGTGTTCTTGGTCAAATCATTGATATAAAGCAGATTGAAGATAGAAGTGAGAAAAGGGCCTTGGAGGACATTAGAATTAACCTCATTTGCCTCAGATAACTGGCAATCAACATATCTGGAGGTGCACCCATATACTTTGATATCATCTATATATACAAAAAATCTGGTAGTGTTATTGGTCACATCATTGATATAAAACACAAAAAATATAGAACTGAGAAAAGTGCCTTGGAGGACGTTAGGATTGACCAGATTTGCCTTGGAGGACTGGCAATTAGCATATCTGGAGGTGCACCCATATACTGTGATATCATCTTTATATACTAAAGATCTGAGAGTGTTCTTGGTCAGATCATTGATATAAAGCAGAATGAAGATAGAAGTGAGAAAAGGGCCTTGGAGGACACTAGAATTGACCTCATTTGCCTCAGATGACTGGAAATTAACATATCTTTGATATCATCTTTATATACTAAAGAGGTGAGAGTGTTCTTGCCTCAGAGGACTGGCACTTAACAACGACCTTCATAGACCTACCTGACTGGATCGATTTTTGTTTTGTCTGTTTATCAGCATATCAACACCTTAAGGGTCATTTAATGCTGAATTTAATTTTCTTGGGAGCTTTGATGTAATAAAAATGTTATTCTGATTTCACAATTGATACATGGTAGATGATTCTCAGGTTTTGTGTATATACATGTCTGTGTGGACATGGTTACTAGAGGCAGTGATGTATGTTTTATGTTGCAATTTTGTTGAAGTTATATTCTGGAATAGAGTTTGATTTAAGAAATTATCAGATATTACGTGGCTTTATGTCATGAAATTTCTTTTATGTTGGTTGTTTTGTAGTATTTTAAATGGAATTGGGTGAAGTTGCTACAAATTTTTAGTATGTGTGTATTGTTGCTAATTTTACTATAGATATGTATTGTTGGTAATTTTTATATAAAAATGTATTGCTGGTATTTTTACTATAAAAATATATTTTTATACTTCCATAGTGTTTTGTTTGGGAGTTCGCTATTTACCAGTTGTTGGGATCCTAACAGGTCCTACCACCTTGGGTCATGGTGGACCTGGGAACATCAATTAAAATTTGCTGCTGGATGGAGTTTATTGTCATACCCTGGACTACATGACAGAAAGGTCTTGATAACTGAGACATATTAGGTTGTCACACATGAAATGACACATTTTTTGGTTGGTTATTGATACAGTCGTCTAACTCGTAATATATTTTGTTGGTTGGTTGCTTTTACCTTGAAAATTTGAATTTTTTTATTATTATTTTTGTAATTCTTATGGGACATTTCCTATAATGACAGTGAACTCTTCCTGACACTATAAAGACTGCGCCTCTCAAGAGAGACGTCAGAACGAGTCGAGACGGAATCGAGTCGAGCCAATAGTAGTTCACTCCAAACCAGACTGACAGTCATACTAACACCTTCAACATCTTGTATTATTATTATTCTGTGTAATATATCTTTGTTATTTCTACTCTTGTGTTCGTGTTGTTCTTCCTTGTTCCAAACCTTGGACCATAACAGTGGCGACGAGGATATTGGACCATAACAGTAATGTAATATATTAGTGTAGTTATAATGTAGTATATTAATGTATTAATGTAGTATATTAGTGTTCACTCATGTTTTTTTTTAAATCACCAGATTTTATCACTGTTACAATCAGTTTGTTTTTGTAATTCACACTTGAGGATGATTTGGGAGGAGATCAAAAGTACTTGGCTAGGAAAAAACTATGGTGCCTTCCTTGATGAATTTCATCAAGTAACTAGGAAACTGGAAAGGATCATTATAAAAATAGACATATGTCTATATTATTCAACGATATATATATATATATATATATATATATATATATATATATATATATATATGTATATGTATATATATATATATATATATGTATATATATATATATGTATATATATGTATATATATATATATGTATATATATATATATATATATATATATATATATATATATATATATATATATTACAAATCAATGACATCTCTCAAAATATTCAGTTGTTACACATGAAATGATGCATTTTTTGGTCACTTGTTGATTCTGTTGTCCAACAAAGTAAACTCTTTAGTATATAAAGTTTTTACTTATTCCAGACTTGTTTTCTTTCCAGATAATTTTAATTTCAATATATTGTTACTCATAAGCTGAGTGAAAATGATTATAATGAAACAATGTTGAGTAATCTTACTCTTAATCAAACTGGATTATTCTGACTCTGAAGCATTTTTGAATATCAGGACGGCATTTGGTAATGGTATCGTTGAAATCAGAACTGTACAGAGATGTTTTCAGAAGTTTTGAAAATAAACCAAGAAGAAGACTATGATCGGTTATCAGATATGATCAAATTGGTTTGGTTGATCAAAATCTGAGAACGACAGTACGAAAATTTGCATCCGAACCAAAACATTTTGCACAACCATTTCTCAACACTTGAAAACAAGTGAAAAGGTAAAGGAACTGGATGGGTTTGTTCCACATGAACTGAACGAGACTCAAAAAACTTTGCTTTGAGGTGTGCTCTCTGTTGATTTCTTGACTAGAAAAAGAACCATTTTTGCATTGAATCATTACATTTGATGAGAAATAGATAATCTTTGACAAAGAGTCGGCCAGTGGTTAGATGCAAGTGAATTACGAAAACAATACTCAGAACTATCATTATATCCTACAAAGTTAATGATTGCTGTATGGTGGCCTTTCAAAGGGGTTATTCAATATTCATTCTTGCCTCACGGGAAAACAATAACAGCAACCTTGTACTGTGGAGAAATTGTATGCATAAAAAATTGAAAAAGAAACATCCCAGATTTGTGAATAGGGATGGCCCAATTTTGCTGCATGACAACAGACGGCCATATGCTTCTCAGTCAGCTGTTGAAAAGCTGCATAGCCTGAATTATGAAATTTTGCCTCATCCTCCATATTCATTTTTCAAAAATATGCTCTTGAGTAGTCGCCCGAGGGGGGGTCGTCAGTGATGTTATTTGACTTGGTTCATCAGGGAGTTTCAGGTCTTTCAACATCATACTCCCCATCACCAAGTCAACCCAATCAGGGGAGATCAATCCCTGATTACCCCTCTCAATCAAACGCTAACAGCTACTCTGGCCTTTTAATGAATTAGACGAAGAAAGACCACCTTTTCCACACACCCGATTGGATGTTTGCAACAACCAATCCGCTGCACAAACTATCTTTTAAATGGCCCATGGTGGGGATTGGGTTCTTTTCTTTTTTTTTTTTGGTGGATAGCAGTTTCAATGGATAACCGAGGAGGCAATCTTAATGTTCCTAAATTTAACCCTTTCCCTAAGTATTGTATAGTGTCTTACTCTAAATATTTCATATGTCTCTTACTGATTATCACTTATTTAAACATTTTAAGTTTTTCATATGCAATGAAACATTCTTCAATTAGGAAGAGATAATTGAAGCATTTGTACTGTTTATCACATCGAATGATGAGAATTTTTTTTAAAGATGGGATCAAGAATTTAGAGGTACATTGGAGAACAGTCATTCATCAACATGGCGCCTGTTTCAAATAAATAAATTAGTTATTTAACATTTCAGAAACGTTCTTTTCATTTCCGATAAAGTGCGTCATTTCATGTGTAACTTAATACATGCAAAATATCTCCTGAGTTTTATATACAAAGTTGATGCATCTGGTAGACCAGGGGTTGATAAATTAGGGCCTGTCAGTGGAAAGCGGCCCAACTGATGATTTACAAGAGTGCAACAAACATTATTATTTGAATATCCATTAAATTTGGTATTTTTTTTATTACAAAGTACAAAATAACTATTTCAAAAGAGAAAGAAAGAGAAAAGGAAATGAACACTGTATATATTTAACAGTGAACACTAATTCTCAGAAAAGTCTTCCCTACTAAATCGATATATCACATTGTGTACTACCACAGGAGAATCTGGATGTTTATATCACTACCTATACTAATGTCAATACCCAATCATCAGCACAGTGAGAATTGACGTAGGGATCTGGTATTATTGATTGCTCCTATTAGAGGGTTTTTAGTAGTTTAGGGGTTGTCATTTGAAGTTGATCCAGTGTTGGAATTGACAAACAAAAACTGACAGCATTGAGAAAATAAGTGAACAAAAAAGTGAAATAGAAATATTTATTCTCTTGGAAATAATTTTGTGTAGAGAAAATTCAAGGAATGTTCCTGAAAGAAAGTGCAAATTCCAGAAATGTTCTTAGAAGTTTCTCTGAAAAAGGATGTAGAAAAAGCTGGACTTACTCTACTGGAGAGTGGGTAATGTGTGTAGTCTAAACCATATGCAGTTATGGCACAGAGCGCTAATTTTAGCATCCTATCCAAATCTCTGAGCCTGAGGTGAAAGAGAGTTAGACTTTTCCAATTTTTATATGCATGCACAAAAGCTGAAATGGGTTTGCTGCTGATGATGGGGTTATCAGTGCATGTGTCTCTTACAAAAGGGTTTAACATCTGCTACAGGAGATAAACATATAATGTAATCTCTGGGCTTCACTATAAGCATCTCATTTATTAGGAATTTCTTATCATTGCAAAAGATTTTGTCTCATGAATAGTCATAAATGTATTGAATATTAAAGTAATTTTTACACATGATTATGCGACCTATACAGGAATTTAATAAAAGAACACATGGTTTAATTGTTATTTTATGTTGCTGTTGTGAAATTCACATTTTTATTGTGATGAAGACAACTTTACAGAGAGCGCCAACAATGATGGGTCCAACCATGAAAACGTTTGCTCTCCTTTGTGGTAGAATAATATTTACCTATAAAACATTTATGACAAGTTCTTGTATTTAGCCAAACCCCATAAAAATATAATATTAAATATAACTGCAGATATATAATCTTACAAGGGATGAGAACAAAGATAGATCTTAGTGTCCCCCTCTCCCTGGTTCTAAATGCATCACCTCAAAGTACCGGCAATTATGATGAATGGATGCCCTCACTTTCCACTCTTGATAGGAGTTCAAAAGCATCTCTGACCTCAAGTGGAACTCGTATATACAATCCATCATGCAGGTAAAAGTGGTGGGCTCACTGTACTTCTCCAGTAAGTACCTGACTCCTCATGCTATCCTCTTCATTTACAAGAGTCAGATCAGGCTGAAAATGGAGTACTGCTGACATATTTGGTTGGGAGCTGCCTAGACCTCACTTTCCAGTCTTGAGAAATCCAAATATGTGTCCCCACCGTCATTGTGGAAATGACTGTCAGGCTTGATATGTCCGCTCAAATATGTGCATCCACTAACTATAATGCTTAAAGTTATAAGAAATAAAGTTCAGTTATGTCTAGAATCCATTAATTCCTTTTCAAATTATTTGTTTATATTTTGGATACAAAAAAGGTTAGCAGATGTGAACTTTGATTCATGACTGCCAATTGGACCCCAAACTATTGCCAGTCATATGTCCCCTTGGGGAGGCACTGTACCTTGATGGACTATTGGGCCTCGGACTCAAACCTGACCTCAATCCATCATTACAGATGCAGGTAAAAATGGTTGGCTCCCTGTACCGCTCCAGTAACTACCTGACTCCTCATGCTATCCTCTTCCTTTACAAGAGCCAGATCAGGCTGAAAACGGAGTACTGCTGACATATTTGGGCAGGAGCTGCCTAGATCTCACTTTTCAATCTGAATCTTTTGGATGACAAATTATTTTCCACCCTTCAGCTTCACTCTCCCAGGCAGAGGATGTGGCAAGCCTCTCACTGCTCTATCACTACTTCTATGGAAAGTGCTCAGATGAACTACAGTCCTTGGTTCCCCCAAGACTAACCATCATGGCTGGAATCACCATGCCACTTATATTGCATTGCCTCATGAATAGTCATAAATGTATTGAATATTAAAGTAATTTTACAGATGATTATGCAACCTGTACAGGAATTTAATAAAAGAACACATGGTTTAATTGTTATTTTATGTTGCTGTTGTGAAATTCACATTTTTATTGTGATGAAGACAACTTTACAGAGATCACCAACAATGATGGGTCCAACCATGAAAACGTTTGCGCTCCCATATTTGCCCCATATTTCATTGATGAGAAGTAAGTTTCACTCTTACAGCCTTTTTTCCCATGAACCACTGTTCTATCATCCTATCCATACAAATTGCCTCGTAATGTAACCCGTACCACAAGTGTTCCCCCCCACTGGGCCTTGTACAGAGTGAACCTTACTGCAAAAAAAAAAAATCAGATTTTAACTAAAGATCAAAGAATTAGACTGCATTTTGACTCATTTATTATACACTTTACTTTTAAATATCAGTCATTGATTGAAATGCAAATATTAAAATTAAATGAAATGTTTTGTTCAAATGTATCATTAAAAGTACAGAGTACAGGATTTGTTAAATCGATGGCTTATCTTAAACTTGTTAATTTAATGACATATCAAACTAATGATGGACTATCCAATATCAAATATGTCTTATATAGGGTGACCCAAAAAAACGGGAACTTTTTAACAATCCAATAAAACCAAGAGTGATGGAAGAAAAATATTTAATTCATAGTAATTGAATCCTTAAAACATGCCATTTAAGAAACAATGATGGAATTTTCATTTTTTTAAAATTACGTCCTGTAGATGGCGTCCTCCTGTACGAATGCATTCTTGAAATCTACTGCTGAGATTCCTCATTGACTGCTGCAACATCTCAGCTGGGATACTGTGAGTTTCATTCTCGTTACTAAAATGGCGAAGTGTTTACTTGCTCAAGGTCACTGTCTCGCAGTGTTGCCACTTGCTCATGTCTGGCAATACGCACTTCAAAAATTCCCGTTTTTTGGGGTCACCCTATAGTATTAAATCTAGGTAAACATAGGTCTGGTTCACAGTAGAAACAGGTCCAGTTTATAGCCGAGTCTTCAAATATCCATCTGAAATACATGAAGAGGATTCAGTTGGAATATTTTAAGTAAAACTCAAATATTAAATCTAAGTATTTCCAAAAATTCACTAAAAATGAGGATATTCTATGTCCAGTACCCCGTCTGACGTTGGCGGTCATGTCTCTCCACAATTTCCTGTCTTTTGTAGCTCTTAATAAATTTTGTCTTTTTGTTATCTATCCTAAAACTTGTTCTGTCATATATTTACTCAAACTTGCAAGGTATGTTATGCATTGTTTTCTGCTGTCCCTTTTGTCTTCAGTCTGTCCTGTGAGTATCAAATTTTTCAAGCCCTCTTTCCTCATTATGTGTCCTAAAAAGTTGAAAAATTGCCAAAACTTAATAGAAACAAAATTTTATCATCAAAATCTTTTCGTTATTATGAAGAGGAAAGTTCAAAGGTTTTGATGCAAATATTATTTTTTTATCCTTTTTAGAATTTGGAAAATTTTTGTTAAAAATCTTGGGGTTTTATTTTGCATTGTAACCTTAAATTTGTGTCGGAAATTTGAGTACCTTTTTATGGTGTTAAACATGTTGATTAGGAAATTCTTGCAAAAAACAGATAATTGCCAGATTTTAATGAAACTTTAAGAATTTATTCAAAAATGAATGAAAGTACATTTGAAATGTTTCTTTTATTCAGAAAAAGTTTATAAAAAATCTTCTTTTTTACATAACCTCCCGCACACCACCCTCCTGCCTGCAACACTGACTCATTTAATTTTATGAAATTTCAAGAAATTCTTTTTTTGTATCACTTAATGTTATTATTACATTTGTGATAAAATTCCTCAGAAAATTTAAATCATCAAACTTTTTGGTCAAACAGGATCTTCAGTTACCAGAAATCTGCCCTGTATCATACAATCAAAAATGCAGTGAAACTGAGACAATTTTGATTAGAAAAGCTTTTAATTGCTTTTATGAAGAAAATATATTATAAACACAATTATCTTAAGAAAAACAATTTTTTCAATGAATGATAAATTTTTACATGCTTTCAATTCTTAAAAATTTTAATTAGAATAATTTCTAAATTTAAAATTTTTAAAAATTCTGTATTAATTTGTAATTGAAAAAATCTGGGGTGCAGATTTATATTTTGATAAGATTTCATAGCGGCAATGTCAAGAATTTTCCATCTAAGTTATTTTTTCTATTAATAAGTATAACATTCTTTAGATCAAAATTGTGGTTGAATTTATTTCTATGTATAACTAATGTATTTGATAAATGGTTGTGTCTAAGATCTTTTCCTGTTCATAGATATAATTTTTTAATTTCTGCAAGTTTCCCCAATGTATTTTGAAGAGCAGTTGTGACAGTTTATTTTATATATACCTGCTTCAGAATTATTATTGTTGTAGGTATTTTGGGTTCTGATCAGATCCATAATAGTTTTGGATATGGTTGGAATTATTTTGATGTTTTTAAGATTGGATAAATTGTTTTGGAAAGAAGATGTTAAGGAGTTGGCAGGTAATATTATATGTTTGTTTTTATTTAATTTATTGATATTAATAATTTCATTTTTTTTGCAGTTGTACGAGGGTCATTCAATAAATAAAGTGAATTTTTCAGTATAAGGACTTCTAATACAGACAGAAGCTTACTTTTTTATTTATTTTTCAACGTAGTCTCCCAGCACTGTCACACACTTTTCCCATCTGTGCACAAGCTTCCGTATTCCCTCAGCGTAAAAATCTTTGGACTGATGTCTCAGCCAGTCACTCACAACACTTTTGACTTCATCGTCACTTTTAAACTTTGTGCCTCTCGTGAACGCTTTCAAGGGACCAAACAAGTGAAAGTCTAAAGGGGCAAGGTCTGGGCTGTAAGGGGGATGAGGGAGCAGTTCCCAGCCCAGCTCGTTGATGGTCTGCACCGTTTGGGCTGCTGTATGAGGCCTTGCGTTGTCATGATAGGAGATGACTCCTTCTGACTGATGACCCCTGCGTTTGTCCCAACAGATAAGCTCAAAGTCCTTGCAATGTCATCCACTGTCACCCTTCTGTAAGTCTGAATGAGGTCATTGACTGATTCGATCACCTCAGGAGACCTCACTTCTGTAGGCCTCCCAGGCCTGTCTTCATCCTCAACACTGCTCCGTCCTTCTTTAAACAATTTAGCCCACTTGTAGACATTTTTTTGGCTGAAAACATGTGGCACCATACACAGTTGACATTCTTCTATGAATTTCAACTGGTTTGCACCCTTCAGCAACCAAAAACTTGATAACTGACCGCTGTTCAATCCTGGAGCATGCTTCTTGGTCGGCCATCTTTGTTAATTGCCAAAACTTTCAAAGTTTTTATTTAATCTGCAAAAGAAATTAAATCCATGTGAAAAAGAAGTAAAACAAAAAAAATAAAAAAGAGTAAGCTTCTATCTATATTAGAAGTCCTTATACCGAAAAATTCACCTTATTTATTGAATGACCCTTGTATATTTTACACACACACACACACACACACATATATATGAATTATGTGTTCGGTATAACATAAGAATATATATATATATATATATATATATATATATATATGCATATGCTATATATATATATATATATTCATATGCTATATATATATGTATACATATGCATATGCTATATATATATATATATAATGTATATATTCATATGCTATATATATATATATATGTATATATATGTATATATATGCATATGCTATATATATATGTATATATATGCATATGCTATATATATATGTATATATATGCATATGCTATATATATATATATTTATATATATATATATATATATATGTTACATTTCTGTATTTATATATGTGTTAGTAAGCATTCCTATAATCACAAATGTCTTGCTTCTCTGTGTTTAATGTATTACAGTCTACATGACATAATTGCATATAAAGAGATATTAGTTGATGTGAAACTCAAAAGACAACCATTTCCCAGACAATTAAAAGAAAGATAGACCGTGCCAATTAGGCTTTATCAGCTTGGCCTTCATGAAAGATATTCAAGGTTTGGTGACACATTCAAAATATCATATTTTAAAATGAGGCTAACGGTGTTTTACATTAACAAACCATTTTTCCCGCGATCCATCCATACTAATGACATTTCTGATCTTTTCTTTGTTTCAGACATAGAGAGTTTTGCATATAAAGCATTGCATAATATCCTGCAATTTAGTTTTAGGGATGAACCATTTCTGAAAGGTCTCCACTTTTCTCGTGCCCCCTCCCCCCCCCGCCGAATTGTGAATTTATCACAAGGGCATCTTTGATTAGCAACTTACACGAGAAGCTGTTCATCATGAAGTAATGTATAATATATTCACATTTAGTTTTGGTTTAGTCCAAAAGAAAGCCTGATATAAGTTGGATGATAGGAAGATTTTATCATGACAGTCTGGCAAGCATGAAGAACATACACCATTTGAAGTAGACAGGTAGAAAAAATAAATAATGTTTAAAATAAATGGTGTGTTGACTCAAATGCGGATATCTTCTAAAAATAATGTTTGAAGTAATAAAAATATGTCACATTCAAAAATAAAATCCATTAATTCTTTGTTTCTTGGCAGATATGTATTTTGGGAATCTCTTGAGTCTTAGTGGCTTTATTGCCATTCTTGGGGTGAAATGAGTCAGAAAAAGATACAGGTATCCACTAAAATGTCAGATTCAAAATTAAAATCCATTAATTCTTTGTTTCTTGGCAGATATGTATTTTGGGAATCTCTTGAGTCTTAGTGGCTTTATTGCCTTTCTTGGGGGTGAAATGAGTCAGAAAAAATACAGGTATCCACAAAAAATTATATTTGAAGTAATAAAAATATATCGGATTCAAAAATAAAATCCATTAATTCTTTGTTTCTTGGCAGATATGTATTTTGAGAATCTCTTGAGTCTTATTGGCTTTATTGCCTTTCTTGAGGTGAAATGAGCCAGAAAAAGATACAGGTATCCACTAAAAATTACATTTGAAGTAATAAAAATATGTTGGATTCAAAAATAAAATCCATTAATTCTTTGTTTCTTGCCAGATATGTATTTTGGGAATCTCTTGAGTCTTAGTGGCTTTATTGCCTTTCTTGGGGTGAAATGAGTCAGAAAAAGATACTGGTATTCACTAAAATGTCAGATTCAAAAATAAAATCCATTAATTCTTTGTTTCTTGGCAGATATGTCTTTTGAGAATCTCTTGAGTCTTAGTGGCTTTATTGCCTTTCTTGGGGTGAAATGAGTCAGAAAAAGATACAGGTATCCACTAAAAATATGTCAAATTCAAAAATAAAATCCATTAAATCTTGAGAAACTTGTTTCTATTTCTGATATGTCTTTTTAGAAAATCTAAATGAATGAGTGTACGTTAAAAGTAAAATAGCACCTTTACTTTATCAAATAAAAACTCAATCTTCACACATCTGTCAATCATAATATAGCCTTTTAGTGTGGAAAAGTTATAATGAAAAATCAGTCAGTCAGTTAAACGTCATACGTGATAATGCTTGTGCGATTATTTCAATTCATGACTGACTAAGCAGAAATTTTCCTGCAATAGGTTGCAGTTTATTTCTGCAGTATCCTGGTTGCCAACCTAGACTGGAGGACCCAGTCTGTCCTGTTTTTGAAGTCATAGTGGAAGTTGGGTGGTGGGAAGACATGGATTCATGCCTTACCCAAGGATATTCGCATGAATGTAATGAACCTGACTGGAATTTGAACTAAGCTCTCCAATTCATGTTGCAGAGTCTCCTTCTAAATACTCTTGACTGAAATTTTAATTTCAAAGAAATGAGCAAAATAAATATATTAACATACCAGATCAGATGGTGGTTTCTCCTGCAGAGGGGGATACAGTTTTGAAGTCACATTTTCTTTATTAAGTTTTCTCGACTATGCAGGCGATTAAACAAGATAAATATTGTTTAAAGTAAACAGATCATCAACTGATAGATATATATATATATATGACAATATTTATCCATCACACCCTGTAATACATATATATATATATATATATATATATATATAAAGATACACCCTGTAATACATATAGATATATAAAGATATATATATATATATATATATATATATATATGATATGAAGATTGTGTTCAGATATGAAATAGACTGTCACTACTCTATATTGACCTGAGTGTCCAGTCTTATATGTACGCATGCTCTATCCTTGATATTGAGCACTTTTACCCATAAATATATATCATAGCTTAAAACTATATAAAATATATATCATAAATAAAAACTATATAAAATATATATCATAAATAAATATATATCATACCGTAAATCTATATTTTTTGTCATATATATATATTTTTTAAAACTTCAAAATTGTATTTTTGGCATATATATATATATATATATATATATATATATATATATATATATATATATATATATATATATATATTTTGTTTATTGATATAATATTCAGTTTATATTAAATTCATAGTTTAATTTATGGAGAATTTAAACACTTAAATTACTATCAAACGTTAACTGAAAAATATATGAAAAATTTTTTAAATAATGTATAAATCTGTGTTTTTCCAGATTGGCCACTATATGCCCACATAGATTATTTCTCTTAATTTCCCTCTCCAAATTTATATTCACCTTTCTTTCCTTCAAAGCTATAAGTCCATCTTTTATTTCTTACATCTTTACTTCTCTTGTTTTTTCTTTTCTTTCTATATCATTTCCGGTGAGTTGACCTATTAAATAGGTCAATGTCTGATCCTTACCCCACTTCCTCTCTATTAAGTATTGTTATAAAAATAAATTTAAAATCATTCCTATCTCTTCCTTCCCTCTCTAATTTTAACCATGTCTGTCACACTATCTCTCACTACTCTCTATATCACTTTACATCAACTTAATACTACCCCTCAAAAGTGTAAAAAATTATATGTAAATTTAAATTCATTTTTTATCCTTGGAAGTGAGGTCTGATGAGCCAGGGAAAAGAAACTCCCTGGTGAAATAAATTATAACTTATGGAACCTTAAAGTTTTCTGTTTTTAAATTAAATTAATTACTCTGACTGATTTAACATTGAGCTCTCCAGATTTCATCCTCCTTGGGATTATCCATACGGATTACCAAGATTTTCATTACTTTACTTAACTAATAATTAATTATTGCTCCAAGTGCTTTCAGTCGATTCATTATTTTTTTTTTTTAAGCTTATCACCCCAAGCAAGGCTGGAAGCCACTAGCATGCAAGGGGATACAAAAGGTTTGGAGGAAGAGCAGATAGGAGTGGTTAAGGAGAGGATGTGGAGAAAGACAGTGGATCGATCAAGGCAAGGAGGTTATAGAAGATTTGGAGCGAGAGCCGATAGGAATGAAAGGTGAAAGGATGTAGAGAAGGGAAGTGGATAGATCAAGGCAACTGGAGATGTCGATTGACGTTACACTTAAATAGTTGGAGATTGTATTTGTCAGGGAAACAGGAATAAGGAAGGGAGTTCCACAGGCAAGATATGCAAGACATGAAGCTATTGGAGTAGAAGAGACGTCTACATCTAAATTCATGAGGCCTAGGAACCAGCAAAATCAGCTCCTCGGAGCAATTACCGTGAAAGTATTTGTAAAAAGACAAAGCGAGGTAATGTCGCATCTGTGAGAGAGCGACTGCAGACGAGATGACAAATCAGGGCCAATTCAACTGACAACAGCACTGGCTGCTTGCTCAATGAATGCTTAATGTTTCCTTATAAGGAAACAGATACCACTACCATTACATCCTAGTTTCATTGCTGAATATATTTTTATTCCTTCCATTTTCATTCCACCCTTTTAGACCAAGGGTTCTCAACCAGAGCGGAATTCTCCTCAGGACGGCTTTCAGGATTTCCGAAGGGGATAGGGAAAATCTTTTACTTTTTCACAAGTTTCACATTGACTGTAATCTTCATCAGAATAAAATAAATTTAAATACTCTGACATTTTATTGAATTACAATACACTAACATTCCACTGAACTTTTTCTTGAATGAAAGTATATTTCAGTTTATTCATTTAATAATTAGTTATGAATTAAAACAAATTATTGCATTCAAATTAATGTATTCAAGTTTAAAAATCCCTCAACATTTTCTGTTGATGTTAAATTTGTTAAACTCCTCTTTAAAAATAATCCCTGTTGATGTATATTACTGATATGAAAAGAATGAAGATTTTCAAAAAGATATATATATTATTTGGAATGCCCCTTTTGAACAGGACAAACTTGGTAAGGGGAGAATGACCCCCTGACTTATGGGGAAAATGGTGTATTGTGCAAAAAAAAGGTTGAGAATCACTGCTGTAGCCATTCTTAATTCATAAGGAAAAAAACTATCATCACAAAGTACAAGTAATGTGCATTAGTACCAGCTGATACCTTAGACCTAAATATGTCTCAACACATGCATATCATTAATCAATTGGAAACTACAGAAGAAAAAGATACAACTGAATTAAATACTAGCAATAGTAAAGTACTAACATAGCAAAATTGTTGAAGTAAGCTTCAGTTTATTTATTTAATTAATAGCTATGAATGAAAACAAATTACTGTACATGGCAATTTATCCATCACATCCTTTAATATATATATATATACATATATATATATATATATATATATATATATATATATATATATATATATATATACATATATATATATATATATATATATGATATGAAGATTGTGTTCAGATATGAAATAGACTGTCACTACTCTATATTGACCTGAGTGTCCAGTCTTATATGTACGCATGCTCTATCCTTGATATTGAGCACTTTTACCCATAAATATATATCATACCTTAAAACTATATAAAATATATATCATACCTTAAAACTATATAAAATATATATCATACCTTAAAACTATATAAAATATATATCATACCTTAAAATTATATAAAATATATATCATACCTTAAAATTATATAAAATATATATCATACCTTAAAACTATATAAAATATATATCATACCTTAAAATTATATAAAATATATATCATAGCTTAAAATTATATAAAATATATATCATAGCTTAAAATTATATAAAATATATATCATACCTTAAAATTATATAAAATATATATCATAGCTTAAAATTATATAAAATATATATCATACCTTAAAACTATATAAAATATATATCATACCTTAAAATTATATAAAATATATATCATACCTTAAAATTATATAAAATATATATCATACCTTAAAACTATATAAAATATATATCATACCTTAAAATTATATAAAATATATATCATAGCTTAAAATTATATAAAATATATATCATACCTTAAAACTATATAAAATATATATCATACCTTAAAATTATATAAAATATATATCATAGCTTAAAATTATATAAAATATATATCATAGCTTAAAATTATATAAAATATATATCATACTTTAAAATTATATAAAATATATATCATAGCTTAAAATTATATAAAATATATATCATACCTTAAAACTATATAAAATATATATCATATCTTAAAATTATATAAAATATATATCATAGCTTAAAATTATATAAAATATATATCATACCTTAAAATTATATAAAATATATATCATAGCTTAAAATTATATAAAATATATATCATACCTTAAAACTATATAAAATATATATCATACCTCAAAATTATATAAAATATATATCATACCTTAAAACTATATAAAATATATATCATACCTTAAAATTATATAAAATATATATCATACCTTAAAATTATATAAAATATATATTATACCTTAAAATTATATAAAATATATATCATAGCTTAGAATTATATAAAATATATACCATAGCTTAAAATTATATAAAATATATATCATACCTTAAAACTATATAAAATATATATCATAGCTTAAAACTATATAAAATATATATCATAGCTTAAAATTATATAAAATGTATATCATAGCTTAAAATTATATAAAATATATATCATACCTTAAAACTATATAAAATATATATCATAGCTTAAAATTATATAAAATATATTTCATAGCTTAAAATTATATAAAATATATATCATACCTTAAAATTATATAAAATATATATTATACCTTAAAATTATATAAAATATATATCATATCTTAGAATTATATAAAATATATACCATAGCTTAAAATTATATAAAATATATATCATAGCTTAAAATTATATAAAATATATATCATACCTTAAAACTATATAAAATATATATCATAGCTTAAAATTATATAAAATATATATCATAGCTTAAAATTATATAAAATATATATCATACCTTAAAATTATATAAAATATATATCATAGCTTAAAATTATATAAAATATATATCATACCTTAAAACTATATAAAATATATATCATACCTCAAAATTATATAAAATATATATCATACCTTAAAACTATATAAAATATATATCATACCTTAAAATTATATAAAATATATATCATACCTTAAAATTATATAAAATATATATTATACCTTAAAATTATATAAAATATATATCATAGCTTAGAATTATATAAAATATATACCATAGCTTAAAATTATATAAAATATATATCATACCTTAAAACTATATAAAATATATATCATAGCTTAAAACTATATAAAATATATATCATAGCTTAAAATTATATAAAATGTATATCATAGCTTAAAATTATATAAAATATATATCATACCTTAAAACTATATAAAATATATATCATAGCTTAAAATTATATAAAATATATTTCATAGCTTAAAATTATATAAAATATATATCATACCTTAAAATTATATAAAATATATATTATACCTTAAAATTATATAAAATATATATCATATCTTAGAATTATATAAAATATATACCATAGCTTAAAATTATATAAAATATATATCATAGCTTAAAATTATATAAAATATATATCATACCTTAAAACTATATAAAATATATATCATAGCTTAAAATTATATAAAATATATATCATAGCTTAAAATTATATAAAATATATATCATACCTTAAAACTATATAAAGTATATATCATAAATAAATATATATACCTTAAATCTATATTTTTTGTCATTTATATAAATATTTTTTAAAACTTCAAAACTATATTTTTTGTATATATATATATTTTAAAAATCCCTCAATATTTTCTGTTGATGTTAAATTTGTTAAACTCCTCTTTAAAAATAATCCCTGTTAATGTATATGTACTGATATGAAAAGAATGAAGATTTTCAAAAAGATATATGTATTATTTGGAATGCCCCTTTTGAACAGGACAAACTTGGTAAGGGGAGAATGACCTTCTGACTTATGGGGAAAATGGTGTATTGTGCAAAAAAAAGGTTGAGAATCACAGTTTTAAATTATCATAGTATTATTTTCAAATGTCTTTAACCTTCAATCTACTTTTCGTATAAATACCATTTTGTTCAATTAAGAATGCTCTTAATGTTATCGATTGAAACCAAACTGGACAAATTGCTCCTAGCCATCATCTCCTTTTCAGTTTTCTTTCATGGAGCTTCTGTTAACCCTATCAGATTTTGTTTGGAAGCTTGTGTGGCCGAGGAAATCTTCTTTGATTCAAGACAGAACTTCAATAAGATTCCTGGGATGTTGCTTCTTGAAATTCCAACTATTTTCATATCTGCTTTTGCCACTATCTTCATTCTGGTTTCTTTGGAAAATTTCACCATTATTTCAAACAATGAAAGAGTTCAGACTTCTAGAGTTTTAATTATATAAGGTTTGTTTGAAAAGTAACGGGACTGATGTCACAAACAATTTATTCCAATGCCAAAGAACAAACTATGTTTCCCTTCAAAGTAACCCCCCCATCGGGTTTAATGCACTTTTCTGCTATGTTTCTATGCACTGCTGGAAGGATTCTTCTTAGATGCCCCTCTGCTGTATTGTCATGGCCCTCTTGATGGCATTCATGCCTTCAAAAAAGTTCCCTTGATGATCCCATTGAGCTTGGGGAAAAGAAAAGAGTCACATGGAGCAAGATCAGGTGAATAGGGAGGTTGTTTCAGTACAGAGATTTGACCAGGAACTGTCAGATGTTCAGGGCATTGTCATGCTGAAGCAGACACAATTTCTCCTGTCACAAATCGCATCTCTTTTTGCGCACTGAGCAAAGTAAAACTCACGGGATCTGACTTATCATCTTGCTCTCTGGCAAGAACTCACTGTGGACAATGCCTCTCAGATGAACCTCATGTACTTTAAATGATCAATGCTGTGACAGAAATTATTGCATTATTAGTGGTGGAACTGTTAAAAAGTGTAATGTCTTATGCTAGAACCATTAAAAGTGTAATGTCTAATGGCTCTACCATTAAAAATTGAAGTGTCTAAAACTTTTGTAGGACCCTTTTTGGAGGACATGTCACATTTCTGGTGGTTTATGGATAGTGTCTTGAAAAATGAAGTGAAACAAGCACTAAATTGAGAACCTTTTTCTGAATCCAGAAGTTTTTTCTGGAAGCAAGCTACCTGCAAATGGATAGGATATGAATTCGGTAAATAAAAAACAAAAAAACAGAAAGGTGCATAAGACAAGGGTGTGTCTTCTCACCAGACTTATACAAAGTTTACAGTGAGGTGATCCTGAAAGAATTAAAAGTCCTATTAGGAGTCAATAAAGTCTTAATAACATAAGATATGCTACACTGTTGATAGCAGATATAGAAATTAAATTAAAAAACTCCTACAGAAGGTAATAAAGGAAAGCAAGAAGAAAGGACTAAGGAAAATTGTATGAAGAAGGATTGTATGGTTGTCAGCAAAAGAAACAACCCAAGTTGCAAATTATGAATTGGAGACACAAGAATCAAGCAAGTGCCACAATTTTCTACTGTTTTAATAGATGGAGAGTATGACATTGAAATCCGAGGGTGCATTGGGATAGTGAAAGTTGCCTTCCAAAAGCTAAGCAAAGTATTCAGAAACAGGAAAATCTTGTTGGAAACAAAGAAAAGATTACTAAACTGTTATATAATATCAGTCCTCCTATATAGCAGTAAATGCTGAACAATCTCCCAACAAATGAAGGAGAGACTTGAGATAACAAAAATGTGGTTATACAGAAGGATACTGAGAATGTCATGTACTGAACATGCAAGCAACAATAAAGTTTTAGAGAAAAGACTTATACTTAGAATAATAAAAATTTCTAGAGCACATAATGAGGAAAGAGGGTTTAGAGAATTTAACACTCACAAGATATACTGAAGGCAAGAGGGATAAAGGAAAGCAGCACATAGACTACCTAACAAAAGGCAGGAAGTTGTGGAGAGCCACGTTTGTCCACGTCTTGAAAGGGTGCAGTACATAGAAGAAGAAGAATTTTTAGAGCACATGGCTATGATAGTTCTCATCTGACCACTGAAGTAGGGTTGAGCCTGGTGTGTATGGAAATAGGTGATCAACTTGGTATACCAGGTGTCATAAGCTTTAATTGGGTAACACAAATTCATTACACTGAGAGAGCAGCCCATCTTAGAGCAGGAGAACAGTCTTGTGGCCACATCCAATCATGGCAAAGGCTTCAGGGGTAAGTAAATCTTGAGGATAAAATCTGTAGTTGGTGTGCTTAATACAGTTTGTAGTTGTATTCCGTAACATTCTGGAAACGTATGATGAAGCTGGAATCAATAGTATCAACACTTGTCTTTCCAGTGGACAATTCCAGTGAATTGGGATCTATTGCAGAAGTGACAATCTGAAAAGTGTTACCAAAGTGAACACAACTAGAATTTGAATTCAGCTCTTCCCCTCTACTCTCCATATAGATATTACAATATCTATTCCTCTAAATCTAATTGATCTGGGAAATGAATATACAGGGTGCAATGAATAAAATGTCATCTAAATTACGCAAAAATGAAAATAACACTGACATCTCATTTTAATAGTAATTGTGCTAAAATATCTTGAAATACTAAAGAGTAAATTTATTCAATAAAATCGTCATTGCTTACAACCACAACCTCAAGATGAATTCGGAATCTCCTGCAACTCCTCTGAATGGTCTCCTTGTTTAAATTGGTGAATGTTGCCATAATCCTTGCCTTCAGTTCATCTTTGGTTTTACAAGGAGTTTTGTTGGTCTCTTGCTCAACTGTGCCCCACACGTAATTATTGAGGGGTTCAGTCTGGAGAATTAGGTGGCCAGATGTAGGGAGGGATGTGGTTGAGGAATTTGTCTGACAGCCATGACTGGGTTCTCCATCTTATGTGGCATGGTGCAGAGTCCTGTTGCCAGACATAAATTCTTCCAGCAGCCACCCTCTCTACCCAAGGCAGTACTACCTCCTAATGGACAATGTAGACCTCTGTGTTGGGTCTGTGGCCCTCACCAACAAATTTAGGAGTTCTTTTCTTATCAGAATGATCAGAGTGAGTTTTCTGAGCTGCTCCACCTTTGTAATCACCATTAGACTCCTCCAACTCTTTCCAAATCCTCTGCACTGTCTTCAGATTGACAGCCAATGCCAACCACTCTGAAATGTTCATACTGGATTGCACATGAAACAGACAGGCATATGTAATTTTATTATATCTTACATACATACAAATCTGGTAACCCGTCAGGATCATAGGAATACCACATATACTGCAGCTGCAATAGCAATGGTGTTTCCTGGTCAAGCTCACCTGACAGAGCCCAACCATCTCCAGGCTGGTTTGAATTCATAATTTTCCTTCTCCTAGACTACTATTTTTCTCAGGTTCTGAATTCCGCAATTCTACATTGGTTGCCACTCAAGAATTATAGGACCTAGTCTGTCTTGTCTTTTACCCATAGATGGAGAAGAAATGAATGCATATCTTTCTTAAGGGTATTTGCACATAAGAGAATGTAATGAACTCACTGGAATTTGAACTCAGATCTCTGTTTCCTCAATGCAAGCTGCTAGCCACTACGCCACGGTGCCTTTACCATTATATCTTAAATTCTTAAATTATAATGTCATTTCTGAAACCTTTTTTTCTAGTTCTATTTTTTTCTCGCTTTCATGTGTTATCTCTGAACAGTCATACACTTCCTCTTTCTTTCTCACTTAATTTTTCACTCTTTTTTGTCAACTCCCTCTTTCTTTCTTTCTTTCTTTCTTTACCCACTCCTTTTCTTTCTTTTTTTATTTCTTATCCACTACCTTTCTTTCTTTCTTTCTTTCTTTCTTTACCCACTCCTTTTCTTTCTTTCTTTATTCCTTATCCACTACCTTTCTTTCTTTCTTTCTTTCTTTCTTTACCCACTCCTTTTCTTTCTTTTTTTATTTCTTATCCACTACCTTTCTTTCTTTCTTTCTTTCTTTCTTTCTTTCTTTCTTTCTTTCTTTACCCACTCCTTTTCTTTTTTCTTTATTTCTTATCCACTACCTTTCTTTCTTTCTTTCTTTCTTTCTTTCTTTCTTTCTTTCTTTCTTTCTTTCTTTCTTTCTTTCTTTCTTTCTTTACCCACTCCTTTTCTTTCTTTTTTAATTTCTTATCCACTACCTTTCTTTCTTTCTTTCTTTCTTTCTTTCTTTCTTTCTTTCTTTAATCACACCTTTTCTTTCTTTTTTATTTCTTATCCACTACCTTTCTTTCTTTCTTTCTTTCTTTCTTTCTTTCTTTCTTTCTTTCTTTCTTATCCACTCCCTTTCTTTCTTTCTTTCTTTCTTTAGTCACGCCTTTTCTTTCTTTCTTTCTTTCTTTCTTTCTTTCTTTCTTTCTTTCTTTCTTTCTTTCTTTCTTTCTTTCTTTCTTTCTTTCTTATCCACTACCTTTCTTTCTTTCTTTCTTTCTTTCTTTCTTTCTTTCTTTCTTTCTTTCTTTCTTTCTTTCTTATCCACTACCTTTCTTTCTTTCTTTCTTTCTTTCTTTCTTTCTTTCTTTCTTTCACTCCCTTTTGTCCTTTTGTTTGTTTAATTGTTTCTTTGCTTCTTTGTTTCTTCCTTTCTCTGTCTCATTATTTAATCCTTTTAACCCCTCTCTCTATTTTTCTCTGCCTCCTCCTCTTTTATTTCTTAATTATTTCACCAACTTCATCTCTTCCCTTTTCTTCTCTATTCTTTATTCTCATTTTCTTAATACTTTTATCATCTCTCTCTCTCTCTCTCTCTCTCTCTCTCTCTCTCTCTTCTTCTCACTTATTCCTGGATCCGTTTTCACATTCTCTCTTTCTCTTCTCCTCTTCCACTCATGTTCTTAATACTTTTATCATCTCTCCCAATCACCTTCTCACTTAATCCTTAATTCTTCTTCATATCTCTCTTTCTCTCCTTCTCCTCATCTCATATGTATTCACACTTTTATCACCTCTCTCTCTCACTCCCCTTCTCACTTTATTCTTTTTCATATCTCTCTCTATTTCTTCTCCTCCTCCTGTCATAATTCTTAATACATTTATCAATTCTCACTCATTTTTTTCTCTTTTACTTCCTTCTTTTTCACATCATTCTTACCCCTTGATTCTGCCTGTCACTTTCTCTCCCCCCTCCTGTCATATTTCTTAATATTTTTATCATCTCTCTTTCACTCTTCTTCTCTCTAAATAATTCTTACCCCCTGCTTCTGTCTGTCACTTTCTCTTCCCCCTCCTGTCATATTTCTTAATATTTTTATCATCTCTCTTTCACCCTTCTTCTCTCTAATTCATTCTTACCCCTTGATTCTGCCTGTCACTTTCTCTCACCCTCCTGTCATATTTCTTAATATTTTTATCATCTCTCTTTCACTCTTCTTCTCTCTAAATAATTCTTACCCCCTGCTTCTGTCTGTCACTTTCTCTTCCCCCTCCTGTCATATTTCTTAATATTTTTATCATCTCTCTTTCACCCTTCTTCTCTCTAATTCATTCTTACCCCTTGATTCTGTCTGTCACTTTCTCTTCCCCCTCTTGTCATATTTCTTAATATTTTTATCATCTCTCTTTCACTCTTCTTCTCTCTAAATAATTCTTACCCCCTGCTTCTGTCTGTCACTTTCTCTTCCCCCTCCTGTCATATTTCTTAATATTTTTATCATCTCTCTTTCACCCTTCTTCTCTCTAATTCATTCTTACCCCTTGATTCTGCCTGTCACTTTCTCTTCCCCCTCTTGTCATATTTCTTAATATTTTTATCATCTCTCTTTCACTCTTCTTCTCTCTAAATAATTCTTACCCCCTGCTTCTGTCTGTCACTTTCTCTTCCCCCTCCTGTCATATTTCTTAATATTTTTATCATCTCTCTTTCACCCTTCTTCTCTCTAATTCATTCTTACCCCTTGATTCTGCCTGTCACTTTCTCTCCCCCCTCCTGCCATATTTCTTAATATTTTTATCATCTCTCTTTCACTCTTCTTCTCTCTAATTAATTCTTACCCCCTGCTTCTGTCTGTCACTTTCTCTTCCCCCTCCTGTCATATTTCTTAATATTTTTATCATCTCTCTTTCACCCTTCTTCTCTCTAATTCATTCTTACCCCTTGATTCTGTCTGTCACTTTCTCTTACCCCTCCTGTCATATTTCTTAATATTTTTATCATCTCTCTTTCACCCTTCTTCTCTCTAATTCATTCTTACCCCTTGATTCTGCCTGTCACTTTCTCTCCCCCTCCTGTCATATTTCTTAATATTTTTATCATCTCTCTGTCACCCTTCTTCTCTCTAATTCATTCTTACCCCTTGATTCTGTCTGTCACTTTCTCTCCCCCCTCCTGTCATATTTCTTAATATTTTTATCATCTCTCTTTCACCCTTCTTCTCTCTAATTCATTCTTACCCCTTGATTCTGCCTGTCACTTTCTCTCCCCCTCCTGTCATATTTCTTAATATTTTTATCATCTCTCTGTCACCCTTCTTCTCTCTAATTCATTCTTACCCCTTGATTCTGTCTGTCACTTTCTCTCCCCCCTCCTGTCATATTTCTTAATATTTTTATCATCTCTCTTTCACCCTTCTTCTCTCTAATTCATTCTTACCCCTTGATTCTGCCTGTCACTTTCTATTCCCCCTCTTGTCATATTTCTTAATATTTTTATCATCTCTCTTTCACTCTTCTTCTCTCTAAATAATTCTTACCCCCTGCTTCTGTCTGTCACTTTCTCTTCCCCCTCCTGTCATATTTCTTAATATTTTTATCATCTCTCTTTCACCCTTCTTCTCTCTAATTCATTCTTACCCCTTGATTCTGTCTGTCACTTTCTCTTACCCCTCCTGTCATATTTCTTAATATTTTTATCATCTCTCTTTCACCCTTCTTCTCTCTAATTCATTCTTACCCCTTGATTCTGCCTGTCACTTTCTCTCCCCCTCCTGTCATATTTCTTAATATTTTTATCATCTCTCTGTCACCCTTCTTCTCTCTAATTCATTCTTACCCCTTGATTCTGTCTGTCACTTTCTCTCCCCCCTCCTGTCATATTTCTTAATATTTTTATCATCTCTCTTTCACCCTTCTTCTCTCTAATTCATTCTTACCCCTTGATTCTGCCTGTCACTTTCTCTCCCCCTCCTGTCATATTTCTTAATATTTTTATCATCTCTCTGTCACCCTTCTTCTCTCTAATTCATTCTTACCCCTTGATTCTGTCTGTCACTTTCTCTCCCCCCTCCTGTCATATTTCTTAATATTTTTATCATCTCTCTTTCACCCTTCTTCTCTCTAATTCATTCTTACCCCTTGATTCTGCCTGTCACTTTCTCTTCCCCCTCTTGTCATATTTCTTAATATTTTTATCATCTCTCTTTCACTCTTCTTCTCTCTAAATAATTCTTACCCCCTGCTTCTGTCTGTCACTTTCTCTTCCCCCTCCTGTCATATTTCTTAATATTTTTATCATCTCTCTTTCACCCTTCTTCTCTCTAATTCATTCTTACCCCTTGATTCTGTCTGTCACTTTCTCTTACCCCTCCTGTCATATTTCTTAATATTTTTATCATCTCTCTTTCACCCTTCTTCTCTCTAATTCATTCTTACCCCTTGATTCTGCCTGTCACTTTCTCTCCCCCTCCTGTCATATTTCTTAATATTTTTATCATCTCTCTGTCACCCTTCTTCTCTCTAATTCATTCTTACCCCTTGATTCTGTCTGTCACTTTCTCTCCCCCCTCCTGTCATATTTCTTAATATTTTTATCATCTCTCTTTCACCCTTCTTCTCTCTAATTCATTCTTACCCCTTGATTCTGCCTGTCACTTTCTCTCACCCTCCTGTCATATTTCTTAATATTTTTATCATCTCTCTTTCACTCTTCTTCTCTCTAAATAATTCTTACCCCCTGCTTCTGTCTGTCACTTTCTCTTCCCCCTCCTGTCATATTTCTTAATATTTTTATCATCTCTCTTTCACCCTTCTTCTCTCTAATTCATTCTTACCCCTTGATTCTGTCTGTCACTTTCTCTTCCCCCTCTTGTCATATTTCTTAATATTTTTATCATCTCTCTTTCACTCTTCTTCTCTCTAAATAATTCTTACCCCCTGCTTCTGTCTGTCACTTTCTCTTCCCCCTCCTGTCATATTTCTTAATATTTTTATCATCTCTCTTTCACCCTTCTTCTCTCTAATTCATTCTTACCCCTTGATTCTGCCTGTCACTTTCTCTTCCCCCTCTTGTCATATTTCTTAATATTTTTATCATCTCTCTTTCACTCTTCTTCTCTCTAAATAATTCTTACCCCCTGCTTCTGTCTGTCACTTTCTCTTCCCCCTCCTGTCATATTTCTTAATATTTTTATCATCTCTCTTTCACCCTTCTTCTCTCTAATTCATTCTTACCCCTTGATTCTGCCTGTCACTTTCTCTCCCCCCTCCTGCCATATTTCTTAATATTTTTATCATCTCTCTTTCACTCTTCTTCTCTCTAATTAATTCTTACCCCCTGCTTCTGTCTGTCACTTTCTCTTCCCCCTCCTGTCATATTTCTTAATATTTTTATCATCTCTCTTTCACCCTTCTTCTCTCTAATTCATTCTTACCCCTTGATTCTGTCTGTCACTTTCTCTTACCCCTCCTGTCATATTTCTTAATATTTTTATCATCTCTCTTTCACCCTTCTTCTCTCTAATTCATTCTTACCCCTTGATTCTGCCTGTCACTTTCTCTCCCCCTCCTGTCATATTTCTTAATATTTTTATCATCTCTCTGTCACCCTTCTTCTCTCTAATTCATTCTTACCCCTTGATTCTGTCTGTCACTTTCTCTCCCCCCTCCTGTCATATTTCTTAATATTTTTATCATCTCTCTTTCACCCTTCTTCTCTCTAATTCATTCTTACCCCTTGATTCTGCCTGTCACTTTCTCTCCCCCTCCTGTCATATTTCTTAATATTTTTATCATCTCTCTGTCACCCTTCTTCTCTCTAATTCATTCTTACCCCTTGATTCTGTCTGTCACTTTCTCTCCCCCCTCCTGTCATATTTCTTAATATTTTTATCATCTCTCTTTCACCCTTCTTCTCTCTAATTCATTCTTACCCCTTGATTCTGCCTGTCACTTTCTATTCCCCCTCTTGTCATATTTCTTAATATTTTTATCATCTCTCTTTCACTCTTCTTCTCTCTAAATAATTCTTACCCCCTGCTTCTGTCTGTCACTTTCTCTTCCCCCTCCTGTCATATTTCTTAATATTTTTATCATCTCTCTTTCACCCTTCTTCTCTCTAATTCATTCTTACCCCTTGATTCTGTCTGTCACTTTCTCTTACCCCTCCTGTCATATTTCTTAATATTTTTATCATCTCTCTTTCACCCTTCTTCTCTCTAATTCATTCTTACCCCTTGATTCTGCCTGTCACTTTCTCTCCCCCTCCTGTCATATTTCTTAATATTTTTATCATCTCTCTGTCACCCTTCTTCTCTCTAATTCATTCTTACCCCTTGATTCTGTCTGTCACTTTCTCTCCCCCCTCCTGTCATATTTCTTAATATTTTTATCATCTCTCTTTCACCCTTCTTCTCTCTAATTCATTCTTACCCCTTGATTCTGCCTGTCACTTTCTCTCCCCCTCCTGTCATATTTCTTAATATTTTTATCATCTCTCTGTCACCCTTCTTCTCTCTAATTCATTCTTACCCCTTGATTCTGTCTGTCACTTTCTCTCCCCCCTCCTGTCATATTTCTTAATATTTTTATCATCTCTCTTTCACCCTTCTTCTCTCTAATTCATTCTTACCCCTTGATTCTGCCTGTCACTTTCTCTTCCCCCTCTTGTCATATTTCTTAATATTTTTATCATCTCTCTTTCACTCTTCTTCTCTCTAAATAATTCTTACCCCCTGCTTCTGTCTGTCACTTTCTCTTCCCCCTCCTGTCATATTTCTTAATATTTTTATCATCTCTCTTTCACCCTTCTTCTCTCTAATTCATTCTTACCCCTTGATTCTGTCTGTCACTTTCTCTTACCCCTCCTGTCATATTTCTTAATATTTTTATCATCTCTCTTTCACCCTTCTTCTCTCTAATTCATTCTTACCCCTTGATTCTGTCTGTCACTTTCTCTCCCCCTCCTGTCATATTTCTTAATATTTTTATCATCTCTCTGTCACCCTTCTTCTCTCTAATTCATTCTTACCCCTTGATTCTGTCTGTCACTTTCTCTCCCCCCTCCTGTCATATTTCTTAATATTTTTATCATCTCTCTTTCACCCTTCTTCTCTCTAATTCATTCTTACCCCTTGATTCTGCCTGTCACTTTCTCTCCACCTCCTGTCATATTTCTTAATATTTTTATCATCTCTCTGTCACCCTTCTTCTCTCTAATTCATTCTTACCCCTTGATTCTGTCTGTCACTTTCTCTCCCCCCTCCTGTCATATTTCTTAATATTTTTATCATCTCTCTTTCACCCTTCTTCTCTCTAATTCATTCTTACCCCTTGATTCTGCCTGTCACTTTCTCTCCCCCTCCTGTCATATTTCTTAATATTTTTATCATCTCTCTGTCACCCTTCTTCTCTCTAATTCATTCTTACCCCTTGATTCTGTCTGTCACTTTCTCTCCCCCCTCCTGTCATATTTCTTAATATTTTTATCATCTCTCTTTCACCCTTCTTCTCTCTAATTCATTCTTACCCCTTGATTCTGCCTGTCACTTTCTCTTCCCCCTCTTGTCATATTTCTTAATATTTTTATCATCTCTCTTTCACTCTTCTTCTCTCTAAATAATTCTTACCCCCTGCTTCTGTCTGTCACTTTCTCTTCCCCCTCCTGTCATATTTCTTAATATTTTTATCATCTCTCTTTCACCCTTCTTCTCTCTAATTCATTCTTACCCCTTGATTCTGTCTGTCACTTTCTCTCCCCCATCCTGTCATATTTCTTAATATTTTTATCATCTCTCTTTCACCCTTCTTCTCTCTAATTCATTCTTACCCCTTGATTCTGCCTGTCACTTTCTCTCCCCCCTCCTGTCATATTTCTTAATATTTTTATCATCTCTCTTTCACCCTTCTTCTCTCTAATTCATTCTTACCCCTTGATTCTGCCTGTCACTTTCTCTCCCCCCTCCTGTCATATTTCTTAATATTTTTATCATCTCTCTTTCACACTTCTTCTCTCTAATTCATTCTTACCCCTTGATTCTGCCTGTCACTTTCTCTCCCCCCTCCTGTCATATTTCTTAATATTTTTATCATCTCTCTTTCACCCTTCTTCTCTCTAATTCATTCTTACCCCTTGATTCTGCCTGTCACTTTCTCTCCCCCTTCTGTCATATTTCTTAATATTTTTATCATCTCTCTTTCACCCTTCTTCTCTCTAATTCATTCTTACCCCTTGATTCTGTCTGTCACTTTCTCTCCCCCCTCCTGTCATATTTCTTAATATTTTTATCATCTCTCTTTCACCCTTCTTCTCTCTAATTCATTCTTACCCCTTGATTCTGCCTGTCACTTTCTCTCCCCCCTCCTGTCATATTTCTTAATATTTTTATCATCTCTCTTTCACTCTTCTTCTCTCTAAATAATTCTTACCCCCTGCTTCTGTCTGTCACTTTCTCTTCCCCCTCCTGTCATATTTCTTAATATTTTTATCATCTCTCTTTCACCCTTCTTCTCTCTAATTCATTCTTACCCCTTGATTCTGTCTGTCACTTTCTCTCCCCCCTCCTGTCATATTTCTTAATATTTTTATCATCTCTCTTTCACCCTTCTTCTCTCTAATTCATTCTTACCCCTTGATTCTGCCTGTCACTTTCTCTCCCCCCTCCTGTCATATTTCTTAATATTTTTATCATCTCTCTTTCACCCTTCTTCTCTCTAATTCATTCTTACCCCTTGATTCTGTCTGTCACTTTCTCTCCCCCCTCCTGTCATATTTCTTAATATTTTTATCATCTCTCTTTCACACTTCTTCTCTCTAATTCATTCTTACCCCTTGATTCTGCCTGTCACTTTCTCTCCCCCTCCTGTCATATTTCTTAATATTTTTATCATCTCTCTTTCACCCTTCTTCTCTCTAATTCATTCTTACCCCTTGATTCTGCCTGTCACTTTCTCTCCCCCTTCTGTCATATTTCTTAATATTTTTATCATCTCTCTTTCACCCTTCTTCTCTCTAATTCATTCTTACCCCTTGATTCTGCCTGTCACTTTCTCTCCCCCTTCTGTCATATTTCTTAATATTTTTATCATCTCTCTTTCACCCTTCTTCTCTCTAATTCATTCTTACCCCTTGATTCTGTCTGTCACTTTCTCTCCCCCCTCCTGTCATATTTCTTAATATTTTTATCATCTCTCTTTCACCCTTCTTCTCTCTAATTCATTCTTACCCCTTGATTCTGTCTGTCACTTTCTCTCCCCCCTCCTGTCATATTTCTTAATATTTTATCATCTCTCTTTCACCCTTCTTCTCTCTAATTCATTCTTACCCCTTGATTCTGCCTGTCACATTCTCTCCCCCTCCTGTCATATTTCTTAATATTTTTATCATCTCTCTTTCACCCTTCTTCTCTCTAATTCATTCTTACCCCTTGATTCTGCCTGTCACTTTCTCTCCCCCTTCTGTCATATTTCTTAATATTTTTATCATCTCTCTTTCACCCTTCTTCTCTCTAATTCATTCTTACCCCTTGATTCTGTCTGTCACTTTCTCTCCCCCCTCCTGTCATATTTCTTAATATTTTTATCATCTCTCTTTCACCCTTCTTCTCTCTAATTCATTCTTACCCCTTGATTCTGTCTGTCACTTTCTCTCCCCCCTCCTGTCATATTTCTTAATATTTTATCATCTCTCTTTCACCCTTCTTCTCTCTAATTCATTCTTACCCCTTGATTCTGCCTGTCACTTTCTCTCCCGCCTCCTGTCATATTTCTTAATATTTTTATCATCTCTCTTTCACCCTTCTTCTCTCTAATTCATTCTTACCCCTAGATTCTGTCTGTCACTTTCTCTCCCCCCCTCCTGCCATATTTCTTAATATTTTTATCATCTCTCTTTCACCCTTCTTCTCTCTAATTCATTCTTACCCCTTGATTCTGCCTGTCACTTTCTCTCCCCCTCCTGTCATATTTCTTAATATTTTTATCATCTCTCTTTCACCCTTCTTCTCTCTAATTCATTCTTACCCCTTGATTCTGCCTGTCATTTTCTCTCCCCCCTCCTGTCTTATTTCTTAATATTTTTATCATCTCTCTTTCACCCTTCTTCTCTCTAATTCATTCTTACCCCTTGATTCTGCCTGTCACTTTCTCTCCCGCCTCCTGTCATATTTCTTAATATTTTTATCATCTCTCTTTCACCCTTCTTCTCTCTAATTCATTCTTACCCCTTGATTCTGTCTGTCACTTTCTCTCCCCCCCTCCTGCCATATTTCTTAATATTTTTATCATCTCTCTTTCACCCTTCTTCTCTCTAATTCATTCTTACCCCTTGATTCTGCCTGTCACTTTCTCTCCCCCTCCTGTCATATTTCTTAATATTTTTATCATCTCTCTTTCACCCTTCTTCTCTCTAATTCATTCTTACCCCTTGATTCTGTCTGTCACTTTCTCTCCCCCCCTCCTGCCATATTTCTTAATATTTTTATCATCTCTCTTTCACCCTTCTTCTCTCTAATTCATTCTTACCCCTTGATTCTGCCTGTCACTTTCTCTCCCGCCTCCTGTCATATTTCTTAATATTTTTATCATCTCTCTTTCACCCTTCTTCTCTCTAATTCATTCTTACCCCTTGATTCTGTCTGTCACTTTCTCCCCCCCCCTCCTGCCATATTTCTTAATATTTTTATCATCTCTCTTTCACCCTTCTTCTCTCTAATTCATTCTTACCCCTTGATTCTGCCTGTCACTTTCTCTCCCCCTCCTGTCATATTTCTTAATATTTTTATCATCTCTCTTTCACCCTTCTTCCTCTAATTCATTCTTACCCCTTGATTCTGTCTGTCACTTTCTCTCCCCCCCTCCTGCCATATTTCTTAATATTTTTATCATCTCTCTTTCACCCTTCTTCTCTCTAATTCATTCTTACCCCTTGATTCTGCCTGTCACTTTCTCTCCCCCTCCTGTCATATTTCTTAATATTTTTATCATCTCTCTTTCACCCTTCTTCTCTCTAATTCATTCTTACCCCTTGATTCTGCCTGTCACTTTCTCTCCCCCTCCTGTCATATTTCTTAATATTTTTATCATCTCTCTTTCACCCTTCTTCTCTCTAATTCATTCTTACCCCTTGATTCTGCCTGTCACTTTCTCTCCCCCCTCCTGTCATATTTCTTAATATTTTTATCAACTCTCTTTCACCCTTCTTCTCTCTAATTCATTCTTACCCCTTGATTCTGTCTGTCACTTTCTATTCCCCCTCCTGTCATATTTCTTAATATTTTTATCATCTCCCTTTCACCCTTCTTCTCTCTAATTCATTCTTACCCCTTGATTCTGCCTGTCACTTTCTCTTCCCCCTCTTGTCATATTTCTTAATATTTTATCATCTCTCTTTCACTCTTCTCCTCTCTAATTAATTCTTACCCCCTGCTTCTGTCTGTCACTTTCTCTTCCCCCTCCTGTCATATTTCTTAATATTTTTATCATCTCTCTTTCACCCTTCTTCTCTCTAATTCATTCTTACCCCCTGCTTCTGTCTGTCACTTTCTCTCCCCCTCCTGTCATATTTCTTAATATTTTTATCATCTCTCTTTCACCCTTCTTCTCTCTAATTCATTCTTACCCCTTGATTCTGCCTGTCACTTTCTCTCCCCCCTCCTGTCATATTTCTTAATATTTTTATCCTCTCTCTTTCACCCTTCTTCTCTCTAATTCATTCTTACCCCTTGATTCTGCCTGTCACTTTCTCTCCCCCCCCCTCCTGCCATATTTCTTAATATTTTTATCATCTCTCTTTCACCCTTCTTCTCTCTAATTCATTCTTACCCCTTGATTCTGCCTGTCACTTTCTCTCCCCCCTCCTGTCATATTTCTTAATATTTTTATCATCTCTCTTTCACCCTTCTTCTCTCTAATTCATTCTTACCCCTTGATTCTGCCTGTCACTTTCTCTCCCCCCTCCTGTCATATTTCTTAATACGTTTACCACTTCTCTTTCTTTCGCTCACCTTCTTTTTTACTTCTGCTCTCTTTTTCATACTTCTCTGTTTCTCTCCTCATTTTTCTCTCATAATGCTATTACCCTTTTTCTCTCACACTCTCCTTCTCTCTTAATTCTTGATTATTTTTACACATTTCTCTCTCTCCCTTTCACTCTCTTTTTTTTCTCACATGATGTCACATCCTTTCCTTATCTATTCGTAGTGTTAACCTCCAGCTTTTTTCCTCCTCGTCAGCCCAGCCTTATTGTCCTTCAATTCTAATTGGTCATTTGGCAAATAACAAAGAAATGAAACAGAATCCAATTTAAGATAGAAATTAAAACTTTTCTTGCCACTGTCCTCTCAAACTAATTACAGCTGTTTGATTCAAAAGTAAAAATAATAAAAACATACATACACTTTCTTCTTTTCTTGTATTCAACATCTTTATTTTAAAGTCAGGCAAAATGTAGATAGAACTTTTATCTATATCTGTTTTTGATTCCTTTCATGCCATTCCAATCATTATTCACTATTTTAATCTAACTTTATGAAGAATCTGTCAAAGTCGTCATTCTTCTCCTGAAGTCTTTGTTATTCGTAATTTTTTTGTTTTCATTGAAAAAAGAAAATCTTTATCTTTCTTTTTTCATTTGTTCTTTTTACTACCCCCTCTATTTCGTGATATTTCCTTTTCTTTTACTACCCCTTCTATTTCGTGATATTTCCTTTTCTTTTACTACCCCTTCTATTTCGTGATATTTCCTTTTCTTTTACTACCCCTTCTATTTCGTGATATTTCCTTTTCTTTTACTACCCCTTCTATTTCGTGATATTTCCTTTTCTTTTACTACCCCTTCTATTTCATGATATTTCCTTTTTCTATTACTACCCCCTCTCTTTCGTGATATTTCCTTTTTCTTTTACTACCCCTTCTATTTCGTGATATTTCCTTTTCTTTTACTACCCCTTCTATTTCGTGATGTTTCCTTTTCTTTTACTACCCCTTCTATTTCGTGATGTTTCCTTTTCTTTTACTACACCTTCTATTTCGTGATGTTTCCTTTTCTTTTACTACCCCTTCTATTTCGTGATATTTCCTTTTCTTTTACTACCCCTTCTATTTCGTGATGTTTCCTTTTCTTTTACTACCCCTTCTATTTCGTGATATTTCCTTTTCTTTTACTACCCCTTCTATTTCGTGATATTTCCTTTTCTTTTACTACCCCTTCTATTTCGTGATATTTCCTTTTCTTTTACTACCCCTTCTATTTCGTGATATTTCCTTTTCTTTTACTACCCCTTCTATTTCGTGATATTTCCTTTTCTTTTACTACCCCTTCTATTTCGTGATATTTCCTTTTCTTTTACTACCCCTTCTATTTCGTGATATTTCCTTTTCTTTTACTACCCCTTCTATTTCGTGATATTTCCTTTTCTTTTACTACCCCTTCTATTTCGTGATATTTCCTTTTCTTTTACTACCCCTTCTATTTCGTGATATTTCCTTTTCTTTTACTACCCCTTCTATTTCGTGATATTTCCTTTTCTTTTACTACCCCTTCTATTTCGTGATATTTCCTTTTCTTTTACTACCCCTTCTATTTCGTGATATTTCCTTTTCTTTTACTACCCCTTCTATTTCGTGATATTTCCTTTTCTTTTACTACCCCTTCTATTTCGTGATATTTCCTTTTCTTTTACTACCCCTTCTATTTCGTGATATTTCCTTTTCTTTTACTACCCCTTCTATTTCGTGATACTTCCTTTTCTTTTACTACCCCTTCTATTTCGTGATATTTCCTTTTCTTTTACTACCCCTTCTATTTCGTGATATTTCTTTTTTCTTTTACTACCCCCTCTCTTTCGTGATATTTCCTTTTCTTTTACTACCCCTTCTATTTCGTGATATTTCCTTTTCTTTTACTACCCCTTCTATTTCGTGATGTTTCCTTTTCTTTTACTACCCCTTCTATTTCGTGATGTTTCCTTTTCTTTTACTACCCCTTCTATTTCGTGATGTTTCCTTTTCTTTTACTACCCCTTCTATTTCGTGATATTTCCTTTTCTTTTACTACCCCTTCTATTTCGTGATGTTTCCTTTTCTTTTACTACCCCTTCTATTTCGTGATATTTCCTTTTCTTTTACTACCCCTTCTATTTCGTGATATTTCCTTTTCTTTTACTACCCCTTCTATTTCGTGATATTTCCTTTTCTTTTACTACCCCTTCTATTTCGTGATATTTCCTTTTCTTTTACTACCCCTTCTATTTCGTGATATTTCCTTTTCTTTTACTACCCCTTCTATTTCGTGATATTTCCTTTTCTTTTAATACCCCTTCTATTTCGTGATATTTCCTTTTCTTTTACTACCCCTTCTATTTCGTGATATTTCCTTTTCTTTTACTACCCCTTCTATTTCGTGATATTTCCTTTTCTTTTACTACCCCTTCTATTTCGTGATATTTCCTTTTCTTTTACTACCCCTTCTATTTCGTGATATTTCCTTTTCTTTTACTACCCCTTCTATTTCGTGATATTTCCTTTTCTTTTACTACCCCTTCTATTTCGTGATATTTCCTTTTCTTTTACTACCCCTTCTATTTCGTGATATTTCCTTTTCTTTTACTACCCCTTCTATTTCGTGATATTTCCTTTTCTTTTACTACCCCTTCTATTTCGTGATATTTCCTTTTCTTTTACTACCCCTTCTATTTCGTGATATTTCCTTTTCTTTTACTACCCCTTCTATTTCGTGATATTTCCTTTTCTTTTACTACCCCTTCTATTTCGTGATATTTCCTTTTCTTTTACTACCCCTTCTATTTCGTGATATTTCCTTTTCTTTTACTACCCCTTCTATTTCGTGATATTTCCTTTTCTTTTACTACCCCTTCTATTTCGTGATATTTCCTTTTCTTTTACTACCCCTTCTATTTCGTGATATTTCCTTTTCTTTTACTACCCCTTCTATTTCGTGACATTTCCTTTTCTTTTACTACCCCTTCTATTTCGTGACATTTCCTTTTCTTTTACTACCCCTTCTATTTCGTGACATTTCCTTTTCTTTTACTACCCCTTCTATTTCGTGAAATTTCCTTTTCTTTTACTACCCCTTCTATTTCGTGACATTTCCTTTTCTTTTACTACCCCTTCTATTTCGTGACATTTCCTTTTCTTTTACTACCCCTTCTATTTCGTGACATTTCCTTTTCTTTTACTACCCCTTCTATTTCGTGACATTTCCTTTTCTTTTACTACCCCTTCTATTTCGTGACATTTCCTTTTCTTTTACTACCCCTTCTATTTCGTGATATTTCCTTTTCTTTTACTACCCCTTCTATTTCGTGATATTTCCTTTTCTTTTACTACCCCTTCTATTTCGTGATATTTCCTTTTCTTTTACTACCCCTTCTATTTCGTGATATTTCCTTTTCTTTTACTACCCCTTCTATTTCGTGATATTTCCTTTTCTTTTACTACCCCTTCTATTTCGTGATATTTCCTTTTCTTTTACTACCCCTTCTATTTCGTGATATTTCCTTTTCTTTTACTACCCCTTCTATTTCGTGATATTTCCTTTTCTTTTACTACCCCTTCTATTTCGTGATATTTCCTTTTCTTTTACTACCCCTTCTATTTCGTGATATTTCCTTTTCTTTTACTACCCTTTCTATTTCGTGATATTTCCTTTTCTTTTGCTGCTCCCTCTCATTCATATTTCCTTGTCTTTCACTACCTCCTCTTTTTCATGATATATCCATTTCTTTTGCTACATCCTCTCTTTCATATTTCCTTTCCTTTTACTATCCCATCTCTTTCATATTTCCTTGTCTTTCATTGTTTTCACTAATCTTTCAGGATATTTCCTTTTCTTTTACTACCCCCTCTCTTTCATGATATTTCTTTTTTCTTTTACTACCCCCTCTCTTTCATGATATTTCTTTTTTTTTTTACTACCCCCTCTCTTTCATAATATTTCTTTTTCTTTTACTACGCCCTCTCTTTCATGATATTTCTTTTTTCTTTTACTACCCCCTCTCTTTCATGATATTTCCTTTTTCTTTTACTACCCCCTCTCTTTCATGATATTTCTTTTTTCTTTTACTACCCCCTCTCTTTCATGATATTTCTTTTTTCTTTTACTACCCCCTCTCTTTCATGATATTTCCTTTTTCTTTTACTAGCCCCTCTCTTTCATGATATTTCTTTTTTCTTTTACTCCCCCCACTCTTTCATGATATTTCTATTTTCTTTTACTACCCCCTCTTTTTCATGATATTTCTTTTTCTTTTACTACCCCCACTCTTTCATGATATTTCTTTTTTCTTTTACTACACCCTCTCTTTCATGATATTTCTTTTTTCTTTTACTACACCCTCTCTTTCATGATATTTCCTTTTTCTTTTACTACCCCCTCTCTTTCATGATATTTCTTTTTTCTTTTACTACCCCCTCTCTTTCATGATATTTCTTTTTCTTTTACTACCCCCTCTCTTTCATGATATTTCTTTTTCCTTTTACTACCCCCGCTCTTTCATGATATTTCCTTTTTCTTTTACTACCCCCTCTCTTTCATGATATTTCCTTTTTCTTTAACTACCCCCTCTCTTTCATAATATTTCCTTTTTCTTTTACTACCCCCTCTCTTTCATGATATTTCTTTTTTCTTTTACTACCCCCTCTCTTTCATGATATTTCCTTTTTCTTTTACTACCCCCTCTCTTTCATGATATTTCTTTTTTCTTTTACTACCCCCACTCTTTCATGATATTTCTTTTTTCTTTTACTACCCCCTCTTTTTCATGATATTTCTTTTTTCTTTTACTAGCCCCTCTCTTTCATGATATTTCTTTTTTCTTTTACTACCCCCTCTCTTTCATGATATTTCTTTTTTCTTTTACTACCCCCACTCTTTCATGATATTTCTTTTTTCTTTTACTACCCCCTCTCTTTCATGATATTTCTTTTTTCTTTTACTACCCCCTCTCTTTCATGATATTTCTTTTTTCTTTTACTAGCCCCTCTTTTTCATGATATTTCTTTTTTCTTTTACTACCCCCACTCTTTCATGATATTTCTTTTTTCTTTTACTACCCCTCTCTTTCATGATATTTCTTTTTTCTTTTACTACCCCCTCTCTTTCATGATATTTCTTTTTTCTTTTACTAGCCCCTCTCTTTCATGATATTTCCTTTTCTTTTGCTGCTCCCTCTCATTCATATTACCTTGTCTTTCACTACCTCCTCTTTTTCATGATATATCCATTTCTTTTGCTACATCCTCTCTTTCATATTTCCTTTTCTTTTACTATCCCATCTCTTTCATATTTCCTTGTCTTTCATTGTTTTCACTAATCTTTAAGGATATTTCCTTTTCTTTTACTACCCCCTCTCTTTCATGATATTTCTTTTTTCTTTTACTACCCCCTCTCTTTCATGATATTTCTTTTTTCTTTTACTACCCCCTCTCTTTCATGATATTTCCTTTTTCTTTTACTAGCCCCTCTCTTTCATGATATTTCTTTTTTCTTTTACTACCCCCACTCTTTCATGATATTTCTATTTTCTTTTACTACCCCCTCTTTTTCATGATATTTCTTTTTCTTTTACTACCCCCACTCTTTCATGATATTTCTTTTTTCTTTTACTACACCCTCTCTTTCATGATATTTCTTTTTTCTTTTACTACACCCTCTCTTTCATGATATTTCCTTTTTCTTTTACTACCCCCTCTCTTTCATGATATTTCTTTTTTCTTTTACTACCCCCTCTCTTTCATGATATTTCTTTTTCTTTTACTACCCCCTCTCTTTCATGATATTTCTTTTTTCTTTTACTACCCCCTCTCTTTCATGATATTTCCTTTTTCTTTTACTACCCCCACTCTTTCATGATATTTCTTTTTTCTTTTACTACCCCCTCTCTTTCATGATATTTCTTTTTTCTTTTACTACCCCCTCTCTTTCATGATATTTCTTTTTTCTTTTACTAGCCCCTCTTTTTCATGATATTTCTTTTTTCTTTTACTACCCCCACTCTTTCATGATATTTCTTTTTTCTTTTACTACCCCTCTCTTTCATGATATTTCTTTTTTCTTTTACTACCCCCTCTCTTTCATGATATTTCTTTTTTCTTTTACTAGCCCCTCTCTTTCGTGATATTTCCTTTTCTTTTGCTGCTCCCTCTCATTCATATTTCCTTGTCTTTCACTACCTCCTCTTTTTCATGATATATCCATTTCTTTTGCTACATCCTCTCTTTCATATTTCCTTTTCTTTTACTATCCCATCTCTTTCATATTTCCTTGTCTTTCATTGTTTTCACTAATCTTTAAGGATATTTCCTTTTCTTTTACTACCCCCTCTCTTTCATGATATTTCTTTTTTCTTTTACTACCCCCTCTCTTTCATGATATTTCTTTTTTCTTTTACTACCCCCTCTCTTTCATGATATTTCCTTTTTCTTTTACTAGCCCCTCTCTTTCATGATATTTCTTTTTTCTTTTACTACCCCCACTCTTTCATGATATTTCTTTTTTCTTTTACTACCCCCTCTTTTTCATGATATTTCTTTTTCTTTTACTACCCCCACTCTTTCATGATATTTCTTTTTTCTTTTACTACACCATCTCTTTCATGATATTTCTTTTTTCTTTTACTACACCCTCTCTTTCATGATATTTCCTTTTTCTTTTACTACCCCCTCTCTTTCATGATATTTCTTTTTTCTTTTACTACCCCCTCTCTTTCATGATATTTCTTTTTCTTTTACTACCCCCTCTCTTTCATGATATTTCTTTTTTCTTTTACTACCCCCTCTCTTTCATGATATTTCCTTTTTCTTTTACTACCCCCTCTCTTTCATGATATTTCCTTTTTCTTTAACTACCCCCTCTCTTTCATAATATTTCCTTTTTCTTTTACTACCCCCTCTCTTTCATGATATTTCTTTTTTCTTTTACTACCCCCTCTCTTTCATATTTCCTTTTTCTTTTACTACCCCCTCTCTTTCATGATATTTCTTTTTTCTTTAACTACCCCCACTCTTTCATGATATTTCTTTTTTCTTTTACTACCCCCTCTTTTTCATGATATTTCTTTTTCTTTTACTACCCCCACTCTTTCATGATATTTCTTTTTTCTTTTACTACACCCTCTCTTTCATGATATTTCCTTTTTCTTTTACTACCCCCTCTCTTTCATGATATTTCTTTTTTCTTTTACTACCCCCTCTCTTTCATGATATTTCCTTTTTCTTTTACTACACCCTCTCTTTCATGATATTTCTTTTTTCTTTTACTACCCCCTCTCTTTCATGATATTTCCTTTTTCTTTTACTACCCCCTCTCTTTCATGATATTTCTTTTTTCTTTTACTACACCCTCTCTTTCATGATATTTCTTTTTTCTTTTACTACCCCCTCTCTTTCATGATATTTCCTTTTTCTTTTACTACCCCCTCTCTTTCATGATATTTCTTTTTTCTTTTACTACCCCCTCTCTTTCATGATATTTCCTTTTTCTTTTACTACCCCCTCTCTTTCATGATATTTCCTTTTTCTTTAACTAGCCCCTCTCTTTCATAATATTTCCTTTTTCTTTTACTACCCCCTCTCTTTCATGATATTTCTTTTTTCTTTTACTACCCCCTCTCTTTCATGATATTTCCTTTTTCTTTTACTAGCCACTCTCTTTCATGATATTTCTTTTTTCTTTTACTACCCCCACTCTTTCATGATATTTCTTTTTTCTTTTACTACCACCTCTTTTTCATGATATTTCTTTTTCTTTTACTACCCCCACTCTTTCATGATATTTCTTTTTTCTTTTACTACACCCTCTCTTTCATGATATTTCTTTTTTCTTTTACTACACCCTCTCTTTCATGATATTTCCTTTTTCTTTTACTACCCCCTCTCTTTCATGATATTTCTTTTTTCTTTTACTACCCCCTCTCTTTCATGATATTTCTTTTTCTTTTACTACCCCCTCTCTTTCATGATATTTCTTTTTTCTTTTACTACCCCCTCTCTTTCATGATATTTCCTTTTTCTTTTACTACCCCCTCTCTTTCATGATATTTCCTTTTTCTTTAACTACCCCCTCTCTTTCATAATATTTCCTTTTTCTTTTACTACCCCCTCTCTTTCATGATATTTCTTTTTTCTTTTACTACCCCCTCTCTTTCATGATATTTCCTTTTTCTTTTACTACCCCCTCTCTTTCATGATATTTCTTTTTTCTTTTACTACCACCTCTCTTTCATGATATTTCTTTTTCTTTTACTACCACCTCTCTTTCATATTTCTTTTCTCTTTTACTACCCTCTCTCTTTCATGATATTTCCTTTTTCTTTTACTACCCCCTCTCTTTCATGATATTTCCTTTTTCTTTTACTACCCCCTCTCTTTCATGATATTTCCTTTTTCTTTAACTACCCCCTCTCTTTCATAATATTTCCTTTTTCTTTTACTTCCCCCTCTCTTTCATGATATTTCTTTTTTCTTTTACTACCCCCTCTCTTTCATGATATTTCTTTTTTCTTTTACTACCCCCTCTCTTTCATGATATTTCTTTTTCTTTTACTACCCCCTCTCTTTCATGATATTTCTTTTTTCTTTTACTACCCCCTCTCTTTCATGATATTTCTTTTTTCTTTTACTACCCCCTCTCTTTCATGATATTTCCTTTTTCTTTTACTACCCCCCTCTCTTTCATAATATTTCTTTTTTCTTTTACTACCCCCTCTCTTTCATGATATTTCTTTTTTCTTTTACTACCCCCTCTCTTTCATGATATTTCCATTTTCTTTTACTACCCCCTCTCTTTCATGATATTTCCTTTTTCTTTAACTACCCCCTCTCTTTCATAATATTTCCTTTTTCTTTTACTACCCCCTCTCTTTCATGATATTTCTTTTTTCTTTTACTACCCCCTCTCTTTCATGATATTTCTTTTTTCTTTTACTACCCCCTCTCTTTCATGATATTTCTTTTTCTTTTACTACCACCTCTCTTTCATAATATTTCTTTTTTTCTTTTACTACCCCCTCTCTTTCATGATATTTCCTTTTTCTTTTACTACCCCCTCTCTTTCATGATATTTCCTTTTTCTTTTACTACCCCCTCTCTTTCATGATATTTCCTTTTTCTTTTACTACCCCCTCTCTTTCATGATATTTCTTTTTTCTTTTACTAGCCCCTCTCTTTCATGATATTTCTTTTTTCTTTTGCTACCCCCTCTCTTTCATGATATTTCTTTTTCTTTTACTACCGCCTCTCTTTCATAATATTTCTTTTTTTCTTTTACTACCCCCCCTCTTTCATGATATTTCCTTTTTCTTTTACTACCCCCTCTCTTTCATGATATTTCTTTTTTCTTTTACTACCCCCTCTCTTTCATGATATTTCTTTTTCTTTTACTACCGCCTATCTTTCATGATATTTCCTTGTTCTTTTACTACCCCCTCTCTTTCATGATATTTCTTTTTTCTTTTACTACCCCCTCTCTTTCATGATATTTCCTTTTTCTTTTACTACCCCCTCCCTTTCATGATATTTCTTTTTCGTTTACTACCGCCTCTCTTTCATAATATTTCCTTTTTCTTTAACTACCCCCTCTCTTTCATAATATTTCCTTTTTCTTTTACTACCCTCTCTCTTTAATGATATTTTCTATCCTTTTACTACCCCTTCTCTTTCATAATATTTCCTTTTTTTTTACTACCCCCCTCTTTAATATTTCCTTTTCTTTTCCTACCACCTCTCTTTCATAATATTTTCTATCTTTTACTACCACGTCTTTTTCATGATATTTCCTATCCTTTTACTACCCCCTGTCTTTAATGATATTTCCTTTTCTTTTGCTACTCTCCTCTCTTTAATGATATTTCCTTTTCTTTTGCTACCCCCTCTCTTTCATGATATTTCCTATCCTTTTACTACCCCTTCTCTTTCATAATATTTCCTTTTCTTTTGCTACCTCCTCTCTTTAATGATATTTCCTTTTCTTTTGCTACCCCCTCTCTTTCATGATATTTCCTATCCTTTTACTACCCTTACTCTTTCATAATATTTCCTTTTCTTTTGCTACCTCCTTTCTTTAATGATATTTCCTTTTCTTTTGCTACCCCCTCTCTTTCATGATATTTCCTATCCTTTTACTACCCTTACTCTTTCATAATATTTCCTTTTCTTTTACTACCTCCTCTCTTTAATGATATTTCCTTTTCTTTTGCTACCTCCTCTCTTTCATGATATTTCCTTTTCTTTTGCTACCTCCTCTCTTTAATGATATTTCCTTTTCTTTTGCTACCCCCTCTCTTTCATGATATTTCCTTTTCTTTTGCTACCCACTCTCTTTCATGATATTTCCTATCCTTTTACTACCCTTACTCTTTCATAATATTTCCATTTCTTTTGCTACCTCCTCTCTTTAATGATATTTCCTTTTCTTTTGCTACACCCTCTCTTTCATGATATTTCCTATCCTTTTACTACCCCTTCTCTTTCATAATATTTCCTTTTCTTTTGCTACCTCCTCTCTTTAATGATATTTCCTTTTCTATTGCTACCCCCTCTCTTTCATGATATTTCCTATCCTTTTACTACCCCTTCTCTTTCATATTTCCTTTTCTTTTGCTACCCCTTCTCTTTCATGATATTTCCTTTTCTTTTGCTACCCCCTCTCTTTCATGATATTTCCTATCCTTTTACTACCCTTACTCTTTCATAATATTTCCTTTTCTTTTGCTACCTCCTCTCTTTAATGATATTTCCTTTTCTTTTGCTACCCCCTCTCTTTAATGATATTTCCTATCCTTTTACTACCCTTACTCTTTCATAATATTTCCTTTTCTTTTGCTACCTCCTCTGTTTAATGATATTTCCTTTTCTTTTGCTACCCCCTCTCTTTCATGATATTTCCTATCCTTTTACTACCCCTTCTCTTTCATAATATTTCCTTTTCTTTTGCTACCTCTTCTCTTTAATGATATTTCCTTTTCTTTTGCTACCCCCTCTCTTTCATGATATTTCCTATCCTTTTACTACACTTACTCTTTCATAATATTTCCTATCCTTTTACTACCCCTTCTCTTTCATAATATTTCCTTTTCTTTTGCTACCCCCTCTCTTTCATGATATTTCCTATCCTTTTACTACCCTTACTCTTTCATAATATTTCCTTTTCTTTTGCTACCTCCTCTCTTTAATGATATTTCCTTTTCTTTTGCTACCCCCTCTCTTTCATGATATTTCTTATCCTTTTACTACCCTTACTCTTTCATAATATTTCCTTTTCTTTTGCTACCTCCTCTCTTTAATGATATTTCCTTTTCTTTTGCTACCCCTCTCTTTCATGATATTTCCTATCCTTTTACTACCCCTTCTCTTTCATAATATTTCCTTTTCTTTTGCTACCTCCTCTCTTTAATGATATTTCCTTTTCTTTTGCTACCCCCTCTCTTTCATGATATTTCCTTTTCTTTTGCTACCTCCTCTCTTTAATGATATTTCCTTTTCTTTTGCTACCCCCTCTCTTTCATGATATTTCCTTTTCTTTTGCTACCCCCTCTCTTTCATGATATTTCTTATCCTTTTACTACCCTTACTCTTTCATAATATTTCCTTTTCTTTTGCTACCTCCTCTCTTTCATGATATTTCTTTTTTCTTTTGCTACCCCCTCTCTTTCATGATATTTCCTATCCTTTTACTACCCTTACTCTTTCATGATATTTCCTATCCTTTTACTACCCTTACTCTTTCATAATATTTCCTTTTCTTTTGCTACCTCCTCTCTTTAATGATATTTCCTTTTCTTTTGCTACCCCCTCTCTTTCATGATATTTCCTATCCTTTTACTACCCTTACTCTTTCATAATATTTCCTTTACTTTTGCTACCTCCTCTCTTTAATGATATTTCCTTTTCTTTTGCTACCCCCTCTCTTTCATGATATTTCCTATCCTTTTACTACCCTTACTCTTTTATAATATTTCCTTTTCTTTTGCTACCTCCTCTCTTTAATGATATTTCCTTTTCTTTTGCTACCCCCTCTCTTTCATGATATTTCCTATCCTTTTACTACCCCTTCTCTTTCATAATATTTCCTTTTCTTTTGCTACCTCCTCTCTTTAATGATATTTCCTTTTCTTTTGCTACCCCCTCTCTTTCATGATATTTCCTATCCTTTTACTACCCTTACTCTTTCATAATATTTCCTATCCTTTTACTACCCCTTCTGTTTCATAATATTTCCTTTTCTTTTGCTACCCCCTCTCTTTCATGATATTTCCTATCCTTTTACTACCCTTACTCTTTCATAATATTTCCTTTTCTTTTGCTACCCCCTCTCGTTCATGATATTTCCTATCCTTTTACTACCCTTACTCTTTCATAATATTTCCTTTTCTTTTGCTACCTCCTCTCTTTAATGATATTTCCTTTTCTTTTGCTACCCCCTCTCTTTCATGATATTTCCTATCCTTTTACTACCCCTTCTCTTTCATAATATTTCCTTTTCTTTTGCTACCTCCTCTCTTTCATGATATTTCCTTTTCTTTTGCTACCCCCTCTCTTTCATGATATTTCCTTTTCTTTTGCTACCTCCTCTCTTTAATGATATTTCCTTTTCTTTTGCTACCCCCTCTCTTTCATGATATTTCCTTTTCTTTTGCTACCCCCTCTCTTTCATGATATTTCCTATCCTTTTACTATCCTTACTCTTTCATAATATTTCCTTTTCTTTTGCTACCCCCTCTCTTTCATGATATTTCCTATCCTTTTACTACCCCTTCTCTTTCATAATATTTCCTTTTCTTTTGCTACCTCCTCACTTTAATGATATTTCCTTTTCTTTTGCTACCCCATCTCTTTCATGATATTTCCTATCCTTTTACTACCCTTACTCTTTCATAATATTTCTTTTTCTTTTGCTACCTCCTCTCTTTCATGATATTTCTTTTTTCTTTTGCTACCCCCTCTCTTTCATGATATTTCCTATCCTTTTACTACCCTTACTCTTTCATGATATTTCCTATCCTTTTACTACCCTTACTCTTTCATAATATTTCCTTTTCTTTTGCTACCTCCTCTCTTTAATGATATTTCCTTTTCTTTTGCTACCCCCTCTCTTTCATGATATTTCCTATCCTTTTACTACCCTTACTCTTTCATAATATTTCCTTTTCTTTTGCTACCTCCTCTCTTTAATGATATTTCCTTTTCTTTTGGTACCCCCTCTCTTTCATGATATTTCCTATCCTTTTACTACCCTGACTCTTTCATAATATTTCCTTTTCTTTTGCTACCTCCTCTCTTTAATGATATTTCCTTTTCTTTTGCTACCCCCTCTCTTTCATGATATTTCCTATCCTTTTACTACCCTTACTCTTTCATAATATTTCCTTTTCTTTTGCTACCCCCTCTCGTTCATGATATTTCCTATCCTTTTACTACCCCTTCTGTTTCATAATATTTCCCTTTCTTTTGCTACCTCCTCTCTTTAATGATATTTCCTTTTCTTTTGCTACCCCCTCTCTTTCATGATATTTCCTTTTCTTTTTGCTACCCCCTCTCTTTCATGATATTTCCTATCCTTTTACTACCCTTACTCTTTCATAATATTTCCTTTTCTTTTGCTACCTCCTCTCTTTAATGATATTTCCTTTTCTTTTGCTACCCCCTCTCTTTCATGATATTTCCTTTTCTTTTGCTACCTCCTCTCTTTAATGATATTTCCTTTTCTTTTGCTACCCCCTCTCTTTCATGATATTTCCTATCCTTTTACTACACTTACTCTTTCATAATATTTCCTTTTCTTTTGCTACCTCCTCTCTTTAATGATATTTCCTTTTCTTTTGCTACCCCCTCTCTTTCATGATATTTCCTATCCTTTTACTACCCTTACTCTTTCATAATATTTCCTTTTCTTTTGCTACCTCCTCTCTTTAATGATATTACCTTTTCTTTTGCTACCTCCTCTCTTTAATGATATTTCCTTTTCTTTTGCTACCCCCTCTCTTTCATGATATTTCCTTTTCTTTTGCTACCTCCTCTCTTTAATGATATTTCCTTTTCTTTTGCTACCCCCTCTCTTTCATGATATTTCCTATCCTTTTACTACCCTTACTCTTTCATAATATTTCCTTTTCTTTTGCTACCCCCTCTCTTTCATGATATTTCCTTTTCTTTTGCTACCTCCTCTCTTTAATGATATTTCCTTTTCTTTTGCTACCCCCTCTCTTTCATGATATTTCCTTTTCTTTTGCTACCTCCTCTCTTTAATGATATTTCCTTTTCTTTTGCTACCCCCTCTCTTTCATGATATTTCCTATCCTTTTATTACCCTTACTCTTTCATAATATTTCCTTTTCTTTTGCTACCTCCTCTCTTTAATGATATTTCCTTTTCTTTTGCTACCCGCTCTCTTTAATGATATTTCCTATCCTTTTACTACCCTTACTCTTTCATAATATTTCCTTTTCTTTTGCTACCTCCTCTCTTTAATGATATTTCCTTTTCTTTTGCTACCCCCTCTCTTTCATGATATTTCCTATCCTTTTACTACCCCTTCTCTTTCATAATATTTCCTTTTCTTTTGCTACCTCCTCTCTTTAATGATATTTCCTTTTCTTTTGCTACCCCCTCTCTTTCATGATATTTCCTATCCTTTTACTACCCTTACTCTTTCATAATATTTCCTATCCTTTTACTACCCCTTCTCTTTCATAATATTTCCTTTTCTTTTGCTACCCCCTCTCTTTCATGATATTTCCTATCCTTTTACTACCCTTACTCTTTCATAATATTTCCTTTTCTTTTGCTACCTCCTCTCTTTAATGATATTTCCTTTTCTTTTGCTACCCCCTCTCTTTCATGATATTTCCTTTTCTTTTTGCTACCCCCTCTCTTTCATGATATTTCCTATCCTTTTACTACCCTTACTCTTTCATAATATTTCCTTTTCTTTTGCTACCTCCTCTCTTTAATGATATTTCCTTTTCTTTTGCTACCCCCTCTCTTTCATGATATTTCCTTTTCTTTTGCTACCTCCTCTCTTTAATGATATTTCCTTTTCTTTTGCTACCCCCTCTCTTTCATGATATTTCCTTTTCTTTTGCTACCCCCTCTCTTTCATGATATTTCCTATCCTTTTACTACCCTTACTCTTTCATAATATTTCCTTTTCTTTTGCTACCTCCTCTCTTTCATGATATTTCCTTTTCTTTTGCTACCCCCTCTCTTTCATGATATTTCCTTTTCTTTTGCTACCTCCTCTCTTTAATGATATTTCCTTTTCTTTTGCTACCCCCTCTCTTTCATGATATTTCCTATCCTTTTATTACCCTTACTCTTTCATAATATTTCCTTTTCTTTTGCTACCTCCTCTCTTTAATGATATTTCCTTTTCTTTTGCTACCCCCTCTCTTTAATGATATTTCCTTTTCTTTTGCTACCCCCTCTCTTTCATGATATTTCCTTTTCTTTTGCTACCTCCTCTCTTTAATGATATTTCCTTTTCTTTTGCTACCCCCTCTCTTTCATGATATTTCCTATCCTTTTATTACCCTTACTCTTTCATAATATTTCCTTTTCTTTTGCTACCTCCTCTCTTTAATGATATTTCCTTTTCTTTTGCTACCCCCTCTCTTTCATGATATTTCCTTTTCTTTTGCTACCTCCTCTCTTTCATGATATTTCTTTTTTCTTTTGCTACCCCCTCTCTTTCATGATATTTCCTATCCTTTTACTACCCTTACTCTTTCATGATATTTCCTATCCTTTTACTACCCTTACTCTTTCATAATATTTCCTTTTCTTTTGCTACCTCCTCTCTTTAATGATATTTCCTTTTCTTTTGCTACCCCCTCTCTTTCATGATATTTCCTATCCTTTTACTACCCTTACTCTTTCATAATATTTCCTTTTCTTTTGCTACCTCCTCTCTTTAATGATATTTCCTTTTCTTTTGGTACCCCCTCTCTTTCATGATATTTCCTATCCTTTTACTACCCTGACTCTTTCATAATATTTCCTTTTCTTTTGCTACCTCCTCTCTTTAATGATATTTCCTTTTCTTTTGCTACCCCCTCTCTTTCATGATATTTCCTATCCTTTTACTACCCTTACTCTTTCATAATATTTCCTTTTCTTTTGCTACCCCCTCTCGTTCATGATATTTCCTATCCTTTTACTACCCCTTCTGTTTCATAATATTTCCCTTTCTTTTGCTACCTCCTCTCTTTAATGATATTTCCTTTTCTTTTGCTACCCCCTCTCTTTCATGATATTTCCTTTTCTTTTTGCTACCCCCTCTCTTTCATGATATTTCCTATCCTTTTACTACCCTTACTCTTTCATAATATTTCCTTTTCTTTTGCTACCTCCTCTCTTTAATGATATTTCCTTTTCTTTTGCTACCCCCTCTCTTTCATGATATTTCCTTTTCTTTTGCTACCTCCTCTCTTTAATGATATTTCCTTTTCTTTTGCTACCCCCTCTCTTTCATGATATTTCCTATCCTTTTACTACACTTACTCTTTCATAATATTTCCTTTTCTTTTGCTACCTCCTCTCTTTAATGATATTTCCTTTTCTTTTGCTACCCCCTCTCTTTCATGATATTTCCTATCCTTTTACTACCCTTACTCTTTCATAATATTTCCTTTTCTTTTGCTACCTCCTCTCTTTAATGATATTACCTTTTCTTTTGCTACCTCCTCTCTTTAATGATATTTCCTTTTCTTTTGCTACCCCCTCTCTTTCATGATATTTCCTTTTCTTTTGCTACCTCCTCTCTTTAATGATATTTCCTTTTCTTTTGCTACCCCCTCTCTTTCATGATATTTCCTATCCTTTTACTACCCTTACTCTTTCATAATATTTCCTTTTCTTTTGCTACCCCCTCTCTTTCATGATATTTCCTTTTCTTTTGCTACCTCCTCTCTTTAATGATATTTCCTTTTCTTTTGCTACCCCCTCTCTTTCATGATATTTCCTTTTCTTTTGCTACCTCCTCTCTTTAATGATATTTCCTTTTCTTTTGCTACCCCCTCTCTTTCATGATATTTCCTATCCTTTTATTACCCTTACTCTTTCATAATATTTCCTTTTCTTTTGCTACCTCCTCTCTTTAATGATATTTCCTTTTCTTTTGCTACCCGCTCTCTTTAATGATATTTCCTATCCTTTTACTACCCTTACTCTTTCATAATATTTCCTTTTCTTTTGCTACCTCCTCTCTTTAATGATATTTCCTTTTCTTTTGCTACCCCCTCTCTTTCATGATATTTCCTATCCTTTTACTACCCCTTCTCTTTCATAATATTTCCTTTTCTTTTGCTACCTCCTCTCTTTAATGATATTTCCTTTTCTTTTGCTACCCCCTCTCTTTCATGATATTTCCTATCCTTTTACTACCCTTACTCTTTCATAATATTTCCTATCCTTTTACTACCCCTTCTCTTTCATAATATTTCCTTTTCTTTTGCTACCCCCTCTCTTTCATGATATTTCCTATCCTTTTACTACCCTTACTCTTTCATAATATTTCCTTTTCTTTTGCTACCTCCTCTCTTTAATGATATTTCCTTTTCTTTTGCTACCCCCTCTCTTTCATGATATTTCCTTTTCTTTTTGCTACCCCCTCTCTTTCATGATATTTCCTATCCTTTTACTACCCTTACTCTTTCATAATATTTCCTTTTCTTTTGCTACCTCCTCTCTTTAATGATATTTCCTTTTCTTTTGCTACCCCCTCTCTTTCATGATATTTCCTTTTCTTTTGCTACCTCCTCTCTTTAATGATATTTCCTTTTCTTTTGCTACCCCCTCTCTTTCATGATATTTCCTTTTCTTTTGCTACCCCCTCTCTTTCATGATATTTCCTATCCTTTTACTACCCTTACTCTTTCATAATATTTCCTTTTCTTTTGCTACCTCCTCTCTTTCATGATATTTCCTTTTCTTTTGCTACCCCCTCTCTTTCATGATATTTCCTTTTCTTTTGCTACCTCCTCTCTTTAATGATATTTCCTTTTCTTTTGCTACCCCCTCTCTTTCATGATATTTCCTATCCTTTTATTACCCTTACTCTTTCATAATATTTCCTTTTCTTTTGCTACCTCCTCTCTTTAATGATATTTCCTTTTCTTTTGCTACCCCCTCTCTTTAATGATATTTCCTTTTCTTTTGCTACCCCCTCTCTTTCATGATATTTCCTTTTCTTTTGCTACCTCCTCTCTTTAATGATATTTCCTTTTCTTTTGCTACCCCCTCTCTTTCATGATATTTCCTATCCTTTTATTACCCTTACTCTTTCATAATATTTCCTTTTCTTTTGCTACCTCCTCTCTTTAATGATATTTCCTTTTCTTTTGCTACCCCCTCTCTTTCATGATATTTCCTTTTCTTTTGCTACCTCCTCTCTTTCATGATATTTCCTTTTCTTTTGCTACCCCCTCTCTTTCATGATATTTCCTTTTCTTTTGCTACCCCCTCTCTTTAATGATATTTCCTTTTCTTTTGCTACCCCCTCTCTTTCATGATATTTCCTTTTCTTTTGCTACCCCCTCTCTTTCATGATATTTCCTATCCTTTTATTACCCTTACTCTTTCATAATATTTCCTTTTCTTTTGCTACCTCCTCTCTTTAATGATATTTCCGTTTCTTTTGCTACCCCCTCTCTTTCATAATATTTCCTTTTCTTTTGCTACCTCCTCTCTTTAATGATATTTCCTTTTCTTTTGCTACCCCCTCTCTTTCATGATATTTCCTTTTCTTTTGCTACCCCCTCTCTTTCATGATATTTCCTATCCTTTTACTACACTTACTCTTTCATAATATTTCCTTTTCTTTTGCTACCTCCTCTCTTTAATGATATTTCCTTTTCTTTTGCTACCCCCTCTCTTTCATGATATTTCCTATCCTTTTACTACCCTTACTCTTTCATAATATTTCCTTTTCTTTTGCTACCTCCTCTCTTTAATGATATTTCCTTTTCTTTTGCTACCCCCTCTCTTTCATAATATTTCCTTTTCTTTTGCTACCCCCTCTCTTTCATGATATTTCCTATCCTTTTACTACCCCTTCTCTTTCATAATATTTCCTTTTCTTTTGCTACCTCCTCTCTTTAATGATATTTCCTTTTCTTTTGCTACCCCCTCTCTTTCATGATATTTCCTTTTCTTTTGCTACCTCCTCTCTTTAATGATATTTCCTTTTCTTTTGCTACCCCCTCTCTTTCATGATATTTCCTTTTCTTTTGCTACCTCCTCTCTTTAATGATATTTCCTTTTCTTTTGCTACCCCCTCTCTTTCATGATATTTCCTATCCTTTTATTACCCTTACATTTCATAATATTTCCTTTTCTTTTGCTACCTCCTCTCTTTAATGATATTTCCTTTTCTTTTGCTACCCCCTCTCTTTAATGATATTTCCTATCCTTTTACTACCCTTACTCTTTCATAATATTTCCTTTTCTTTTGCTACCTCCTCTCTTTAATGATATTTCCTTTTCTTTTGCTACCCCCTCTCTTTCATGATATTTCCTATCCTTTTACTACCCCTTCTCTTTCATAATATTTCCTTTTCTTTTGCTACCTCCTCTCTTTAATGATATTTCCTTTTCTTTTGCTACCCCCTCTCTTTCATGATATTTCCTATCCTTTTACTACCCTTACTCTTTCATAATATTTCCTATCCTTTTACTACCCCTTCTCTTTCATAATATTTCCTTTTCTTTTGCTACCCCCTCTCTTTCATGATATTTCCTATCCTTTTACTACCCTTACTCTTTCATAATATTTCCTTTTCTTTTGCTACCTCCTCTCTTTAATGATATTTCCTTTTCTTTTGCTACCCCCTCTCTTTCATGATATTTCCTATCCTTTTACTACCCTTACTCTTTCATAATATTTCCTTTTCTTTTGCTACCTCCTCTCTTTAATGATATTTCCTTTTCTTTTGCTACCCCTCTCTTTCATGATATTTCCTATCCTTTTACTACCCCTTCTCTTTCATAATATTTCCTTTTCTTTTGCTACCTCCTCTCTTTAATGATATTTCCTTTTCTTTTGCTACCCCCTCTCTTTCATGATATTTCCTTTTCTTTTGCTACCTCCTCTCTTTAATGATATTTCCTTTTCTTTTGCTACCCCCTCTCTTTCATGATATTTCCTTTTCTTTTGCTACCCCCTCTCTTTCATGATATTTCCTATCCTTTTACTATCCTTACTCTTTCATAATATTTCCTTTTCTTTTGCTACCCCCTCTCTTTCATGATATTTCCTATCCTTTTACTACCCCTTCTCTTTCATAATATTTCCTTTTCTTTTGCTACCTCCTCACTTTAATGATATTTCCTTTTCTTTTGCTACCCCCTCTCTTTCATGATATTTCCTATCCTTTTACTACCCTTACTCTTTCATAATATTTCTTTTTCTTTTGCTACCTCCTCTCTTTCATGATATTTCTTTTTTCTTTTGCTACCCCCTCTCTTTCATGATATTTCCTATCCTTTTACTACCCTTACTCTTTCATGATATTTCCTATCCTTTTACTACCCTTACTCTTTCATAATATTTCCTTTTCTTTTGCTACCTCCTCTCTTTAATGATATTTCCTTTTCTTTTGCTACCCCCTCTCTTTCATGATATTTCCTATCCTTTTACTACCCTTACTCTTTCATAATATTTCCTTTTCTTTTGCTACCTCCTCTCTTTAATGATATTTCCTTTTCTTTTGGTACCCCCTCTCTTTCATGATATTTCCTATCCTTTTACTACCCTGACTCTTTCATAATATTTCCTTTTCTTTTGCTACCTCCTCTCTTTAATGATATTTCCTTTTCTTTTGCTACCCCCTCTCTTTCATGATATTTCCTATCCTTTTACTACCCTTACTCTTTCATAATATTTCCTTTTCTTTTGCTACCCCCACTCGTTCATGATATTTCCTATCCTTTTACTACCCCTTCTCTTTCATAATATTTCCCTTTCTTTTGCTACCTCCTCTCTTTAATGATATTTCCTTTTCTTTTGCTACCCCCTCTCTTTCATGATATTTCCTTTTCTTTTGCTACCCCCTCTCTTTCATGATATTTCCTATCCTTTTACTACCCTTACTCTTTCATAATATTTCCTTTTCTTTTGCTACCTCCTCTCTTTAATGATATTTCCTTTTCTTTTGCTACCCCCTCTCTTTCATGGTATTTCCTTTTCTTTTGCTACCTCCTCTCTTTAATGATATTTCCTTTTCTTTTGCTACCCCCTCTCTTTCATGATATTTCCTATCCTTTTACTACACTTACTCTTTCATAATATTTCCTTTTCTTTTGCTACCTCCTCTCTTTAATGATATTTCCTTTTCTTTTGCTACCCCCTCTCTTTCATGATATTTCCTATCCTTTTACTACCCTTACTCTTTCATAATATTTCCTTTTCTTTTGCTACCTCCTCTCTTTAATGATATTTCTTTTTCTTTTGCTACCCCCTCTCTTTCATAATATTTCCTTTTCTTTTGCTACCCCCTCTCTTTCATGATATTTCCTATCCTTTTACTACCCCTTCTCTTTCATAATATTTCCTTTTCTTTTGCTACCTCCTCTCTTTAATGATATTTCCTTTTCTTTTGCTACCCCCTCTCTTTCATGATATTTCCTTTTCTTTTGCTACCTCCTCTCTTTAATGATATTTCCTTTTCTTTTGCTACCCCCTCTCTTTCATGATATTTCCTTTTCTTTTGCTACCTCCTCTCTTTAATGATATTCCCTTTTCTTTTGCTACCCCCTCTCTTTCATGATATTTCCTATCCTTTTACTACCCTTACTCTTTCATAATATTTCCTTTTCTTTTGCTACCTCCTCTCTTTAATGATATTTCCTTTTCTTTTGCTACCCCCTCTCTTTCATGATATTTCCTATCCTTTTACTACCCTTACTCTTTCATAATATTTCCTTTTCTTTTGCTACCTCCTCTCTTTAATGATATTTCCTTTTCTTTTGCTACCCCCTCTCTTTCATGATATTTCCTATCCTTTTACTACCCTTACTCTTTCATAATATTTCCTATCCTTTTACTACCCCTTCTCTTTCATAATATTTCCTTTTCTTTTGCTACCCCCTCTCTTTCATGATATTTCCTATCCTTTTACTACCCTTACTCTTTCATAATATTTCCTTTTCTTTTGCTACCTCCTCTCTTTAATGATATTTCCTTTTCTTTTGCTACCCCCTCTCTTTCATGATATTTCCTATCCTTTTACTACCCTTACTCTTTCATAATATTTCCTTTTCTTTTGCTACCTCCTCTCTTTAATGATATTTCCTTTTCTTTTGCTACCCCTCTCTTTCATGATATTTCCTATCCTTTTACTACCCCTTCTCTTTCATAATATTTCCTTTTCTTTTGCTACCTCCTCTCTTTAATGATATTTCCTTTTCTTTTGCTACCCCCTCTCTTTCATGATATTTCCTTTTCTTTTGCTACCTCCTCTCTTTAATGATATTTCCTTTTCTTTTGCTACCCCCTCTCTTTCATGATATTTCCTTTTCTTTTGCTACCCCCTCTCTTTCATGATATTTCCTATCCTTTTACTACCCTTACTCTTTCATAATATTTCCTTTTCTTTTGCTACCTCCTCTCTTTCATGATATTTCTTTTTTCTTTTGCTACCCCCTCTCTTTCATGATATTTCCTATCCTTTTACTACCCTTACTCTTTCATGATATTTCCTATCCTTTTACTACCCTTACTCTTTCATAATATTTCCTTTTCTTTTGCTACCTCCTCTCTTTAATGATATTTCCTTTTCTTTTGCTACCCCCTCTCTTTCATGATATTTCCTATCCTTTTACTACCCTTACTCTTTCATAATATTTCCTTTTCTTTTGCTACCTCCTCTCTTTAATGATATTTCCTTTTCTTTTGCTACCCCCTCTCTTTCATGATATTTCCTATCCTTTTACTACCCCTTCTCTTTCATAATATTTCCTTTTCTTTTGCTACCTCCTCTCTTTAATGATATTTCCTTTTCTTTTGCTACCCCCTCTCTTTCATGATATTTCCTATCCTTTTACTACCCTTACTCTTTCATAATATTTCCTATCCTTTTACTACCCCTTCTCTTTCATAATATTTCCTTTTCTTTTGCTACCCCCTCTCTTTCATGATATTTCCTATCCTTTTACTACCCTTACTCTTTCATAATATTTCCTTTTCTTTTGCTACCTCCTCTCTTTAATGATATTTCCTTTTCTTTTGCTACCCCCTCTCTTTCATGATATTTCCTATCCTTTTACTACCCTTACTCTTTCATAATATTTCCTTTTCTTTTGCTACCTCCTCTCTTTAATGATATTTCCTTTTCTTTTGCTACCCCCTCTCTTTCATGAATTTCCTATCCTTTTACTACCCCTTCTCTTTCATAATATTTCCTTTTCTTTTGCTACCTCCTCTCTTTCATGATATTTCCTTTTCTTTTGCTACCTCCTCTCTTTAATGATATTTCCTTTTCTTTTGCTACCCCCTCTCTTTCATGATATTTCCTTTTCTTTTGCTACCCCCTCTCTTTCATGATATTTCCTATCCTTTTACTATCCTTACTCTTTCATAATATTTCCTTTTCTTTTGCTACCCCCTCTCTTTCATGATATTTCCTATCCTTTTACTACCCCTTCTCTTTCATAATATTTCCTTTTCTTTTGCTACCTCCTCACTTTAATGATATTTCCTTTTCTTTTGCTACCCCCTCTCTTTCATGATATTTCCTATCCTTTTACTACCCTTACTCTTTCATAATATTTCTTTTTCTTTTGCTACCTCCTCTCTTTCATGATATTTCTTTTTTCTTTTGCTACCCCCTCTCTTTCATGATATTTCCTATCCTTTTACTACCCTTACTCTTTCATGATATTTCCTATCCTTTTACTACCCTTACTCTTTCATAATATTTCCTTTTCTTTTGCTACCTCCTCTCTTTAATGATATTTCCTTTTCTTTTGCTACCCCCTCTCTTTCATGATATTTCCTATCCTTTTACTACCCTTACTCTTTCATAATATTTCCTTTTCTTTTGCTACCTCCTCTCTTTAATGATATTTCCTTTTCTTTTGGTACCCCCTCTCTTTCATGATATTTCCTATCCTTTTACTACCCTGACTCTTTCATAATATTTCCTTTTCTTTTGCTACCTCCTCTCTTTAATGATATTTCCTTTTCTTTTGCTACCCCCTCTCTTTCATGATATTTCCTATCCTTTTACTACCCTTACTCTTTCATAATATTTCCTTTTCTTTTGCTACCCCCACTCGTTCATGATATTTCCTATCCTTTTACTACCCCTTCTCTTTCATAATATTTCCCTTTCTTTTGCTACCTCCTCTCTTTAATGATATTTCCTTTTCTTTTGCTACCCCCTCTCTTTCATGATATTTCCTTTTCTTTTGCTACCCCCTCTCTTTCATGATATTTCCTATCCTTTTACTACCCTTACTCTTTCATAATATTTCCTTTTCTTTTGCTACCTCCTCTCTTTAATGATATTTCCTTTTCTTTTGCTACCCCCTCTCTTTCATGGTATTTCCTTTTCTTTTGCTACCTCCTCTCTTTAATGATATTTCCTTTTCTTTTGCTACCCCCTCTCTTTCATGATATTTCCTATCCTTTTACTACACTTACTCTTTCATAATATTTCCTTTTCTTTTGCTACCTCCTCTCTTTAATGATATTTCCTTTTCTTTTGCTACCCCCTCTCTTTCATGATATTTCCTATCCTTTTACTACCCTTACTCTTTCATAATATTTCCTTTTCTTTTGCTACCTCCTCTCTTTAATGATATTTCCTTTTCTTTTGCTACCCCCTCTCTTTCATAATATTTCCTTTTCTTTTGCTACCCCCTCTCTTTCATGATATTTCCTATCCTTTTACTACCCCTTCTCTTTCATAATATTTCCTTTTCTTTTGCTACCTCCTCTCTTTAATGATATTTCCTTTTCTTTTGCTACCCCCTCTCTTTCATGATATTTCCTTTTCTTTTGCTACCTCCTCTCTTTAATGATATTTCCTTTTCTTTGTCTACCCCCTCTCTTTCATGATATTTCCTTTTCTTTTGCTACCTCCTCTCTTTAATGATATTTCCTTTTCTTTTGCTACCCCCTCTCTTTCATGATATTTCCTATCCTTTTACTACCCTTACTCTTTCATAATATTTCCTTTTCTTTTGCTACCTCCTCTCTTTAATGATATTTCCTTTTCTTTTGCTACCCCCTCTCTTTCATGATATTTCCTATCCTTTTACTACCCTTACTCTTTCATAATATTTCCTTTTCTTTTGCTACCTCCTCTCTTTAATGATATTTCCTTTTCTTTTGCTACCCCCTCTCTTTCATAATATTTCCTTTTCTTTTGCTACCCCCTCTCTTTCATGATATTTCCTATCCTTTTACTACCCCTTCTCTTTCATAATATTTCCTTTTCTTTTGCTACCTCCTCTCTTTAATGATATTTCCTTTTCTTTTGCTACCCCCTCTCTTTCATGATATTTCCTTTTCTTTTGCTACCCCCTCTCTTTCATGATATTTACTATCCTTTTACTACCCTTACTCTTTCATAATATTTCCTTTTCTTTTGCTACCTCCTCTCTTTCATGATATTTCCTTTTCTTTTGCTACCCCCTCTCTTTCATGATATTTCCTATCCTTTTACTACCCTTACTCTTTCATAATATTTCCTTTTCTTTTGCTACCTCCTCTCTTTAATGATATTTCCTTTTCTTTTGCTACCCCCTCTCTTTCATGATATTTCCTATCCTTTTACTACCCTTACTCTTTCATAATATTTCCTTTTCTTTTGCTACCTCCTCTCTTTAATGATATTTCCTTTTCTTTTGCTACCCCCTCTCTTTCATAATATTTCCTTTTCTTTTGCTACCCCCTCTCTTTCATGATATTTCCTATCCTTTTACTACCCCTTCTCTTTCATAATATTTCCTTTTCTTTTGCTACCTCCTCTCTTTAATGATATTTCCTTTTCTTTTGCCACCCCCTCTCTTTCATGATATTTCCTATCCTTTTACTACCCTTACTCTTTCATAATATTTCCTTTTCTTTTGCTACCTCCTCTCTTTAATGATATTTCCTTTTCTTTTGCTACCCCCTCTCTTTCATGATATTTCCTATCCTTTTACTACCCTTACTCTTTCATAATATTTCCTTTTCTTTTGCTACCTCCTCTCTTTAATGATATTTCCTTTTCTTTTGCTACCCCCTCTCTTTCATAATATTTCCTTTTCTTTTGCTACCCCCTCTCTTTCATGATATTTCCTATCCTTTTACTACCCCTTCTCTTTCATAATATTTCCTTTTCTTTTGCTACCTCCTCTCTTTAATGATATTTCCTTTTCTTTTGCTACCCCCTCTCTTTCATAATATTTCCTTTTCTTTTGCTACCCCCTCTCTTTCATGATATTTCCTATCCTTTTACTACCCCTTCTCTTTCATAATATTTCCTTTTCTTTTGCTACCTCCTCTCTTTAATGATATTTCCTTTTCTTTTGCCACCCCCTCTCTTTCATGATATTTCCTATCCTTTTACTACCCTTACTCTTTCATAATATTTCCTTTTCTTTTGCTACCTCCTCTCTTTAATGATATTTCCTTTTCTTTTGCTACCCCCTCTCTTTCATAATATTTCCTTTTCTTTTGCTACCCCCTCTCTTTCATGATATTTCCTATCCTTTTACTACCCCTTCTCTTTCATAATATTTCCTTTTCTTTTGCTACCTCCTCTCTTTAATGATATTTCCTTTTCTTTTGCCACCCCCTCTCTTTCATGATATTTCCTATCCTTTTACTACCCTTACTCTTTCATAATATTTCCTTTTCTTTTGCTACCTCCTCTCTTTAATGATATTTCCTTTTCTTTTGCTACCCCCTCTCTTTCATAATATTTCCTTTTCTTTTGCTACCCCCTCTCTTTCATGATATTTCCTATCCTTTTACTACCCCTTCTCTTTCATAATATTTCCTTTTCTTTTGCTACCTCCTCTCTTTAATGATATTTCCTTTTCTTTTGCCACCCCCTCTCTTTCATGATATTTCCTATCCTTTTACTACCCTTACTCTTTCATAATATTTCCTTTTCTTTTGCTACCTCCTCTCTTTAATGATATTTCCTTTTCTTTTGCTACCCCCTCTCTTTCATAATATTTCCTTTTCTTTTGCTACCCCCTCTCTTTCATGATATTTCCTATCCTTTTACTACCCCTTCTCTTTCATAATATTTCCTTTTCTTTTGCTACCTCCTCTCTTTAATGATATTTCCTTTTCTTTTGCCACCCCCTCTCTTTCATGATATTTCCTATCCTTTTATTACCCTTACTCTTTCATAATATTTCCTTTTCTTTTGCTACCTCCTCTCTTTAATGATATTTCCTTTTCTTTTGCCACCCCCTCTCTTTCATGATATTTCCTATCCTTTTACTACCCTTACTCTTTCATAATATTTCCTTTTCTTTTGCTACCTCCTCTCTTTAATGATATTTCCTTTTCTTTTGCTACCCCCTCTCTTTCATAATATTTCCTTTTCTTTTGCTACCCCCTCTCTTTCATGATATTTCCTATCCTTTTACTACCCCTTCTCTTTCATAATATTTCCTTTTCTTTTGCTACCTCCTCTCTTTAATGATATTTCCTTTTCTTTTGCCACCCCCTCTCTTTCATGATATTTCCTATCCTTTTACTACCCTTACTCTTTCATAATATTTCCTTTTCTTTTGCTACCTCCTCTCTTTAATGATATTTCCTTTTCTTTTGCTACCCCCTCTCTTTCATAATATTTCCTTTTCTTTTGCTACCCCCTCTCTTTCATGATATTTCCTATCCTTTTACTACCCCTTCTCTTTCATAATATTTCCTTTTCTTTTGCTACCTCCTCTCTTTAATGATATTTCCTTTTCTTTTGCCACCCCCTCTCTTTCATGATATTTCCTATCCTTTTACTACCCTTACTCTTTCATAATATTTCCTTTTCTTTTGCTACCTCCTCTCTTTAATGATATTTCCTTTTCTTTTGCTACCCCCTCTCTTTCATAATATTTCCTTTTCTTTTGCTACCCCCTCTCTTTCATGATATTTCCTATCCTTTTACTACCCCTTCTCTTTCATAATATTTCCTTTTCTTTTGCTACCTCCTCTCTTTAATGATATTTCCTTTTCTTTTGCCACCCCCTCTCTTTCATGATATTTCCTATCCTTTTACTACCCTTACTCTTTCATAATATTTCCTTTTCTTTTGCTACCTCCTCTCTTTAATGATATTTCCTTTTCTTTTGCTACCCCCTCTCTTTCATAATATTTCCTTTTCTTTTGCTACCCCCTCTCTTTCATGATATTTCCTATCCTTTTACTACCCCTTCTCTTTCATAATATTTCCTTTTCTTTTGCTACCCCCTCTCTTTAATGATATTTCCTTTTCTTTTGCTACCCCCTCTCTTTCATGATATTTCCTATCCTTTTACTACCCTTACTCTTTCATAATATTTCCTTTTCTTTTGCCACCCCCTCTCTTTCATGATATTTCCTATCCTTTTATTACCCTTACTCTTTCATAATATTTCCTTTTCTTTTGCTACCTCCTCTCTTTAATGATATTTCCTTTTCTTTTGCCACCCCCTCTCTTTCATGATATTTCCTATCCTTTTACTACCCTTACTCTTTCATAATATTTCCTTTTCTTTTGCTACCTCCCCTCTTTAATGATATTTCCTTTTCTTTTGCTACCCCCTCTCTTTCATAATATTTCCTTTTCTTTTGCTACCCCCTCTCTTTCATGATATTTCCTATCCTTTTACTACCCCTTCTCTTTCATAATATTTCCTTTTCTTTTGCTACCTCCTCTCTTTAATGATATTTCCTTTTCTTTTGCCACCCCCTCTCTTTCATGATATTTCCTATCCTTTTACTACCCTTACTCTTTCATAATATTTCCTTTTCTTTTGCTACCTCCTCTCTTTAATGATATTTCCTTTTCTTTTGCTACCCCCTCTCTTTCATAATATTTCCTTTTCTTTTGCTACCCCCTCTCTTTCATGATATTTCCTATCCTTTTACTACCCCTTCTCTTTCATAATATTTCCTTTTCTTTTGCTACCCCCTCTCTTTAATGATATTTCCTTTTCTTTTGCCACCCCCTCTCTTTCATGATATTTCCTATCCTTTTACTACCCTTACTCTTTCATAATATTTCCTTTTCTTTTGCTACCTCCTCTCTTTAATGATATTTCCTTTTCTTTTGCTACCCCCTCTCTTTCATAATATTTCCTTTTCTTTTGCTACCCCCTCTCTTTCATGATATTTCCTATCCTTTTACTACCCCTTCTCTTTCATAATATTTCCTTTTCTTTTGCTACCTCCTCTCTTTAATGATATTTCCTTTTCTTTTGCCACCCCCTCTCTTTCATGATATTTCCTATCCTTTTACTACCCTTACTCTTTCATAATATTTCCTTTTCTTTTGCTACCTCCTCTCTTTAATGATATTTCCTTTTCTTTTGCTACCCCCTCTCTTTCATAATATTTCCTTTTCTTTTGCCACCCCCTCTCTTTCATGATATTTCCTATCCTTTTACTACCCCTTCTCTTTCATAATATTTCCTTTTCTTTTGCTACCTCCTCTCTTTAATGATATTTCCTTTTCTTTTGCCACCCCCTCTCTTTCATGATATTTCCTATCCTTTTACTACCCTTACTCTTTCATAATATTTCCTTTTCTTTTGCTACCTCCTCTCTTTAATGATATTTCCTTTTCTTTTGCTACCCCCTCTCTTTCATAATATTTCCTTTTCTTTTGCTACCCCCTCTCTTTCATGATATTTCCTATCCTTTTACTACCCCTTCTCTTTCATAATATTTCCTTTTCTTTTGCTACCTCCTCTCTTTAATGATATTTCCTTTTCTTTTGCCACCCCCTCTCTTTCATGATATTTCCTATCCTTTTACTACCCTTACTCTTTCATAATATTTCCTTTTCTTTTGCTACCTCCTCTCTTTAATGATATTTCCTTTTCTTTTGCCACCCCCTCTCTTTCATGATATTTCCTATCCTTTTACTACCCTTACTCTTTCATAATATTTCCTTTTCTTTTGCTACCTCCCCTCTTTAATGATATTTCCTTTTCTTTTGCTACCCCCTCTCTTTCATAATATTTCCTTTTCTTTTGCTACCCCCTCTCTTTCATGATATTTCCTATCCTTTTACTACCCCTTCTCTTTCATAATATTTCCTTTTCTTTTGCTACCTCCTCTCTTTAATGATATTTCCTTTTCTTTTGCCACCCCCTCTCTTTCATGATATTTCCTATCCTTTTACTACCCTTACTCTTTCATAATATTTCCTTTTCTTTTGCTACCTCCTCTCTTTAATGATATTTCCTTTTCTTTTGCTACCCCCTCTCTTTCATAATATTTCCTTTTCTTTTGCTACCCCCTCTCTTTCATGATATTTCCTATCCTTTTACTACCCCTTCTCTTTCATAATATTTCCTTTTCTTTTGCTACCCCCTCTCTTTAATGATATTTCCTTTTCTTTTGCCACCCCCTCTCTTTCATGATATTTCCTATCCTTTTACTACCCTTACTCTTTCATAATATTTCCTTTTCTTTTGCTACCTCCTCTCTTTAATGATATTTCCTTTTCTTTTGCTACCCCCTCTCTTTCATAATATTTCCTTTTCTTTTGCTACCCCCTCTCTTTCATGATATTTCCTATCCTTTTACTACCCCTTCTCTTTCATAATATTTCCTTTTCTTTTGCTACCTCCTCTCTTTAATGATATTTCCTTTTCTTTTGCCACCCCCTCTCTTTCATGATATTTCCTATCCTTTTACTACCCTTACTCTTTCATAATATTTCCTTTTCTTTTGCTACCTCCTCTCTTTAATGATATTTCCTTTTCTTTTGCTACCCCCTCTCTTTCATAATATTTCCTTTTCTTTTGCCACCCCCTCTCTTTCATGATATTTCCTATCCTTTTACTACCCCTTCTCTTTCATAATATTTCCTTTTCTTTTGCTACCTCCTCTCTTTAATGATATTTCCTTTTCTTTTGCCACCCCCTCTCTTTCATGATATTTCCTATCCTTTTACTACCCTTACTCTTTCATAATATTTCCTTTTCTTTTGCTACCTCCTCTCTTTAATGATATTTCCTTTTCTTTTGCTACCCCCTCTCTTTCATAATATTTCCTTTTCTTTTGCTACCCCCTCTCTTTCATGATATTTCCTATCCTTTTACTACCCCTTCTCTTTCATAATATTTCCTTTTCTTTTGCTACCTCCTCTCTTTAATGATATTTCCTTTTCTTTTGCCACCCCCTCTCTTTCATGATATTTCCTATCCTTTTACTACCCTTACTCTTTCATAATATTTCCTTTTCTTTTGCTACCTCCTCTCTTTAATGATATTTCCTTTTCTTTTGCTACCCCCTCTCTTTCATAATATTTCCTTTTCTTTTGCTACCCCCTCTCGTTCATGATATTTCCTATCCTTTTACTCTTGAAACTTTTCTGTCCACATCTTTTAATCAATTGTTTTCTTTTCTCTTCCCTTTTTCATTATCTCCATTGTTTTTCTTTCCTTTTTTTCTTTTATATTTGCTCAGTAAAGTTAGTTTAACAAGCCCTAAGTTAAAAATTCAATTGGTGTGTGTGTGTGTGTGTGTGTGTGTGTGTGTGTTCTGGAAGGGAAGACCAAGAATAAACATATCTCATCTCCCCTCTTGCTTGTAACCATCCACTATAATAAAATAAACGTTTTCAGCGCTAAAGCTAAATTAGTCAAATAAAAGCTTTGTAAGCTTCGACTTAGTGTTGTTGCTAAGTTACAACAATCTAGAAATCTTGATATTTACTAAACAGATTGTTCTCCTCATCTTTATTGTTATTATCACATTTATATCATTTTACTCTCCAGCCTTCATCAGGTAACATTCAGAAAAGGATGGAGGGTACAGCAGAGGAACCAATGAAATAACAACAGCAAAAACAATGAAATAATCTGTGTGTCTTCTTCTATGGGCAATGTACTTTAGGATGTTGGCGGTCATGGCTCTCCACGATTTTCTGTCCTTTGTATCTCTAAGTAACTTTTGTCTTTTCACTATATCTCCTAATCCATGTTCTGCCAAACACATACCCAAGCTCATTACGTAGGTTATGTGCTGCTTTCCTCTATCCTCTTTGCCTTCAATATCTCCTGTGAGTGTCAAATTTTCCAAGCGTTCTTTCCTTATTATCTTTTTTTTTTTTTTTTTTAAGCTTATCACCCCAAGCAAGGCTGAAAGCCACTAGCACGCAAGGGGTTACATAAGGTTTGGAGGAAGAGCAGATAGGAGTGGTAAAGGAGAGGATGTGGAGAAAGATAGTGGATCGATCAAGGCAAGGGGGTTACAGAAGATTTGGAGCGAGAGCAGATAGGAATGAAAGGGGAAAGGATGTGGAGAAGGGAAGTGAATAGATCAAGGCAACTGGAGATGTCGATTGACGTTACACTTAAATAGTTGGAGATTGTATTTGTCAGGGAAACAGGAATAAGGAAGGGAGTTCCACAGGCGAGATATGCGAGACATGAAGCTATTGGAGTAGAAGAGACGTCTACATCTAACAGTTTCAATGTTGAAGGGGTGGGAACGGGATGCCAGCCTCTGCCCTAGAAATTTAAATTTATCTTTCTAATGCTATATATGTGTCCTTTTTGTTTCCATTTTCTCTAAAATTTTTATTGTTGCTCACATAGCATTCTCAGCATCCTTCTGTAGAACAACATTTCTCTCATCTCAAGTTTCATCTTCAACTGTGACTGATTGTCCAACTTCCACTGCCATATAGGAGGACTGATATTAAATATCAGTTTAGTACTCTTTTTTATTTCTAACAAAATCTTTTTGTTTCTTCATACTTTGTTCAGCTTTTGCTATCCCATTGTACCTTTAAATATTGGTTTTGCATTTTCTGTCATCAATTAAAACACTTCCTAGATATCTACATTGTTGTACTTTTTTTAATTTTAGTAGCTCCAGTTTGTAATTCACATGTTGTACTGCTTCTTTTCCTGACAACCATAGATTCTGTCTTCTTACAATTGATGCTTAGTCCTTTCTTCTTGCTTTCCTTTACTATCTTCTATAGAAGTTCCTGTAGTTTCCTTTCTGTGTCTGCTATCAGTACTGTGTCATGTACATATATATATATTTTTTTTAAGCATTTCACCCCAAGCAAGGAAGGAAGCCACTAATACGCAAGGGGTTACAGAGGATTTAGAGTGAGAGTAGATAGGAGTGATAGAGGAAAGGATGAGGAGAAGGATAGTGGATAGATCAAGGCAACTGGAGATGTCGATTGACATTACATTTGAATAGTTGGAGATTATAGCTATCAGGGAAACAGGAATAGGGAAGGGAGTTCAACAGGCGAGAGGTGTGAGATATGAAGCTAATCTTGTTAAAAATGTCGGCACCAATAATAAATACTGGTATTATTTCCAATTTTGTCAGGATCGCTTCATTATAAAGGTTGAATAAATCCAGAGATATGAAATGTACTAACCTTTTTTTATTCATTTCACCCCATGCAAGATGATAATGCCACTAAGATGCAAGGGGTCACTAGGACTGAAAGAAAATGAGAAGAATTTAGTGAAGACAAAGGACAATAAAAGAACAGAATTCATGAAGACAGAAGATGTCAAATGGCATTGCATTTAAATTTTATAAGATTCTAGATGGCAGGGAAGCAAAAAATTGGAAGGGAGTTCCACAGGCAAGAAGTGCGACAAAAGAAACTATTAAAATAGAGCATATGCTTGCATCTAGTTAGTTCAACAGTAAAATGACAAGACCTAGTTGCCAATCTATTAGTGTACTTGGGCTACTATAAGTATCTAAGATGTGCATCAGGAAGAACATCTGGCCTTGTAAAAACCTTGCCTCAAATCATGACGATGAATCCTATGTCAGGCAATACCTGCCTTGCTTCGTACAAGATTAATTGCAGTCTTGCCTCAACAAAAAAAAAACACAGCTCTCTCTCTCTCTCTCTCTCTCTCTCTCTATATATATATATATATATATATATATATATATATATATATATATATATATATGATCCTGTTTTCTTAGTTGCTGGAATCATCACTTTAATCCTAGTCAGTGATCACAGATCTTTTAATCTTAATCACATGCTGATCCATATGTAAATAATCCCATCAGTTTTGATGGGTACTATGCTTGTGATTAAATAATCTGCAATGCATTTCTATAGTAATATAATCTGCAATGCATTTCTATAGTAATATAATCTGCAATGTGTTTCTATAGTAATAAACTGCAATGCATTTCTATAGTAATATAATCTGCAATGCATTTCTATAGTAATATCATCTGCAATGTGTTTCTATAGTGAAAATAAATTTTAAAGATTGTATTTGACAGGGAAGCAAAAAATCAGAAGGGAGTTCCACAGGCGAGAAGTGCAAGAAAAGAAACTATTAGAATATAACATATGCTTGCACCTAGTTATTTCAACAGTAAAATGGTGAGACCTAGTTACCAATCTATTAGTATGCTTAAATTTATGCAGTTCAGGTACTAAATAGGAAAGTTCATCAGAACAATTGTCATGAAAAGATTTGAAGAAAAGACAAAGGGAAATCATACTAACTTGATAAGAATGAGATTGAAGTTGAGATGCCAGGTTAGGATTGATTATATTGCAGACCCTTTTTCAAATTTTGTCAAGAATTTAACAAAACACACACACACACACACACACATACACACACACATACACATACACATACACACACATATATATTTCATGTAGGAGTTATTTAATTTAGAATTTATTAATTTTTTATAATGTAATTCTTCATTTTTTTTCACTTCAAGCAAGGTAATAATGCCACAAGAACACAAGGTTTACTGGGCATGAAAGAGAATGAGAAGACATTAGTGAGGAGAAAGGACAATAAAAGGATAGATTCAGGAAGACAAGATGGAAATTGGCCTTGCATTTAAATTTTTAAAGATTGTATTTGGCAGGGAAGCAAGAAATCAGAGGGGAGTTCCACAGGTAAGAAGTGCAAGAAAAAACTATTAGAATTGGACATACAGTTATATGTAGCCAGTTCCACAGTAAAATGGTGAGACCTAGTTGCCAATCTAGTAGCACATATCAATTCATGGAGCTGAGGCACCGAAGAAAAATCTCATCAGAGTAATTGCCATGAAAATATTTGGAGAAAAGACAGAGGGAAGCCATATTACATTGGTGAGAAAGTGACTGAAATCAAAACACCAGGTAAGGATTAATTACATGACAGAACCTTCTTTGGATTTTATCAAAAATCTTGAGATATATAACAGGAACAGCAGATCAGATATGGCAGCTGTATTCAGTGTACAGCTGAATGGCAAATTTATAAATGTGCAAGATGGATTCAAACAACAAATATTGTCTGGTACAACACAGTGAACCAGCTTTCATAGCAGTAGACTTAACAAATGATTCAATATAATCACTTCAGTTCATGTGAGCACAGACAGGTGCAAAGAGTTTCTCTCCTGGAGGTTAGCATCAGCCATAGTGATGGCAGGCAGAAAAGGTCCTCAATGGTAATTAAATGAAAGCAGTTTTGTTTTGGAGACATTAAAACTTATATACCTTGCTCCATGTAACCTTTTTCAAGAACAGTTGTCTGTCTTACTTTGTCAAACCTGTTGAAATTGCTATGAACTCTGACCCTTTGTATTTTTAACTCCATGTGTAAACAAAGATAAAACCTCAGCCCAGAAATTCAGTATGAAATTAATAAGTTTAATTTATTTGGTCTGATCAGAAAGACAAAATGTCTAGCACTCATAACTTTTAATAGTAAAATGTTAAAGGATTTTTTTTCTGAGGGTGTGGTTAGCAAAAATCTCCCAGGAGATGTTCCTCTGGAGGAGAAGGCCAGAAAAATAGCAATATATGTTTGAATGTGAAAATGGAAATATTTTTTCTTGAATGCAACAAAGAAATTCAACTTGAATTTTTTTTTCTTCATGCATTACTGCAACCGTTGAACTGGGAAGGGCTTGCCTGCCTAGAAAATCAGCTCACAAAATCCTTTTTATCTTATCTCTGGCATCTGTGTGAAATTCATAACTATTTCAGCCATAACATGAGTAGATTGTGTTACTTAAGTTGTCCTTGTTAGCTCTGCTCCCAAGGACTGAATCACTTGGTTAACCACTGTCCTGGGTATGACGATAAACTATATCCGCATCCAGAGTAAGACGATAAATTACGTTCAAAACAAAGGCCTCTGATCAGGAGGTTTTGAGTAGCGTGGAACCATCTCTTAATTGCTGGTGTTCCCAGGTCCCCCCTGACCCGGGTTGGTAGTACCTGTTAGGGTCCCAGCTATGGACAAATAGTTAACCCCCAAACCCATCCACGTCCTGGGTGATACGATAAATTACATCTGGCGTCCTGGGTAAGACGATAAACTACGTCCAACAGCAAGTCCTCTAATCAGGAGGTTTTGAGGAGCATGGAATCACCTCTTAATTGCTGGTGTTCCCAGGTCCACCTTGTTAGGGTCCCAGCTATGGGAAAATAGTTAACCCCAAGACTGAGGCATTATAAAGGTGTAAAAATAAATTTTAATACCAGAAATACTTTGTAAAAAATTATTACCAGAAATAAATTTTTGAAGAAAAAAAAAAAACTATTACCAGCAATATATTTTTGAAAAAAATATTACCAGCAATATATTTAAAAAAAAAAAAATTACCAGAAATATATTTTTGAAAAAAAATATTACCAGCAATACGTTTTTGAAAAAAATAATATTGCCACTAATATGTTTTTAAAAAAAAAATATTACCAGCTATACATTTTTGAGGAAAAAAATATTACCAGAAATAGATTTTTGACAAAACAAAATATTAAGAGGAAAAAAAGTTGTCAGCATTAAATGACCCATTGAGGTTGCTATGCCGTAAAACTCAACAAACCAAACCAAACCTTGGTGAACAAATATTGTTGAATTACCTTGTCCCACCTGCTAATTAAAAATGAGTCCACCTTTTCTATAAGAACTTCTAACAATTGGTTCAAAGGGAAGAAGTTTCATTTGTTAGAAGTTGAACAGAACTCGGATCAGAATCTCTGCCTTTGGCAGGGAGAAACCCAAACAAGTCTATGCTGAGGGGCAGAGTCTCGTTTGGGGAAGTAGACAAACCCAACCCCATGTATGGAAGGTCTGCAGGATATTTTTTGCTCAAGCCTATGGGCTCGGAATCCCCCACATTAAAAGCTGGCCTTGTGCCACATCCGGCCTTGTGGGGAGGACTTGGGTAAATACAAAAGTTTCATTTTTTTCTTGAATTTATACTGGATAATTTCACAGGTTTAAACAATTCCAACAGAGGTCAGCTTACTTGATAAAACTGTATTTGAAATGTTGCATTTTTTTATGAACTAAACTTGAAAATACAATTTCTTTTAAGTCAAAAGGTATTTTTATAACTAATATTATTCTCTTTCATTTGCATTTCTTAACATTTGTAGCATATTTTTCTCTTTTTCTGTTTCTTTTCTGTCTTTTTTGTTCTTTGGAGAAAATGGAAACAAAAAGGGCACTTATCATCAGGAAGAGACAGTTGAAATTTACAGGTTACATAAAGAGGAAAGAGGACTTGGAAAAATTGATATTCACAGGATAGATTGAAGTCAAGATGGCAAGAGGAAAACAATGTATAACCTTCTTAGCGAACTTGAGCAAATGAATGTCAGAACAGGGTTTAGGAGAGATAAATAGACAAAATTTATTAAGAGCTATGAGAGGAAATTTTGGAGGGAATTGATCTCCAATGGTCATAAAGGACATGGCACATAGAGAATCTCTTCCTTCTTCTCTCATTTTCTCTCTTATTTCCTCTCTTCATTTCTCTTTTATTTTTTCTCTTTTCTTTCTTTCCCTTTCTCTCTTCCTTTCTTTCCCTTTCTCTCATCCTTTCTTCTCTTGACTTTTCTCTCTTCTTTTCTTCCCTCTTCTTTTCTATTTTTCTTTCTTTCGTATTTTCTCCCTTTTCTTTCTATCCTTTTCTCTCTTCCTTTCTTATCTTTTCTTTTATTCTCCCTTCCTTCCTTATTCTTTTCTCTTTTCCTTTCTTCCCTCTTCTTTTCTCTCTTCCTTTCTTTCTTATTTTCTCCCTTTTCTTTCTATCCTTTTCTCTCTTCCTTTCTTATCTTTTCTTTTATTCTCCCTACTATTCTCTCTTCCTTCCTTATTCTTTTCTCTTTTCCTTTCTTCCCTCTTCTTTTCTCTCTTCCTTTCTTTCTCATTTTCTCCCTTTTCTTTCTATCCTTTTCTCTCATCCTTTCTTCTCTTGACTTTTCTCTCTTCCTTTCTTCTTTCTTCTTTTCTCTCTTCTTTTCTTCCCTCTTCTTTTCTCTCTTCCTTTCTTTCGTATTTTCTCCCTTTTCTTTCTATCCTTTTCTCTCTTCCTTTCTTATCTTTTCCTTTATTCTCCCTTCCTTCCTTCCTTATTCTTTTCTCTTTTCCTTTCTTCT
>OZ038508.1:8717455-8784955 GCA_964036315.1 Acanthosepion esculentum | reverse complement strand
GTTTAGTTCAGCATTTTCTTTTTTAATCTTTCAGTTTCAAACAGACAGACCAGGACAATTATTCTTTTGAGGAGAAAAATTCACCTGGGACATCTATAGTCTAAACACCCCTTTTATTAAATAGTCAGGTAACTTTCACCCACCCCTTAATTTTATTTCTTTAGTGAAAATTAGAAAAAATTATTTTGAAAGTTATAAAAAAAATTCCAGCCACCCCTTTTATGCCAACCACCCCATCTATTTAACAAAATCTTTCAACTATTTTGTAAAATATATTATTCTAAATTTGAACCTGCACAATAGTGAGTTTAGAATCGAAATCAAAGCCTTTTTCTTCACTATGTTATATTACCTTCAGGGTGCAGGGAATCTCCAAGAATAAATTCCAATCACTTTTACATCTTCCTAATTAAGACCTCATATAGTTTTAGCGTTTTGGTTTTCCTGTTTTTTGTTTTCTAAGCTTTAAGGTTCTTGCTGTAAATTTGTGTTCCTGAGTTTCATTATAATTTTTTTTTTTTTTTTTTGATTCAAATTTTTAAATCATTCGCATCTGAACCAATGATTGAGACAAATATAGTTTCAGTAAGCGTGTAGTTCCATGCACTTCTTCTCTCTAATTTCCTACCAAATCATCAGCAATGTAAGTGTTCACTTAACAGTTATAAAAAGAAATACCGAGAAAACAGGGAAAAAGCAATTCATAGATCCTTAAAGACTTTCAGACTTTGGTAATAAATATAATCACACCATATATTAGAAGCATAAAATTCATTTGAAATATACAGAATAATACTGAAATATATATATATATGTATATATATATATATATATATGAAGAAATATAGTATTAAGGTGTGCTATATTTATGGGGTAAAGTGCTCAGTATCAGAGATAGAGCGTAAAGTCAATATTGAAGTCAACACTCAGAGGTGACAGGCTGTTTCATGCTGGACGCAATCATCAGATGGCCTGAGAATTGAGACCAGCATGAAACAGCCTGTCACTTCTGAGTGTTGACTTCAATATTGACTTTTATATTTATATTTATATACGCTCTATCTCTGATACTGAGCACTTTATCCCATAAATATAGCAAACCTTAATACTATATATATATATAGTAAATGTAACAAATCCATTGGTATATAATCCAAGTGGATCCTAGTAATATATATATATATATATATATATATATATATATATATATATATATATATATATATATAGCCAAATGTAAATGAACGAAGAGTAAGATTTCAGCGTTCAAAACATTCATTTAAAACATGGCTCAATACAAAAGTAGAGCCGTAAATATTTATTTATTATGCAGTGTTGCATTAGAACATGCATATACCCACTACAAAACTGTACATCTTGTTTCAATGTTAAAAAAATGAAACCTTTTTTTTTTAATGTTTCATCAGGTGGGGAATCACGATGCGACTGAACTATTTTATTTAGAAATGCAGTTATCAAAGCATGCCTTTCACTTCCATCATTGGGAAGTTTCCCATAAAAGGTATAAAAGAATTTATACGTGGAGAAAGAAAGAAATCTAACTGATTAGCAACAGGGAGGGGGAGAAAGAGGGAGATGAATAAACTAAGAAGGGATAAATCCAGGCAATGGAATTCCGTCAAATCATAGAATTTGAACTTTAACGGTCTACTAGCTTGGTTAGGTTGATGTTTATTATTATACTTTAGTCTTAGCCACCTTCTGGTCAGTTTGTATTGCAATAGACGACACCTTGATCTATCCACTTCCCTTCTCCACATCCTTTCATTTTTCATTCCTATCTGCTCTCACTCCAAATCTTCTGTAAACCCCTTGCCTTGATCGACCCACTGTCTTTCTCTTTCACCACATCCTCTCCTTTACTACTCCTATCTGCTCTTCCTCCAACCCTTCTTTAACCCCTTGTGTGATAGTGGCCTCCAGCCTTGCTTGGGGTGATACGCTTAAAAAAAAAAAGATATTGCTAATTATTTTGGCCTTTTTCTTCTTAATACAAATTCTTCTTATGACAAATACAATGAAAAGAAATATAAGAAAACCAGTAAAACAAAAAAAAAATATCACCTACCACACCCGTCCTCACCCTTTCTTTCTACAATAGTTGTGGCATTTGTTCTAATTTTCGTAGGGTAGAATCTTTTCTCCTGAATAGTTAGAGATATCACACTTTGTGAAAAATAATTATAATTTTTCTATTGCTACCAATTGACCATCTTCCTCTTTGCTGAAAAGATTCTAGATTGCATATGTATGACTTCGGTATTTATATTCAGGGAAAATCTCCCTGTTGCTTGGGAATTGTCTCTTGAGTCCCTTTAATGTGCTTTCGACTTTTGTTATTGCACTCTGATAGCTATCTCTTTTTCCTTTATCACTCTCCTTCTCAGGACTGTAATGTATTAAACAAAATTTTTGATAATACAGATATAGCTCTCTCTCTTCATTCAATAATTTTGTGTTTCATGATTTTAATGTTTATCATGTCAAGTGGCTTAAGCATTCTAATGTTACTGATGTTGCTGGTATTGACACTTCAATTTGTCAGTTGCTCAGTTTCTTGGTCAAATAGTGGATTTCCCTGCTTGTTTCCCTAATAAATCTGATCAACATTCTTCTTTATTTGATTTGTTCCTTACCCCATCATCTAACTCTTGTAGAGAATCACAACTATGTCCTCTTGGCAAATCCGATCACGCAGTAGTACCTGTTGATATTTCTTTTGAGTCGTCTCTTAGAAAGGAACCTCCTCTTCACAAGACTTTTTCCTGTTAACTGATTGGGATTCATTTCATAACTTTATTCAAGACAATCCTTGGATTGATATTCTTAACCTTATTGAGAATTGTGCCACAAAGGTTTCTTCTTGGGCTAAAGCTGTGGTGTTGATGCTTTTGCACCTTCTTGCAAATACCAGGTGAAACCACAATCTTTGCCTTGTGGTTCCCACTGGCCTGCTATAACTTCTTCCTTCTTCTATGTGTACCAGCATGATAAATCTGATCACAAACGTCTATTTGCATTTGCTCAAAATAATTGTAAATATGTCGTCAATGCAGCTAAGTCTTTGTGATAGAATGAGGCACCATATAACCACTCACAAGTTTGGTTCATGTGACTAACGGGTGCTCTATAATAGGTCAGTCAGTTATGTACCATGCATAATACATGCTTAGGCAATCATGTATCTTTCAATACATGACTGACGAGGCAGATTTTTTCCCACACTAGGTTGCCATTTCTTTCTGTGGTAGACCAGTTGCCATCCAAGGCTATAGAATCCAGTCTGTCCTGCTATTTACCCATAGCTGGGGGGAGAAGAAGAGGATTCATACCTTTCCCAAGGGTATTTGCATGTAAGTGAATGCAATGGATTTGAGTGGAATTCGAACTGAGCTCTCCAATTCCTCAATCCGAGTCACTATCCTTCACTCAACAGTGCCCCCTAGCTGTGTAATATTATGTTAAATAAGAGATAATCTCTTATTCTTCCTCTCTTCACTCAATTTGAGGTGTTAAAATCTGCTGATAAAGCAGAATGTTTTGCTTGTAAATTCTCTTCAAATTCTACCCTTGACCCATCTGAAATATTAGAACTGAGTCTCTTTTGAATAATATGCATATAATTCTGTAAATGGTTTCTGCTATCATCTCTAAACTGGATCCTCACAAAGCATGCAGACTTGATGGTATCTCTGCAATAGTCCCTAAAAATGTGCTCCTGAACTAAATCCTGTTTCCTCTAACCTCTACAATAAATATTGATTATTGCTTTCCAGCTTGTTGGGAATCCTCTTCTGTAGTCCCAATCTTTAAGAACTCAGGTGAACCCTCTGGTCCTTCTATTGGCCTATTAGTCTTCTACCTCTTTTTGGCAAGTACTAGATGCTCTAATTAACTCTGAATTGGTTAAGCACATAAACATGGTTTTGTCTGTCAATTCTCTAGGTCAACTGCTGATGTGCTAATGATTATTGCTGAAAAAGTCTATCAAGCTATAGAAAAGAATGGTGATGCTCTGGCTGTTGTTGCTTTTGATATCTCAGAGTCATTTGTCAGGGTTTGACATACTGTTCTTCTTCACAACTTGAAAGGTTATGGTATTTCTTGAACTGATTCAGTCTTCCTTATCAAATTGCGATATGAAAGTTATCTTTAATGGCCACTCTTCTAGATCTTTTTGCATTAATGCAGGTGTTCCCAGGTCTCTATCCTTGGATCTATGTTGTTCCTAATTTTCATAAATGACCTTCCTGATGTCATCAATTCTCACCTCTAAGTGGAAAATCAAATTGAATCAATTGCTAAGTCTGCTGCTAGGAAAGTTGGTTACCCATGATGTGCTAGACAATTTTTCTCACTAGAATCTAATTTCCATATTTATAAGTCTACCATTCACTCATAGATTGAATATTCATGTTACATCTAGTCTGGTGCTTCTGCTATATATTTAGAGAATGTGCATTGTTATTGGTTCTGACTTGACATCCAGACTTCAGTCACTTACTCACTGCCATAACATAACTTCCCTGCATCTTACCTGTAAATATTTTTATAATAGTTAAAACTGATGAGCTTTCCTCTTTGGACTTCATGAAGTGTAGTAGTAGATTGGCAGTTAGGTTTCATCATTTTACAAATAAATTGGCTAGATGTAACCATAAGTTCTATGCTAACCAGGGTCAGCTCAGTGAATTGGCAACTCTGGCAGTCACCCAGGGTGCAATCATGGGACCATCATTTCACCATGCCATGTGTTTGGGATCTTCCAAAACTAAAGCTTATAAAAACATACTTGTTGTTGACCATGACTCAAGATAGATTAAATTCTTTGGTTTGGTTTGTTTGGTTTGTTGTGTTTACGGCATATCAACATCATTGTGTTATTTAATGCTGACAACTTCTTTTTCCTGGTAATATTTTGTTTTATCAAAAATCTATTTCTGGTAATATTTTTTTCCTCAAAAATAGTATAGCTGGTAATATTATTTTTAAAACATGTATTGCTGGTAATATTTTTTTTTCAAAAACGTATTGCTGGTAATATTTTTTTCAAAAACGTATTGATGGTAATAGTTTTTTTTTCAAAAATTTATTTCTGGTAATAATGTTTTACAAAGTATTTCTGGTATTAAAACCTATTTTTACGCTTTATAATGCTTTTTAACTCATTTTTTTTGTTAACTATTTGCCCATGGCTGGAACCCTAACAGGTGCTTCCACCCGGGGTCAGGGTGGACCTGGGAATACCAGCAATTAAGAGGTGGTTCCACGCTCCTCAAAACCTCCTGATCAGAGGCTTTGCTGTTGGACGTAGTTTATCGTGTTACCCTGGACGCGGATGTAGTTTATCGTATCACCCAGGACGGTAAATTCTTTGGCTATTTTGTCAACAGAAAATTATCTTGTAAAGAAGATAGATGTAGAAAGTGCCACAGAAAGATTTGCAGACCATAAGCCTAGAAAAAAATGTTTTAGGTAGGATAATGAATGTTTTCTTTAGCTTGTATTAAGTTGTATATTGGAAGAAACACGTTTTTCGACATTTTCATTTTTTTTCCTTGAGAAAATTTTAAAATATTATACTTGTGAGGGAGTTGAAATTCAGCTTGCCCAAAGTGCCAGCAATCCTAGGGCCATCACTGATGCCAATATTCATCTTTTGGAACTCTCTTACAGCTTCCTGTTTTCCAGTTGACTTTCATCTTCAAAAATTTAAATTCAGTGTCAATTGTTATCTTCTTTTTTTTAATTTCTGTTCTTTTATTGCTCTTCCTTCTTAATAATGTTTTTCTTCTCATTCACTTATTGTGTCTTAATTGCTTTATTGCCTTGTTTGGGGTGAAATGATTTAAAAAAAACAAGAAATGAAAGAGAAGAAGAAAGAAAAAGAAATTAACTGGTAAGAAATAAGAGATAGAAAGAAGAGAAAGAAAGTAAGAAAATCGAATGGTAAGAAGTAAGAGAGGGGGAAGAGAGAGAGAGAGAGAGAGAGAGAGAGAGAGAGAGAGAGAGAGAGAAATGAAGATAGAGAGGATAGAAAAGTATCAAAAATGAAAATTTGAAAAGCTAAAAGCTGAAAGTGAAAATGTCTTCATGATAAAAGTTATTTTAAATGCGGGCCAGTGATTTTCTGGCGAGCTGAACAAATATTGACATGGAGTAAATGTTTTAATTTGTTTCTGGAACTTGAAAACAGTTTTTGCAACAATAAGTCTTGCAAATCATGCAACTTTTTTAATGACTTGTGAGGTTTGCATTTGTCAAATTAGCATATTTATGGAATATGTGTGGGCCATTTGGTGGGTCTGAAAGGAGGGGAATTGGTCCTGATTGGATGGGATGAGAGAGAGAGAGAAGAGGAAGATGGAGAAAGAGACGGTGGAAGAGGATGATTGGATAAGAGACTGAAGAAAAAAAGTGGATAAAATTATGTATAATGACAAATGAAAGAGAAATAGTATGATGATGAGAGAAAGAAAAAGGAGAAGAAAGAATGAGAAAAAGGGAGAAGGAAGAATGAGAAAAAGGGTTGAGAAAGAATGAGAAATAAGGAGAAGGAAGAATAAGAAAAAAAAGAAACAATGAGAAAAGGAAGATGGAAGAATGAGAAATGGGGAGAAGGAAGAATGAGAAAACGGGAGAAGGAAGAATGAGAAAAGGGGAGAAGGGAGAATGAGAAAAGGGGAGAAGGAAGTATGAGAAAAAGGGAGGAGGAAGAATGAAAAAAGGGAGAAGGATGAATGAGAAAAGGGAGAAGGAAGAATGAGAAAAAGTTGGACTGATGAATGAGAAAAGGGAGAAGGAAGAATGAGAAAACGGGAGAAGGAAGAATGAAAAAGGGGAGAAGGAAGAATGAGAAAAGGGGAGAAGGAAGAATGAAAAAGGGGAGAAGGAAGAATGAGAAAAAGGGAGAAGGAAGAATGAAAAAGGGGAGAAGGAAGAATGAGAAAAGGGGAGAAGGAAGAATGAAAAAGGGGAGAAGGAAGAATGACAAAAGGGAGATGGAAGAATGAGAAAAAGGGAGGAGAAAGAATGAAAAAGTAAGAATGAGGATAGAGAGAAAGAAGAATGGGAAAAGAAAGAAGGAAGAATGAGAAAAAGGGAGAAGGAAGAATGAAAAAGGGGAGAAGGAAGAATGAGAAAAAGGGAGAAGGAAGAATGAAAAAGGGGAGAAGGAAGAATGAAAAAGGGGAGAAGGAAGAATGAGAAAAAGGGAGGAGAAAGAATGAAAAAGTAAGAATGAGGATAGAGAGAAAGAAGAATGGGAAAAGAAAGAAGGAAGAATGAGAAAAAGGGAGAAGGAAGAATGAAAAAGGGGAGAAGGAAGAATGAGAAAAAGGGAGAAGGAAGAATGAGAAAAAGGGAGAAGGAAAAATGAGAAAAGCGGAGAAGGAAGAATGAAAAAAGGGGAGAAGGAAGAATGAGAAAAAGGGAGGAGAAAGAATGAAAAAGTAAGAATGAGGATAGAGAGAAAGAAGAATGGGAAAAGAAAGAAGGAAGAATGAGAAAAAGGGAGAAGGAAGAATGAGAAAAAGGGAGAAGGAAGTATGAAAAAGGGAGAAGGAAGAATGAAAAAAAGGAGAAGAAGGCATAAGAAGAAAATACATTAGAAAGAATGCAAATATAATGAAAATTATAGAAAAAAAAAAGGAAGAGGAGAAGTAGAAAAAGAAGAAAAATTTTTTAATAAATACAACAAAGACAAGAGAAAAATGAAACAGGAAGTCGAGGACTAAATGCGATAAAATGAAAGAAAATAGAAAGATAACATTGAGTAGAAGAGGAGGAAGAATGAAAAGAGAAGAAAGAAGAATGAAAAATAGGTATAAAAGCTAAAAATCAAGAAAAAAAGTAAAAGAAAGAAAAGCCAAAATGAAAACAAAGGAAAAAATGAGGTCTAGAATATGAGGAAATATTAAGAAAAATAATGACAGTAAGGAGAGAAAAGGAAAGAAGAAAAGGGAAGAATACGAAGAAAATGGAAGAATAAGAAGAAAAGGGAGAAGGAAAGAAGAAAACGGAAAAGGAAAGAAGAAAGTGAAGAAGAAGAAGAAGAAAAAGAAAAGAAAAGAATAAGAGGCAAAAGAAAAAGAGAGAAAAAAATGAAAAGGAAAGAAGAATTGAAAAAGAAAGAAAAGAAAAGGAGAAAGAAAAGAAGAAAGGAAAGAAGAAAAAAGGAAAGAAGAAAAAAGGAAAGAAAAAAAGGAAAGAAAAGGAAGTGAAAAAAAGTAAAATGAGAATGAAGAGAATAGAAAAGAAGATTAGGAAAGAAGATGAGGATCATATGGACGAAAGAGAAGATCGGGGAAGAAGAAGCAAAAGAGAAAGAGAAAAACGGAATAATAGAACAAAAAGAAATTAAAATGAAGACATCAGACCAATGGGGTGAGGAGGGAGAATGAAAACAAACAGAACCAGTAAAGAATAAGTCAAAATGAAGGGAAGAAAGAGAAGAAGATAAAGGAAGTTGCAGAAGGCGGAAGATGTTAGATAAAGAAGTAGGAAGTTTAAGAATATAAAGAGAAAAGGATGGGGAGAAAAATAACAGGAAAAAAGAGGAGTAGGAAGAAGAAGGTGAAAAAATAAAATGAAATAAAAATAAATATGAAAAGAAAAAACTTAGAATATAAACAAAGAATGAATGGAGAATAATAAAAAGAAAAAAAGAATATAAAATATTTGAAAGTGTAAATGAAAGAAAACAGAAAATTTGAGGGGAAGAAGAAATACTTGGATAGAATGAAAATGATTAAGAAAGAAAGAAAGAATGAAAGAAAGAAAAAAGCAAGAAAGAAAGAAAGAATTTGATACATTAAGCAAAAAAAGAGCAAAGAAAGAAAAACAAACATTTTGAGGGGAAGAACAAAGATTTGGATAGACAACAATGGTTAAGTAAAAAGAAAGAAAATTGATATACGAGTTAAGTAAGAGAGCAAAAGAAAGAAAACAAAAAATTGAACGGAAGAAGAAAAACTAAGGAAATGATGAAGAAGAAAAGAAGCAATAAAGGAGTTGATACAGTAGGAAAGAAAAGAGCAAAAGAAAGAAAACAAAAAAATTGAAGTGAAGAAGAAAATTTAAGAAAATGATGAAGAAGAAAAGAAGCAATAAAGGAGTTGATACAGTAGGAAAGAAAGAGAGTGAAAGAAAGAAAACATAAAAATTGAACGGAAGAAGAAAAAGTAAAGAAAATGATGAAGAAGAAATGAAGCAATAAAGGAGTTGATAGAGTAGGAAAGAAAGAGAACAAAAGAAAGAAAACAAAAAAAATGAAGGGAAGAAGAAAAACTAAACAAAATGATGAAGAAGAAATGAAGCAATAAAGGAGTTGATACAGTAGGAAAGAAAGAGAGCAATAGAAAGAAAACAAAAACATTGAAGGGGAGAAGAAAAACTAGAGAAAATGATGAAGAAGAAATGAAGCAATAAAGGAGTTAATACATTAGGAAAGAAAGAGAACAAAAGAAAGAAAACAAAAAATTGAAGGGGAGAAGAAAAACTAAAGAAAATGATGAAGAAGAAATGAAGCAATAAAGGAGTTGATACAGTAGGAAAGAAAGAGAGCAAAAGAAAGAAAACAAAAAAATGAAGGGAAGAAGAAAAACTAAAGAAAATGATGAAGAAGAAATGAAGCAATAAAGGAGTTGATACAGTAGGAAAGAAAGAGAGCAAAAGAAAGAGAACAAAAAAATTGAAGGGAAGAAGAAAAACTAAAGAAAATGATGAAGAAGAAATGAAACAATAAAGGTGTTGATACAGTAGGAAAGAAAGAGAATAAAAGAAAGAAAACAAAAAAATGAAGGGAAGAAAAAAAACTAAAGGAAATGATGTAGAAGAAATGGAGCAATAAAGGAGTTGATACAGTAGGAAAGAAAGAGAGTAAAAGAAAGAAAACAAAAACATTGAAGGGGAGAAGAAAAACTAGAGAAAATGATGAAGAAAAAATGAAGCAATAAAGGAGTTGATACAGTAGGAAAGAAAGAGAGTAAAAGAAAGAAAACAAAAAATTGGAGGGAAGAAGAAAAACTAAAGGAAATGAGGAAGAAGAAATGAAGCAATAAAGGAGTTGATACAGTAGGAAAGAAAGAGAGCAAAAGAAAGAGAACAAAAAAAATGAAGAGAAGAAGAAAAACTAGAGAAAATGATGAAGAAGAAATGAAGCAATAAAGGAGTTGATACAGTAGGAAAGAAAGAGAGCAAAAGAAAGAGAACAAAAAAAATGAAGGGAAGAAGAAAAACTAAAGAAAATGATGAAGAAGAAATGAAGCAATAAAGGAGCTGATACAGTAGGAAAGAAAGAGAGCAAAAGAAAGAAAACAAAAAAATGAAGGGAAGAAGAAAAACTAAAGAAAAAGGATGAAGAAGAAATGAAGCAATAAAGGAGTTGATACAGTAGGAAAGAAAGAGAGCAATAGAAAGAAAACAAAAAAATTGAAGGGGAGAAGAAAAATTAAAAAAAAGGATGAAGAAGAAATGAAGCAATAAAGGAGTTGATACAGTAGGAAAGAAAGAGAGCAAAAGAAAGAAAACAAAAAAATTGAAGGGAAGAACTAAAATTAAAGAAAAAGGATGAAGAAGAAATGAAGCAATAAAGGAGTTGATACAGTAGGAAAGAAAGAGAGCAATAGAAAGAAAACAAAAAAATTGAAGGGGAGAAGAATAATTAAAGAAAAGGATGAAGAAGAAATGATGCAATAAAGGAGTTGATACGGTAGGAAAGAAAGAGAGCAAAAGAAAAAAAGAAAAAAATTGAAGGGGAGAAGAATAATCAAAGAAAAAGGATGAAGAAGAAATGAAGCAATAAAGGAGTTGATACAGTAGGAAAGAAAGAAAGCAATAGAAAGAAAACAAAAAAATTGAAGGGGAGAAGAAAAATTAAAGAAAAGGATGGAGAAGAAATGAAGCAATAAAGGAGTTGATACAGTAGGAAAGAAAGAGAGCAAAAGAAAGAAAACAAAAAAATTGAAGTGGAGAAGAAAAATTAAAGAAAAAAGGATGAAGAAGGAATGAAGCAATAAAGGAGTTGATACAGTAGGAAAGAAAGAGAGCAATAGAAAGAAAACAAAAAAATTGAAGGGGAGAAGAAAAATTAAAGAAAAGGATGAAGAAGAAATGAAGCAATAAAGGAGTTGATACAGTAGGAAAGAAAGAGAGCAATAGAAAGAAAACAAAAAAATTGAAGGGGAGAACAAAAATTAAAGAAAAAGGATGAAGAAGAAATGAAGCAATAAAGGAGTTGATACGGTAGGAAAGAAAGAGAGCAATAGAAAGAAAACAAAAAATTGAAGGGAAAAAGAAAAATTAAAGAAAAAGGATGAAGAAGAAATGAAGAAATAAAGGAGTTGATACGGTAGGAAAGAACGAGAGCAAAAGAAAAAATGAAAAAAATTGAAGGGGAGAAGAAAAATTAAAGGAAAAGGATGAAGAAGAAATGAAGCAATAAAGGAGTTGATACAGTAGGAAAGAAAGAGAGCAATAGAAAGAAAACAAAAAAATTGAAGGGGAGAAGAGAAATTAAAGAAAAAAGGATGAGGAAGAAATGAAGCAATAAAGGAGTTGATACAGTCGGAAAGAAAGAGAGCAATAGAAAGAAAACAAAAAAATTGAAGAGGAGAAGAAAAATTAAAGAAAAAGGATGAAGAAGAAATGAAGCAATAAAAAAGTTGATACAGTAGGAAAGAAAAAGAGCAAAAGAAAAAAAGAAAAAAATTGAAGGGGAGAAGAATAATTAAAGAAAAAAGGATGAAGAAGAAATGAAGCAATAAAGGAGTTGATACAGTAGGAAAGAAAGAGAGCAAAAGAAAGAAAACAAAAAAATTGAAGGGGAGAAGAAAAATTAAAGAAAAAGGATGAAGAAGAAATGAAGCAATATAGGAGTTGATACAGTAGGAAAGAAAGAGAGCAATAGAAAGAAAACAAAAAAATTGAAGGGGAGAAGCAAAATTAAAGAAAAAGGATGAAGAAGAAATGAAGCAATAAAGGAGTTGATACAGTAGGAAAGAAAGAGAGCAATAGAAAGAAAACAAAAAAATTGAAGGGGAGAACAAAAATTAAAGAAAAAGGATGAAGAAGAAATGAAGCAATAAAGGAGTTGATACAGTAGGAAAGAAAGAGAGCAAAAGAAAGAAAACAAAAAAATTGAAGGGGAGAAGAAAAATTAAAGGAAAAGGATGAAGAAGAAATGAAGCAATAAAGGAGTTGATACAGTAGGAAAGAAAGAGAGCAATAGAAAGAAAACAAAAAAATTGAAGGGGAGAAGCAAAATTAAAGAAAAAGGATGAAGAAGAAATGAAGCAATAAAGGAGTTGATACAGTAGGAAAGAAAGAGAGCAATAGAAAGAAAACAAAAAAATTGAAGGGGAGAACAAAAATTAAAGAAAAAGGATGAAGAAGAAATGAAGCAATAAAGGAGTTGATACGGTAGGAAAGAAAGAGAGCAATAGAAAGAAAACAAAAAATTGAAGGGAAAAAGAAAAATTAAAGAAAAAGGATGAAGAAGAAATGAAGAAATAAAGGAGTTGATACGGTAGGAAAGAAAGAGAGCAAAAGAAAAAAGGAAAAAAATTGAAGGGGAGAAGAAAAATTAAAGGAAAAGGATGAAGAAGAAAAGAAGCAATAAAGGAGTTGATACAGTAGGAAAGAAAAAGAGCAAAAGAAAAAAAGAAAAAAATTGAAGGGGAGAAGAATAATTAAAGAAAAAGGATGAAGAAGAAATGAAGCAATAAAGGAGTTGATACGGTAGGAAAGAAAGAGAGCAAAAGAAAGAAAACAAAAAAATTGAAGGGGAGAAGAAAAATTAAAGAAAAAGGATGAAGAAGAAATGAAGCAATAAAGGAGTTGATACAGTAGGAAAGAAAAAGAGCAAAAGAAAAAAAGAAAAAAATTGAAGGGGAGAAGAATAATTAAAGAAAAAGGATGAAGAAGAAATGAAGCAATAAAGGAGTTGATACGGTAGGAAAGAAAGAGAGCAAAAGAAAGAAAACAAAAAAATTGAAGGGGAGAAGAAAAATTAAAGAAAAAGGATGAAGAAGAAATGAAGCAATAAAGGAGTTGATACAGTAGGAAAGAAAGAGAGCAATAGAAAGAAAACAAAAAAATTGAAGGGGAGAAGAGAAATTAAAGAAAAAGGATGAGGAAGAAATGAAGCAATAAAGGAGTTGATACAGTCGGAAAGAAAGAGAGCAATAGAAAGAAAACAAAAAAATTGAAGAGGAGAAGAAAAATTAAAGAAAAAGGATGAAGAAGAAATGAAGCAATAAAGGAGTTGATACAGTAGGAAAGAAAAGAGCAATAGAAAGAAAAGAAAAAAATTGAAGGGGAGAAGCAAAATTAAAGAAAAAGGATGAAGAAGAAATGAAGCAATAAAGGAGTTGATACAGTCGGAAAGAAAGAGAGCAATAGAAAGAAAACAAAAAATTGAAGGGAAAAAGAAAAATTAAAGAAAAAGGATGAAGAAGAAATGAAGAAATAAAGGAGTTGATACGGTAGGAAAGAAAGAGAGCAAAAGAAAGAAAACAAAAAAATTGAAGGGGAGAAGAAAAATTAAAGAAAAAGGATGAAGAAGAAATGAAGCAATAAAGGAGTTGATACAGTAGGAAAGAAAGAGAGCAATAGAAAGAAAACAAAAAAATTGAAGGGGAGAAGAGAAATTAAAGAAAAAGGATGAGGAAGAAATGAAGCAATAAAGGAGTTGATACAGTCGGAAAGAAAGAGAGCAATAGAAAGAAAACAAAAAAATTGAAGAGGAGAAGAAAAATTAAAGAAAAAGGATGAAGAAGAAATGAAGCAATAAAGGAGTTGATACAGTAGGAAAGAAAAGAGCAATAGAAAGAAAAGAAAAAAATTGAAGGGGAGAAGCAAAATTAAAGAAAAAGGATGAAGAAGAAATGAAGCAATAAAGGAGTTGATACAGTAGGAAAGAAAGAGAGCAAAAGAAAGAAAACAAAAAAATTGAAGGGGAGAAGAAAAATTAAAGAAAAAGGATGAAGAAGAAATGAAGCAATATAGGAGTTGATACAGTAGGAAAGAAAGAGAGCAATAGAAAGAAAAGAAAAAAATTGAAGGGGAGAAGCAAAATTAAAGAAAAAGGATGAAGAAGAAATGAAGCAATAAAGGAGTTGATACAGTAGGAAAGAAAGAGAGCAAAAGAAAGAAAACAAAAAAATTGAAGGGGAGAAGAAAAATTAAAGAAAAGGATGAAGAAGAAATGAAGCAATAAAGGAGTTGATACGGTAGGAAAGAAAGAGAGCAAAAGAAAAAAAGAAAAAAATTGAAGGGCAGAAGAATAATTAAGGAAAAAGGATGAAGAAGAAATGAAGCAATAAAGGAGTTGATACAGTAGGAAAGAAAGAGAGCAATAGAAAGAAAACAAAAAAATTGAAGGGGAGAAGAAAAATTAAAGAAAAAGGATGAAGAAGAAATGAAGCAATAAAGGAGTTGATACAGTAGGAAAGAAAGAGAGCAATAGAAAGAAAACAAAAAAATTGAAGGGGAGAAGAGAAATTAAAGAAAAAGGATGAGGAAGAAATGAAGCAATAAAGGAGTTGATACAGTAGGAAAGAAAGAGAGCAATAGAAAGAAAACAAAAAAATTGAAGGGGAGAAGAAAAATTAAAGGAAAAGGATGAAGAAGAAATGAAGCAATAAAGGAGTTGATACGGTAGGAAAGAAAGAGAGCAAAAGAAAAAAGGAAAAAAATTGAAGGGGAGAAGAAAAATTAAAGGAAAAGGATGAAGAAGAAAAGAAGCAATAAAGGAGTTGATACAGTCGGAAAGAAAGAGAGCAAAAGAAAAAAGAAAAAAATTGAAGGGGAGAAGAATAATTAAAGAAAAAGGATGAAGAAGAAATGAAGCAATAAAGGAGTTGATACAGTAGGAAAGAAAAAGAGCAAAAGAAAAAAAGAAAAAATTGAAGGGGAGAAGAATAATTAAAGAAAAAGGATGAAGAAGAAATGAAGCAATAAAGGAGTTGATACGGTAGGAAAGAAAGAGAGCAAAAGAAAAAAAGAAAAAATTGAAGGGAAAAAGAAAAATTAAAGAAAAAGGATGAAGAAGAAATGAAGAAATAAAGGAGTTGATACGGTAGGAAAGAAAGAGAGCAAAAGAAAGAAAACAAAAAAATTGAAGGGGAGAAGAAAAATTAAAGAAAAAGGATGAAGAAGAAATGAAGCAATAAAGGAGTTGATACAGTAGGAAAGAAAGAGAGCAATAGAAAGAAAACAAAAAAATTGAAGGGGAGAAGAGAAATTAAAGAAAAAGGATGAGGAAGAAATGAAGCAATAAAGGAGTTGATACAGTAGGAAAGAAAGAGAGCAATAGAAAGAAAACAAAAAAATTGAAGGGAAGAAGAAAAATTAAAGAAAAAGGATGAAGAAGAAATGAAGCAATAAAGGAGTTGATACAGTCGGAAAGAAAGAGAGCAATAGAAAGAAAACAAAAAAATTGAAGGGGAGAAGAAAAATTAAAGAAAAAGGATGAAGAAGAAATGAAGCAATAAAGGAGTTGATACAGTAGGAAAGAAAAAGAGCAAAAGAAAAAAGAAAAAAATTGAAGGGGAGAAGAATAATTAAAGAAAAAGGATGAAGAAGAAATGAAGCAATAAAGGAGTTGATACAGTAGGAAAGAAAAAGAGCAAAAGAAAAAAAGAAAAAATTGAAGGGGAGAAGAATAATTAAAGAAAAAGGATGAAGAAGAAATGAAGCAATAAAGGAGTTGATACGGTAGGAAAGAAAGAGAGCAAAAGAAAAAAGGAAAAAAATTGAAGGGGAGAAGAAAAATTAAAGGAAAAGGATGAAGAAGAAATGAAGCAATAAAGGAGTTGATACAGTAGGAAAGAAAAAGAGCAAAAGAAAAAAAGAAAAAATTGAAGGGGAGAAGAATAATTAAAGAAAAAGGATGAAGAAGAAATGAAGCAATAAAGGAGTTGATACGGTAGGAAAGAAAGAGAGCAAAAGAAAGAAAACACAAAAATTAAAGGGGAGAAGAAAAATTAAAGAAAAAGGATGAAGAAGAAATGAAGCAATAAAGGAGTTGATACAGTAGGAAAGAAAGAGAGCAATAGAAAGAAAACAAAAAAATTGAAGGGGAGAAGAGAAATTAAAGAAAAGGATGAGGAAGAAATGAAGCAATAAAGGAGTTGATACAGTAGGAAAGAAAGAGAGCAATAGAAAGAAAACAAAAAAATTGAAGGGAAGAAGAAAAATTAAAGAAAAAGGATGAAGAAGAAACGAAGCAATAAAGGAGTTGATACAGTAGGAAAGAAAGAGAGCAATAGAAAGAAAACAAAAAAATTGAAGGGGAGAAGAGAAATTAAAGAAAAAGGATGAGGAAGAAATGAAGCAATAAAGGAGTTGATACAGTAGGAAAGAAAGAGAGCAATAGAAAGAAAACAAAAAAATTGAAGGGAAGAAGAAAAATTAAAGAAAAAGGATGAAGAAGAAATGATGCAATAAAGGAGTTGATACAGTCGGAAAGAAAGAGAGCAATAGAAAGAAAACAAAAAAATTGAAGGGGAGAAGAAAAATTAAAGAAAAAGGATGAAGAAGAAATGAAGCAATAAAGGAGTTGATACAGTAGGAAAGAAAAAGAGCAAAAGAAAAAAGAAAAAAATTGAAGGGGAGAAGAATAATTAAAGAAAAAGGATGAAGAAGAAATGAAGCAATAAAGGAGTTGATACAGTAGGAAAGAAAGAGAGCAAAAGAAAGAAAACAAAAAAATTGAAGGGGAGAAGAAAAATTAAAGAAAAAGGATGAAGAAGAAATGAAGCAATATAGGAGTTGATACAGTAGGAAAGAAAGAGAGCAAAAGAAAGAAAACAAAAAAATTGAAGGGGAGAAGAAAAATTAAAGAAAAAGGATGAAGAAGAAATGAAGCAATAAAGGAGTTGATACGGTAGGAAAGAAAGAGAGCAAAAGAAAGAAAACAAAAAATTGAAGGGGAGAAGAAAAATTAAAGGAAAAGGATGAAGAAGAAATGAAGCAATAAAGGAGTTGATACGGTAGGAAAGAAAGAGAGCAAAAGAAAAAAATAAAAAAATTGAAGGGCAGAAGAATAATTAAGGAAAAAGGATGAAGAAGAAATGAAGCAATAAAGGAGTTGATACAGTAGGAAAGAAAGAGAGCAATAGAAAGAAAACAAAAAATTGAAGGGAAAAAGAAAAATTAAAGAAAAAGGATGAAGAAGAAATGAAGAAATAAAGGAGTTGATACGGTAGGAAAGAAAGAGAGCAAAAGAAAAAAGGAAAAAAATTGAAGGGGAGAAGAAAAATTAAAGGAAAAGGATGAAGAAGAAATGAAGCAATAAAGGAGTTGATACGGTAGGAAAGAAAGAGAGCAAAAGAAAAAAGGAAAAAAATTGAAGGGGAGAAGAAAAATTAAAGGAAAAGGATGAAGAAGAAATGAAGCAATAAAGGAGTTGATACAGTAGGAAAGAAAGAGAGCAATAGAAAGAAAACAAAAAAATTGAAGGGGAGAAGAAAAATTAAAGAAAAAGGATGAAGAAGAAATGAAGCAATAAAGGAGTTGATACGGTAGGAAAGAAAGAGAGCAAAAGAAAAAAAGAAAAAAATTGAAGGGGAGAAGAATAATTAAAGAAAAAGGATGAAGAAGAAATGAAGCAATAAAGGAGTTGATACAGTAGGAAAGAAAGAGAGCAAAAGAAAGAAAACAAAAAAATTGAAGGGATGAAGAAAAATTAAAGAAAAAGGATGAAGGAGAATAAGCAATAAAGGAGTTGATACGGTAGGAAAGAAAGAGAGCAATAGAAAGAAAACAAAGAAATTGAAGGGGAGAAGAAAAATTAAAGAAAAAGGATGAAGAAGAAATGATGCAATAAAGGAGTTGATACAGTAGGAAAGAAAGAGAGCAAAAGAAAAAAAGAAAAAAATTGAAGGGGAGAAGAATAATTAAAGAAAAAGGATGAAGAAGAAATGAAGCAATAAAGGAGTTGATACAGTAGGAAAGAAAGAGAGCAAAAGAAAGAAAACAAAAAAATTGAAGGGATGAAGAAAAATTAAAGAAAAAGGATGAAGGAGAATAAGCAATAAAGGAGTTGATATGGTAGGAAAGAAAGAGAGGAATAGAAAGAAAACAAAAAAATTGAAGGGGAGAAGAAAAATTAAAGAAAAAGGATGAAGAAGAAATGAAGCAATAAAGGAGTTGATACAGTAGGAAAGAAAGAGAGCAAAAGAAAGAAAACAAAAAAATGGAAGGGATGAAGAAAAATTAAAGAAAAAGGATGAAGGAGAATAAGCAATAAAGGAGTTGATACGGTAGGAAAGAAAGAGAGCAATAGAAAGAAAACAAAAAAATTGAAGGGGAGAAGAAAAATTAAAGAAAAAGGATGAAGAAGAAATGAAGCAATAAAGGAGTTGATACAGTAGGAAAGAAAGAGAGCAATAGAAAGAAAAGAAAAAAATTGAAGGGGAGAAGCAAAATTAAAGAAAAAGGATGAAGAAGAAATGAAGCAATAAAGGAGTTGATACAGTAGGAAAGAAAGAGAGCAAAAGAAAGAAAACAAAAAAATTGAAGGGGAGAAGAAAAATTAAAGAAAAAGGATGAAGAAGAAATGAAGCAATATAGGAGTTGATACAGTAGGAAAGAAAGAGAGCAAAAGAAAGAAAAGAAAAAAATTGAAGGGGAGAAGCAAAATTAAAGAAAAAGGATGAAGAAGAAATGAAGCAATAAAGGAGTTGATACGGTAGGAAAGAAAGAGAGCAAAAGAAAAAATAAAAAAATTGAAGGGCAGAAGAATAATTAAGGAAAAAGGATGAAGAAGAAATGAAGCAATAAAGGAGTTGATACAGTAGGAAAGAAAGAGAGCAAAAGAAAGAAAACAAAAAATTGAAGGGAAAAAGAAAAATTAAAGTAAAAGGATGAAGAAGAAATGAAGCAATAAAGGAGTTGATACGGTAGGAAAGAAAGAGAGCAAAAGAAAGAAAAGAAAAAAATTGAAGGGGAGAAGCAAAATTAAAGAAAAAGGATGAAGAAGAAATGAAGCAATAAAGGAGTTGATACGGTAGGAAAGAAAGAGAGCAAAAGAAAAAATAAAAAAATTGAAGGGCAGAAGAATAATTAAGGAAAAAGGATGAAGAAGAAATGAAGCAATAAAGGAGTTGATACAGTAGGAAAGAAAGAGAGCAAAAGAAAGAAAACAAAAAATTGAAGGGAAAAAGAAAAATTAAAGTAAAAGGATGAAGAAGAAATGAAGCAATAAAGGAGTTGATACAGTAGGAAAGAAAGAGAGCAAAAGAAAGAAAAGAAAAAAATTGAAGGGGAGAAGCAAAATTAAAGAAAAAGGATGAAGAAGAAATGAAGCAATAAAGGAGTTGATACGGTAGGAAAGAAAGAGAGCAAAAGAAAAAATAAAAAAATTGAAGGGCAGAAGAATAATTAAGGAAAAAGGATGAAGAAGAAATGAAGCAATAAAGGAGTTGATACAGTAGGAAAGAAAGAGAGCAATAGAAAAAAAGAAAAAATTGAAGGGAAAAAGAAAAATTAAAGTAAAAGGATGAAGAAGAAATGAAGCAATAAAGGAGTTGATACAGTAGGAAAGAAAGAGAGCAATAGAAAAAAAGAAAAAATTGAAGGGAAAAAGAAAAATTAAAGAAAAAGGATGAAGAAGAAATGAAGCAATAAAGGAGTTGATACAGTAGGAAAGAAAGAGAGCAATAGAAAAAAAGAAAAAATTGAAGGGAAAAAGAAAAATTAAAGTAAAAGGATGAAGAAGAAATGAAGCAATAAAGGAGTTGATACGGTAGGAAAGAAAGAGAGCAAAAGAAAAAATAAAAAAATTGAAGGGCAGAAGAATAATTAAGGAAAAAGGATGAAGAAGAAATGAAGCAATAAAGGAGTTGATACAGTAGGAAAGAAAGAGAGCAAAAGAAAGAAAACAAAAAATTGAAGGGAAAAAGAAAAATTAAAGTAAAAGGATGAAGAAGAAATGAAGCAATAAAGGAGTTGATACGGTAGGAAAGAAAGAGAGCAAAAGAAAAAATAAAAAAATTGAAGGGCAGAAGAATAATTAAGGAAAAAGGATGAAGAAGAAATGAAGCAATAAAGGAGTTGATACGGTAGGAAAGAAAGAGAGCAAAAGAAAAAATAAAAAAATTGAAGGGCAGAAGAATAATTAAGGAAAAAGGATGAAGAAGAAATGAAGCAATAAAGGAGTTGATACGGTAGGAAAGAAAGAGAGCAAAAGAAAAAATAAAAAAATTGAAGGGCAGAAGAATAATTAAGGAAAAAGGATGAAGAAGAAATGAAGCAATAAAGGAGTTGATACAGTAGGAAAGAAAGAGAGCAAAAGAAAGAAAACAAAAAATTGAAGGGAAAAAGAAAAATTAAAGTAAAAGGATGAAGAAGAAATGAAGCAATAAAGGAGTTGATACGGTAGGAAAGAAAGAGAGCAAAAGAAAAAATAAAAAAATTGAAGGGCAGAAGAATAATTAAGGAAAAAGGATGAAGAAGAAATGAAGCAATAAAGGAGTTGATACGGTAGGAAAGAAAGAGAGCAAAAGAAAAAATAAAAAAATTGAAGGGCAGAAGAATAATTAAGGAAAAAGGATGAAGAAGAAATGAAGCAATAAAGGAGTTGATACGGTAGGAAAGAAAGAGAGCAAAAGAAAAAATAAAAAAATTGAAGGGCAGAAGAATAATTAAGGAAAAAGGATGAAGAAGAAATGAAGCAATAAAGGAGTTGATACAGTAGGAAAGAAAGAGAGCAATAGAAAAAAAGAAAAAATTGAAGGGAAAAAGAAAAATTAAAGTAAAAGGATGAAGAAGAAATGAAGCAATAAAGGAGTTGATACAGTAGGAAAGAAAGAGAGCAATAGAAAAAAAGAAAAAATTGAAGGGAAAAAGAAAAATTAAAGAAAAAGGATGAAGAAGAAATGAAGCAATAAAGGAGTTGATACAGTAGGAAAGAAAGAGAGCAATAGAAAAAAAGAAAAAATTGAAGGGAAAAAGAAAAATTAAAGTAAAAGGATGAAGAAGAAATGAAGCAATAAAGGAGTTGATACGGTAGGAAAGAAAGAGAGCAAAAGAAAAAATAAAAAAATTGAACGGCAGAAGAATAATTAAGGAAAAAGGATGAAGAAGAAATGAAGCAATAAAGGAGTTGATACAGTAGGAAAGAAAGAGAGCAAAAGAAAGAAAACAAAAAATTGAAGGGAAAAAGAAAAATTAAAGTAAAAGGATGAAGAAGAAATGAAGCAATAAAGGAGTTGATACGGTAGGAAAGAAAGAGAGCAAAAGAAAAAATAAAAAAATTGAAGGGCAGAAGAATAATTAAGGAAAAAGGATGAAGAAGAAATGAAGCAATAAAGGAGTTGATACGGTAGGAAAGAAAGAGAGCAAAAGAAAAAATAAAAAAATTGAAGGGCAGAAGAATAATTAAGGAAAAAGGATGAAGAAGAAATGAAGCAATAAAGGAGTTGATACGGTAGGAAAGAAAGAGAGCAAAAGAAAAAATAAAAAAATTGAAGGGAAAAAGAAAAATTAAAGTAAAAGGATGAAGAAGAAATGAAGCAATAAAGGAGTTGATACGGTAGGAAAGAAAGAGAGCAAAAGAAAGAAAAGAAAAAAATTGAAGGGGAGAAGCAAAATTAAAGAAAAAGGATGAAGAAGAAATGAAGCAATAAAGGAGTTGATACGGTAGGAAAGAAAGAGAGCAATAGAAAGAAAACAAAAAATTGAAGGGAAAAAGAAAAATTAAAGTAAAAGGATGAAGAAGAAATGAAGCAATAAAGGAGTTGATACGGTAGGAAAGAAAGAGAGCAAAAGAAAGAAAACAAAAAAATTGAAGGGGAGAAGCAAAATTAAAGAAAAAGGATGAAGAAGAAATGAAGCAATAAAGGAGTTGATACAGTAGGAAAGAAAGAGAGCAAAAGAAAGAAAAGAAAAAATTGAAGGGGAGAAGCAAAATTAAAGAAAAAGGATGAAGAAGAAATGAAGCAATAAAGGAGTTGATACGGTAGGAAAGAAAGAGAGCAAAAGTAAAAAAAGAAAAAATTGAAGGGAAAAAGAAAAATTAAAGTAAAAGGATGAAGAAGAAATGAAGCAATAAAGGAGTTGATACGGTAGGAAAGAAAGAGAGCAAAAGAAAGAAAAGAAAAAAATTGAAGGGGAGAAGCAAAATTAAAGAAAAAGGATGAAGAAGAAATGAAGCAATAAAGGAGTTGATACGGTAGGAAAGAAAGAGAGCAAAAGAAAAAATAAAAAAATTGAAGGGCAGAAGAATAATTAAGGAAAAAGGATGAAGAAGAAATGAAGCAATAAAGGAGTTGATACGGTAGGAAAGAAAGAGAGCAAAAGAAAGAAAAGAAAAAAATTGAAGGGGAGAAGCAAAATTAAAGAAAAAGGATGAAGAAGAAATGAAGCAATAAAGGAGTTGATACAGTAGGAAAGAAAAAGAGCAAAAGAAAAAAAGAAAAAATTGAAGGGGAGAAGAATAATTAAAGAAAAAGGATGAAGAAGAAATGAAGCAATAAAGGAGTTGATACGGTAGGAAAGAAAGAGAGCAAAAGAAAAAAAGAAAAAATTGAAGGGAAAAAGAAAAATTAAAGTAAAAGGATGAAGAAGAAATGAAGCAATAAAGGAGTTGATACGGTAGGAAAGAAAGAGAGCAAAAGAAAGAAAACAAAAAAATTGAAGGGGAGAAGAAAAATTAAAGAAAAAGGATGAAGAAGAAATGAAGCAATAAAGGAGTTGATACGGTAGGAAAGAAAGAGAGCAATAGAAAGAAAACAAAAAAATTGAAGGGAAGAAGAAAAATTAAAGAAAAAGGATGAAGAAGAAATGAAGCAATAAAGGAGTTGATACAGTCGGAAAGAAAGAGAGCAATAGAAAGAAAACAAAAAAATTGAAGGGGAGAAGAAAAATTAAAGAAAAAGGATGAAGAAGAAATGAAGCAATAAAGGAGTTGATACGGTAGGAAAGAAAGAGAGCAAAAGAAAAAATAAAAAAATTGAAGGGCAGAAGAATAATTAAGGAAAAAGGATGAAGAAGAAATGAAGCAATAAAGGAGTTGATACGGTAGGAAAGAAAGAGAGCAAAAGAAAAAATAAAAAAATTGAAGGGCAGAAGAATAATTAAGGAAAAAGGATGAAGAAGAAATGAAGCAATAAAGGAGTTGATACGGTAGGAAAGAAAGAGAGCAAAAGAAAAAATAAAAAAATTGAAGGGCAGAAGAATAATTAAGGAAAAAGGATGAAGAAGAAATGAAGCAATAAAGGAGTTGATACAGTAGGAAAGAAAGAGAGCAATAGAAAAAAAGAAAAAATTGAAGGGAAAAAGAAAAATTAAAGTAAAAGGATGAAGAAGAAATGAAGCAATAAAGGAGTTGATACAGTAGGAAAGAAAGAGAGCAATAGAAAAAAAGAAAAAATTGAAGGGAAAAAGAAAAATTAAAGAAAAAGGATGAAGAAGAAATGAAGCAATAAAGGAGTTGATACAGTAGGAAAGAAAGAGAGCAATAGAAAAAAAGAAAAAATTGAAGGGAAAAAGAAAAATTAAAGTAAAAGGATGAAGAAGAAATGAAGCAATAAAGGAGTTGATACGGTAGGAAAGAAAGAGAGCAAAAGAAAAAATAAAAAAATTGAACGGCAGAAGAATAATTAAGGAAAAAGGATGAAGAAGAAATGAAGCAATAAAGGAGTTGATACAGTAGGAAAGAAAGAGAGCAAAAGAAAGAAAACAAAAAATTGAAGGGAAAAAGAAAAATTAAAGTAAAAGGATGAAGAAGAAATGAAGCAATAAAGGAGTTGATACGGTAGGAAAGAAAGAGAGCAAAAGAAAAAATAAAAAAATTGAAGGGCAGAAGAATAATTAAGGAAAAAGGATGAAGAAGAAATGAAGCAATAAAGGAGTTGATACGGTAGGAAAGAAAGAGAGCAAAAGAAAAAATAAAAAAATTGAAGGGCAGAAGAATAATTAAGGAAAAAGGATGAAGAAGAAATGAAGCAATAAAGGAGTTGATACGGTAGGAAAGAAAGAGAGCAAAAGAAAAAATAAAAAAATTGAAGGGAAAAAGAAAAATTAAAGTAAAAGGATGAAGAAGAAATGAAGCAATAAAGGAGTTGATACGGTAGGAAAGAAAGAGAGCAAAAGAAAGAAAAGAAAAAAATTGAAGGGGAGAAGCAAAATTAAAGAAAAAGGATGAAGAAGAAATGAAGCAATAAAGGAGTTGATACGGTAGGAAAGAAAGAGAGCAATAGAAAGAAAACAAAAAATTGAAGGGAAAAAGAAAAATTAAAGTAAAAGGATGAAGAAGAAATGAAGCAATAAAGGAGTTGATACGGTAGGAAAGAAAGAGAGCAAAAGAAAGAAAACAAAAAAATTGAAGGGGAGAAGCAAAATTAAAGAAAAAGGATGAAGAAGAAATGAAGCAATAAAGGAGTTGATACAGTAGGAAAGAAAGAGAGCAAAAGAAAGAAAAGAAAAAATTGAAGGGGAGAAGCAAAATTAAAGAAAAAGGATGAAGAAGAAATGAAGCAATAAAGGAGTTGATACGGTAGGAAAGAAAGAGAGCAAAAGTAAAAAAAGAAAAAATTGAAGGGAAAAAGAAAAATTAAAGTAAAAGGATGAAGAAGAAATGAAGCAATAAAGGAGTTGATACGGTAGGAAAGAAAGAGAGCAAAAGAAAGAAAAGAAAAAAATTGAAGGGGAGAAGCAAAATTAAAGAAAAAGGATGAAGAAGAAATGAAGCAATAAAGGAGTTGATACGGTAGGAAAGAAAGAGAGCAAAAGAAAAAATAAAAAAATTGAAGGGCAGAAGAATAATTAAGGAAAAAGGATGAAGAAGAAATGAAGCAATAAAGGAGTTGATACGGTAGGAAAGAAAGAGAGCAAAAGAAAGAAAAGAAAAAAATTGAAGGGGAGAAGCAAAATTAAAGAAAAAGGATGAAGAAGAAATGAAGCAATAAAGGAGTTGATACAGTAGGAAAGAAAAAGAGCAAAAGAAAAAAAGAAAAAATTGAAGGGGAGAAGAATAATTAAAGAAAAAGGATGAAGAAGAAATGAAGCAATAAAGGAGTTGATACGGTAGGAAAGAAAGAGAGCAAAAGAAAAAAAGAAAAAATTGAAGGGAAAAAGAAAAATTAAAGTAAAAGGATGAAGAAGAAATGAAGCAATAAAGGAGTTGATACGGTAGGAAAGAAAGAGAGCAAAAGAAAGAAAACAAAAAAATTGAAGGGGAGAAGAAAAATTAAAGAAAAAGGATGAAGAAGAAATGAAGCAATAAAGGAGTTGATACGGTAGGAAAGAAAGAGAGCAATAGAAAGAAAACAAAAAAATTGAAGGGAAGAAGAAAAATTAAAGAAAAAGGATGAAGAAGAAATGAAGCAATAAAGGAGTTGATACAGTCGGAAAGAAAGAGAGCAATAGAAAGAAAACAAAAAAATTGAAGGGGAGAAGAAAAATTAAAGAAAAAGGATGAAGAAGAAATGAAGCAATAAAGGAGTTGATACAGTAGGAAAGAAAAAGAGCAAAAGAAAAAAAGAAAAAAATTGAAGGGGAGAAGAATAATTAAAGAAAAAAGGATGAAGAAGAAATGAAGCAATAAAGGAGTTGATACAGTAGGAAAGAAAGAGAGCAAAAGAAAGAAAACAAAAAAATTGAAGGGGAGAAGAAAAATTAAAGAAAAAGGATGAAGAAGAAATGAAGCAATATAGGAGTTGATACAGTAGGAAAGAAAGAGAGCAATAGAAAGAAAACAAAAAATTGAAGGGGAGAAGCAAAATTAAAGAAAAAGGATGAAGAAGAAATGAAGCAATAAAGGAGTTGATACAGTAGGAAAGAAAGAGAGCAAAAGAAAGAAAACAAAAAAATTGAAGGGGAGAAGAAAAATTAAAGAAAAAGGATGAAGAAGAAATGAAGCAATAAAGGAGTTGATACAGTAGGAAAGAAAAAGAGCAAAAGAAAAAAAGAAAAAAATTGAAGGGGAGAAGAATAATTAAAGAAAAAGGATGAAGAAGAAATGAAGCAATAAAGGAGTTGATACGGTAGGAAAGAAAGAGAGCAAAAGAAAGAAAACAAAAAAATTGAAGGGGAGAAGAAAAATTAAAGAAAAAGGATGAAGAAGAAATGAAGCAATAAAGGAGTTGATACAGTAGGAAAGAAAAAGAGCAAAAGAAAAAAAGAAAAAAATTGAAGGGGAGAAGAATAATTAAAGAAAAAGGATGAAGAAGAAATGAAGCAATAAAGGAGTTGATACGGTAGGAAAGAAAGAGAGCAAAAGAAAGAAAACAAAAAAATTGAAGGGGAGAAGAAAAATTAAAGAAAAAGGATGAAGAAGAAATGAAGCAATAAAGGAGTTGATACAGTAGGAAAGAAAGAGAGCAATAGAAAGAAAACAAAAAAATTGAAGGGGAGAAGAGAAATTAAAGAAAAAGGATGAGGAAGAAATGAAGCAATAAAGGAGTTGATACAGTAGGAAAGAAAGAGAGCAATAGAAAGAAAACAAAAAAATTGAAGGGAAGAAGAAAAATTAAAGAAAAAGGATGAAGAAGAAATGAAGCAATAAAGGAGTTGATACAGTCGGAAAGAAAGAGAGCAATAGAAAGAAAACAAAAAAATTGAAGGGGAGAAGAAAAATTAAAGAAAAAGGATGAAGAAGAAATGAAGCAATAAAGGAGTTGATACAGTAGGAAAGAAAAAGAGCAAAAGAAAAAAAGAAAAAAATTGAAGGGGAGAAGAATAATTAAAGAAAAAAGGATGAAGAAGAAATGAAGCAATAAAGGAGTTGATACAGTAGGAAAGAAAGAGAGCAAAAGAAAGAAAACAAAAAAATTGAAGGGGAGAAGAAAAATTAAAGAAAAAGGATGAAGAAGAAATGAAGCAATATAGGAGTTGATACAGTAGGAAAGAAAGAGAGCAATAGAAAGAAAACAAAAAATTGAAGGGGAGAAGCAAAATTAAAGAAAAAGGATGAAGAAGAAATGAAGCAATAAAGGAGTTGATACAGTAGGAAAGAAAGAGAGCAATAGAAAGAAAACAAAAAAATTGAAGGGGAGAAGAAAAATTAAAGAAAAAGGATGAAGAAGAAATGAAGCAATAAAGGAGTTGATACAGTAGGAAAGAAAGAGAGCAAAAGAAAGAAAACAAAAAAATTGAAGGGATGAAGAAAAATTAAAGAAAAAGGATGAGGGAGAATAAGCAATAAAGGAGTTGATACGGTAGGAAAGAAAGAGAGCAATAGAAAGAAAACAAAGAAATTGAAGGGGAGAAGAAAAATTAAAGAAAAAGTATGAAGAAGAAATGATGCAATAAAGGAGTTGATACAGTAGGAAAGAAAGAGAGCAAAAGAAAAAAAGAAAAAAATTGAAGGGGAGAAGAATAATTAAAGAAAAAGGATGAAGAAGAAATGAAGCAATAAAGGAGTTGATACAGTAGGAAAGAAAGAGAGCAAAAGAAAGAAAACAAAAAAATGGAAGGGATGAAGAAAAATTAAAGAAAAAGGATGAATGAGAATAAGCAATAAAGGAGTTGATACGGTAGGAAAGAAAGAGAGCAATAGAAAGAAAACAAAAAAATTGAAGGGGAGAAGAAAAATTAAAGAAAAAGGATGAAGAAGAAATGAAGCAATAAAGGAGTTGATACAGTAGGAAAGAAAGAGAGCAAAAGAAAAAAAGAAAAAAATTGAAGGGGAGAAGAAAATTTAAAGAAAAAGGATGAAGAAGAAATGGAGCAATAAAGGAGTTGATTCGATAGGAAAGAAAGAGAGCAAAAGAAAAAGAAAAAAATTGAAGGGGAGAAGAATAATTAAAGAAAAATGATGAAGAAGAAATGAAGCAATAAAGGAGTTGATACAGTAGGAAAGAAAGAGAGCAAAAGAAAGAAAACAAAAACATTGAAGGGGAGAAGAAAAATTAAAGAAAATGTATGAAGAAGAAATGAAGCAATAAAGGAGTTGATACAGTAGGAAAGAAAGAGAGCAAAAGAAAGAAAACAAAAAAATGGAAGGGATGAAGAAAAATTAAAGGAAAAGGATGAAGGAGAATAAGCAATAAAGGAGTTGATACGGTAGGAAAGAAAGAGAGCAAAAGAAAGAAAACAAAAAAATTGAAGGGGAGAAGAAAAATTAAAGAAAAAGGATGAAGAAGAAATGAAGCAATAAAGGAGTTGATACGGTAGGAAAGAAAGAGAGCAAAAGAAAAAAAGAAAAAAATTGAAGGGCAGAAGAATAATTAAGGAAAAAGGATGAAGAAGAAATGAAGCAATAAAGGAGTTGATACAGTAGGAAAGAAAGAGAGCAAAAGAAAGAAAACAAAAAAATTGAAGGGATGAAGAAAAATTAAAGAAAAAGGATGAAGGAGAATAAGCAATAAAGGAGTTGATACGGTAGGAAAGAAAGAGAGCAATAGAAAGAAAACAAAAAAATTGAAGGGGAGAAGAAAAATTAAAGAAAAAGGATGAAGAAGAAATGAAGCAATAAAGGAGTTGATACAGTAGGAAAGAAAAAGAGCAAAAGAAAAAAGAAAAAAATTGAAGGGGAGAAGAATAATTAAAGAAAAAAGGATGAAGAAGAAATGAAGCAATAAAGGAGTTGATACAGTAGGAAAGAAAGAGAGCAAAAGAAAGAAAACAAAAAAATTGAAGGGGAGAAGAAAAATTAAAGAAAAAGGATGAAGAAGAAATGAAGCAATATAGGAGTTGATACAGTAGGAAAGAAAGAGAGCAATAGAAAGAAAACAAAAAATTGAAGGGGAGAAGCAAAATTAAAGAAAAAGGATGAAGAAGAAATGAAGCAATAAAGGAGTTGATACAGTAGGAAAGAAAGAGAGCAATAGAAAGAAAACAAAAAAATTGAAGGGGAGAAGAAAAATTAAAGAAAAAGGATGAAGAAGAAATGAAGCAATAAAGGAGTTGATACGGTAGGAAAGAAAGAGAGCAAAAGAAAAAAAGAAAAAAATTGAAGGGGAGAAGAATAATTAAAGAAAAAGGATGAAGAAGAAATGAAGCAATAAAGGAGTTGATACAGTAGGAAAGAAAGAGAGCAAAAGAAAGAAAACAAAAAAATTGAAGGGATGAAGAAAAATTAAAGAAAAAGGATGAAGGAGAATAAGCAATAAAGGAGTTGATACGGTAGGAAAGAAAGAGAGCAATAGAAAGAAAACAAAGAAATTGAAGGGGAGAAGAAAAATTAAAGAAAAAGGATGAAGAAGAAATGATGCAATAAAGGAGTTGATACAGTAGGAAAGAAAGAGAGCAAAAGAAAAAAAGAAAAAAATTGAAGGGGAGAAGAATAATTAAAGAAAAAGGATGAAGAAGAAATGAAGCAATAAAGGAGTTGATACAGTAGGAAAGAAAGAGAGCAAAAGAAAGAAAACAAAAAAATTGAAGGGATGAAGAAAAATTAAAGAAAAAGGATGAAGGAGAATAAGCAATAAAGGAGTTGATATGGTAGGAAAGAAAGAGAGCAATAGAAAGAAAACAAAAAAATTGAAGGGGAGAAGAAAAATTAAAGAAAAAGGAGGAAGAAGAAATGGAGCAATAAAGGAGTTGATTCGATAGGAAAGAAAGAGAGCAAAAGAAAAAGAAAAAAATTGAAGGGGAGAAGAATAATTAAAGAAAAATGATGAAGAAGAAATGAAGCAATAAAGGAGTTGATACAGTAGGAAAGAAAGAGAGCAAAAGAAAGAAAACAAAAACATTGAAGGGGAGAAGAAAAATTAAAGAAAATGTATGAAGAAGAAATGAAGCAATAAAGGAGTTGATACAGTAGGAAAGAAAGAGAGCAAAAGAAAGAAAACAAAAAAATGGAAGGGATGAAGAAAAATTAAAGGAAAAGGATGAAGGAGAATAAGCAATAAAGGAGTTGATACGGTAGGAAAGAAAGAGAGCAATAGAAAGAAAACAAAAAAATTGAAGGGGAGAAGAAAAATTAAAGAAAAAGGATGAAGAAGAAATGAAGCAATAAAGGAGTTGATACAGTAGGAAAGAAAGAGAGCAAAAGAAAGAAAACAAAAAAATTGAAGGGGAGAAGAAAAATTAAAGAAAAAGGATGAAGAAGAAATGAAGCAATAAAGGAGTTGATACGGTAGGAAAGAAAGAGAGCAAAAGAAAAAAAGAAAAAAATTGAAGGGCAGAAGAATAATTAAGGAAAAAGGATGAAGAAGAAATGAAGCAATAAAGGAGTTGATACAGTAGGAAAGAAAGAGAGCAAAAGAAAGAAAACAAAAAAATTGAAGGGATGAAGAAAAATTAAAGAAAAAGGATGAAGGAGAATAAGCAATAAAGGAGTTGATACGGTAGGAAAGAAAGAGAGCAATAGATAGAAAACAAAGAAATTGAAGGGGAGAAGAAAAATTAAAGAAAAAGGATGAAGAAGAAATGATGCAATAAAGGAGTTGATACAGTAGGAAAGAAAGAGAGCAAAAGAAAAAAAGAAAAAAATTGAGGGGGAGAAGAATAATTAAAGAAAAAGGATGAAGAAGAAATGAAGCAATAAAGGAGTTGATACAGTAGGAAAGAAAGAGAGCAAAAGAAAGAAAACAAAAAAATTGAAGGGATGAAGAAAAATTAAAGAAAAAGGATGAAGGAGAATAAGCAATAAAGGAGTTGATACGGTAGGAAAGAAAGAGAGCAATAGAAAGAAAACAAAAAAATTGAAGGGGAGAAGAAAAATGAAAGAAAAAGGATGAAGAAGAAATGAAGCAATAAAGGAGTTGATACAGTAGGAAAGAAAGAGAGCAAAAGAAAAAAAGAAAAAAATTGAAGGGGAGAAGAATAATTAAAGAAAAAGGATGAAGAAGAAATGAAGCAATAAAGGAGTTGATACAGTAGGAAAGAAAGAGAGCAAAAGAAAGAAAACAAAAAATTGAAGGGATGAAGAAAAATTAAAGAAAAAGGATGAAGGAGAATAAGCAATAAAGGAGTTGATACGGTAGGAAAGAAAGAGAGCAATAGAAAGAAAACAAAAAAATTGAAGGGGAGAAGAAAAATTAAAAAAAAGGATGAAGAAGAAATGAAGCAATAAAGGAGTTGATACAGTAGGAAAGAAAGAGAGCAATAGAAAGAAAACAAAAAAATTGAAGGGGAGAAGAAAAATTAAAGAAAAAGGATGAAGAAGAAATGAAGTAATAAAGGAGTTGATACAGTAGGAAAGAAAGAGAGCAAAAGAAAGAAAACAAAAAATTGAAGGGGAGAAGAAAAATTAAAGAAAAAGGATGAAGAAGAAATGAAGCAATAAAGGAGTTGATACAGTAGGAAAGAAAGAGAGCAATAGAAAGAAAACAAAAAAATTGAAGGGGAGAAGAAAAATTAAAGAAAAAGGATGAAGAAGAAATGAAGCAATAAAGGAGTTGATACAGTAGGAAAGAAAGAGAGCAAAAGAAAGAAAACAAAAAAATTGAAGGGATGAAGAAAAATTAAAGAAAAAGGATGAAGGAGAATAAGCAATAAAGGAGTTGATACGGTAGGAAAGAAAGAGAGCAATAGAAAGAAAACAAAGAAATTGAAGGGGAGAAGAAAAATTAAAGAAAAAGGATGAAGAAGAAATGATGCAATAAAGGAGTTGATACAGTAGGAAAGAAAGAGAGCAAAAGAAAAAAAGAAAAAAATTGAAGGGGAGAAGAATAATTAAAGAAAAAGGATGAAGAAGAAATGAAGCAATAAAGGAGTTGATACAGTAGGAAAGAAAGAGAGCAAAAGAAAGAAAACAAAAAAATTGAAGGGATGAAGAAAAATTAAAGAAAAAGGATGAAGGAGAATAAGCAATAAAGGAGTTGATATGGTAGGAAAGAAAGAGAGCAATAGAAAGAAAACAAAAAAATTGAAGGGGAGAAGAAAAATTAAAGAAAAAGGAGGAAGAAGAAATGGAGCAATAAAGGAGTTGATTCGATAGGAAAGAAAGAGAGCAAAAGAAAAAGAAAAAAATTGAAGGGGAGAAGAATAATTAAAGAAAAATGATGAAGAAGAAATGAAGCAATAAAGGAGTTGATACAGTAGGAAAGAAAGAGAGCAAAAGAAAGAAAACAAAAACATTGAAGGGGAGAAGAAAAATTAAAGAAAATGTATGAAGAAGAAATGAAGCAATAAAGGAGTTGATACAGTAGGAAAGAAAGAGAGCAAAAGAAAGAAAACAAAAAAATGGAAGGGATGAAGAAAAATTAAAGGAAAAGGATGAAGGAGAATAAGCAATAAAGGAGTTGATACGGTAGGAAAGAAAGAGAGCAATAGAAAGAAAACAAAAAAATTGAAGGGGAGAAGAAAAATTAAAGAAAAAGGATGAAGAAGAAATGAAGCAATAAAGGAGTTGATACAGTAGGAAAGAAAGAGAGCAAAAGAAAGAAAACAAAAAAATTGAAGGGGAGAAGAAAAATTAAAGAAAAAGGATGAAGAAGAAATGAAGCAATAAAGGAGTTGATACGGTAGGAAAGAAAGAGAGCAAAAGAAAAAAAGAAAAAAATTGAAGGGCAGAAGAATAATTAAGGAAAAAGGATGAAGAAGAAATGAAGCAATAAAGGAGTTGATACAGTAGGAAAGAAAGAGAGCAAAAGAAAGAAAACAAAAAAATTGAAGGGATGAAGAAAAATTAAAGAAAAAGGATGAAGGAGAATAAGCAATAAAGGAGTTGATACGGTAGGAAAGAAAGAGAGCAATAGATAGAAAACAAAGAAATTGAAGGGGAGAAGAAAAATTAAAGAAAAAGGATGAAGAAGAAATGATGCAATAAAGGAGTTGATACAGTAGGAAAGAAAGAGAGCAAAAGAAAAAAAGAAAAAAATTGAGGGGGAGAAGAATAATTAAAGAAAAAGGATGAAGAAGAAATGAAGCAATAAAGGAGTTGATACAGTAGGAAAGAAAGAGAGCAAAAGAAAGAAAACAAAAAAATTGAAGGGATGAAGAAAAATTAAAGAAAAAGGATGAAGGAGAATAAGCAATAAAGGAGTTGATACGGTAGGAAAGAAAGAGAGCAATAGAAAGAAAACAAAAAAATTGAAGGGGAGAAGAAAAATGAAAGAAAAAGGATGAAGAAGAAATGAAGCAATAAAGGAGTTGATACAGTAGGAAAGAAAGAGAGCAAAAGAAAAAAAGAAAAAAATTGAAGGGGAGAAGAATAATTAAAGAAAAAGGATGAAGAAGAAATGAAGCAATAAAGGAGTTGATACAGTAGGAAAGAAAGAGAGCAAAAGAAAGAAAACAAAAAATTGAAGGGATGAAGAAAAATTAAAGAAAAAGGATGAAGGAGAATAAGCAATAAAGGAGTTGATACGGTAGGAAAGAAAGAGAGCAATAGAAAGAAAACAAAAAAATTGAAGGGGAGAAGAAAAATTAAAAAAAAGGATGAAGAAGAAATGAAGCAATAAAGGAGTTGATACAGTAGGAAAGAAAGAGAGCAATAGAAAGAAAACAAAAAAATTGAAGGGGAGAAGAAAAATTAAAGAAAAAGGATGAAGAAGAAATGAAGTAATAAAGGAGTTGATACAGTAGGAAAGAAAGAGAGCAAAAGAAAGAAAACAAAAAATTGAAGGGGAGAAGAAAAATTAAAGAAAAAGGATGAAGAAGAAATGAAGCAATAAAGGAGTTGATACAGTAGGAAAGAAAGAGAGCAATAGAAAGAAAACAAAAAAATTGAAGGGGAGAAGAAAAATTAAAGAAAAAGGATGAAGAAGAAATGAAGCAATAAAGGAGTTGATACAGTAGGAAAGAAAGAGAGCAATAGAAAGAAAACAAAAAAATTGAAGGGGAGAAGAAAAATTAAAGAAAAAGGATGATGAAGAAATGAAGCAATAAAGGAGATGATACAGTAGGAAAGAAATAGAGCAAAAGAAAAAAAGAAAAAATTGAAGGGGAGAAGAATAATTAAAGAAAAAGGATGAAGAAGAAATGAAGCAATAAAGGAGTTGATACAGTAGGAAAGAAAGAGAGCAAAAGAAAGAAAACAAAAAAATTGAAGGGAAGAAGAAAAATTAAAGGAAAAGGATGAAGAAGAAATGAAGCAATAAAGGAGTTGATACAGTAGGAAAGAAAGAGAGCAATAGAAAGAAAACAAAAAAATTGAAGGGGAGAAGAAAAATTAAAGAAAAAGGATGAAGAAGAAATGAAGCAATAAAGGAGTTGATACAGTAGGAAAGAAAGAGAGCAAAGAAAAAAAAAAAAATTGAAGGGGAGAAGAAAATTTAAAGAAAAAGGATGAAGAAGAAATGAAGCAATAAAGGAGTTGATTCGATAGGAAAGAAAGAGAGCAAAAGAAAAAAGAAAAAAATTGAAGGGGAGAAGAAAAATTAAAGAAAATGTATGAAGAAGAAATGAAGCAATAAAGGAGTTGATACAGTAGGAAAGAAAGAGAGCAATAGAAAGAAAACAAAAAAATTGAAGGGGAGAAGAAAAATTAAAGAAAAAGGATGAAGAAGAAATGAAGCAATAAAGGAGTTGATACAGTAGGAAAGAAAGAGAGCAAAAGAAAGAAAACAAAAAATTAAAGGGGAGAAGAAAAATTAAAGATAAAGGATGAAGAAGAAATGAAGCAATAAAGGAGTTGATACAGTAGGAAAGAAAGAGAGCAAAAGAAAAAAATAAAAAAATTGAAGGGCAGAAGAATAATTATTGAAAAAGGATGAAGAAGAAATGAAGCAATAAAGGAGTTGATACGGTAGGAAAAAAGAGAGCAAAAGAAAGAAAACAAAAAAATTGAAGGGGAGAAGAAAAATTAAAGAAATAGTATCAAGAAGAAATGAAGCAATAAAGGAGTTGATACAGTAGGAAAGAAAGAGAGCAAAAGAAAGAAAACAAAAAAATTGAAGGGGAGAAGAAAAATTAAAGAAAAGGATGAAGAAGAAATGAAGCAATAAAGGAGTTGATACAGTAGGAAAGAAAGAGAGCAAAAGAAAAAAAGAAAAAAATTGAAGGGGAGCAGAATAATTAAAGAAAAAGGATGAAGAAGAAATGAAGCAATAAAGGAGTTGATACAGTAGGAAAGAAAGAGAGCAAAAGAAAAAAGAAAAAATTGAAGGGGAGAAGAATAATTAAAGGAAAAGGATGAAGAAGAAATGAAGCAATAAAGGAGTTGATACAGTAGGAAAGAAAGAGAGCCAAAGAAAGAAAACAAAATAATTGAAGGGAAGAAGAAAAACTAAAGAAAATTATGAGGAAGGAATGAAGCAATAAAGGAGTTGATACAGTAGGAAAGAAAGAGAGCCAAAGAAAGAAAACAAAACAATTGAAGGGAAGAAGAAAAACTAAAAAAAATGATGGAGAAGAAATGAAGCAATAAAGGAGTTGATACAGTAGGAAAGAAAGAGAGCAAAGAAAGAAAACAAAAAAATTGAAGGGGAGAAGAAAAATTAAAGAAAATGATGAAGAAGAAATGAAGTAATAAAGGAGTTGATACACTAGGAAAGAATGAGAGCGAAAGAAAGAAAACAAAAAATTGAAGGGAAGAAGAAAAACTAAAGAAAATGATGAAGAAGAAATGAAGCAATAAAGGAGTTGATACAGTAGGAAAGAAAGAGAGCAAAGAAAGAAAAAAAAATTTGAAGGGGATAAGAAAAATGAAAGAAAATGTATGAAGAAGAAATGAAGCAATAAAGGAGTTGATACAGTAGGAAAGAAAGAGAGCAAAAGAAAGAAAAAAAATGGAAGGGAAGGAGAAAAACTTAAGAAAATGATGAAGAGGAAATGAAGCAATAAAGGAGTTGATACAGTAGGAAAGAAAGAGATCAAAAGAAAGAAAACAAAAAATTGAAGGGAGGAAGAAAAACTAAAGAAAATGATGAAGAGGAAATGAAGCAATAAAGGAGTTGATACAGTAGGAAAGAAAGAGATCAAAAGAAAGAAAACAAAAAATTGAAGTGAAGAAGAAAAACTATAGAAAATGATGAAGAAGAAATGAAACAATAAAGGTGTTGATACAGTAGGAAAGAAAGAGAATAAAAGAAAGAAAACAAAAAATTGAAGTGAAGAAGAAAAACAAAAGAAAATGAGGAAGCAGAAATGAAGCAATAAAGGAGTTGATACAGTAGGAAAGAAAGAGAGCGAAAGAAAGAAAACAAAAAATTGAAGGGAAGGAGAAAAACTAAAGAAAATGATGAAGAAGAAATGAAGCAATAAAGGAGTTGATACAGTAGGAAAGAAAGAGAGCAAAAGAAAGAAAACAAAAATTGAAGGGAGGAAGAAAAACTAAAGGAAATGAGGAAGAAGAAATGAAGCAATAAAGGAGTTGATACAGTAGGAAAGAAAGAGAGCAAAAAAAGAAAACAAAAATTGAATGGGAGGAAGAAAAACTAAAGAAAATGATGATGAAGAAATGAAGCAATAAAGGAGTTGATACAGTAGGAAAGAAAGAGAGCCAAAGAAAGAAAATATTGAAGGGAAGGAGAAAAACTAAAGAAAATGATGAAGAGGAAATGAAGCAATAAAGGAGTTGATACAGTAGGAAAGAAAGAGAGCCAAAGAAAGAAAACAAAAAAATTGAAGGGATGAAGAAAAACTAAAGAAAATGATGAAGAAGAAATGAAGCAATAAAGGAGTTGATACAGTAGGAAAGAAAGAGAGCAAAAGAAAGAAAAAATTGAAGGGAAGGAGAAAAACTAAAGAAAATGATGAAGAGGAAATGAAGCAATAAAGGAGTTGATACAGTAGGAAAGAAAGAGATCCAAAGAAAGAAAACAAAAAAATTGAAGGGAAGAAGAAAAACTAAAGAAAATTATGAAGAAGGAATGAAGCAATAAATGAGTTGATACAGTAGGAAAGAAAGAGAGCAATAGAAAGAAAACAAAAAAATGAAGGGAAGAAGAAAAACTAAAGAAAATGATGAAGAAGAAATGAAGCAATAAAGGAGTTGATACAGTAGGAAAGAAAGAGAGCAAAAGAAAGAAAAAAATTGAAGGGAAGGAGAAAAACTAAAGAAAATGATGAAGAGGAAATGAAGCAATAAAGGAGTTGATACAGTAGGAAAGAAAGAGAGCCAAAGAAAGAAAACAAAAAAATTGAAGGGAAGAAGAAAAACTAGAGAAAATGATGAAGAAGAAATGAAGCAATAAAAGAGTTGATACAGTAGGAAAGAAAGAGAGCCAAAGGAAGAAAACAAAAAATTGAAGGGAAGAAGAAAAAGTAAAGAAAATTATGAAGAAGGAATGAAGCAATAAAGGAGTTGATACAGTAGGAAAGAAAGAGAGCCAAAGAAAGAAAACAAAAAAATTGAAGGGAAGAAGAAAAACTAAAACAAATGATGGAGAAGAAATGAAGCAATAAAGGAGTTGATACAGTAGGAAAGAAAGAGAGCAAAGAAAGAAAACAAAAAATTTGAAGGGGAGAAGAAAAATTAAAGAAAATGATGAAGAAGAAATGAAGCAATAAAGGAGTTGATACAGTAGGAAAGAAAGAGAGCAAAGAAAGAAAAAAAAATTTGAAGGGGATAAGAAAAATTAAAGAAAATGTATGAAGAAGAAATGAAGCAATAAAGGAGTTGATACAGTAGGAAAGAAAGAGAGCAAAAGAAAGAAAAAAAATGGAAGGGAAGGAGAAAAACTTAAGAAAATGATGAAGAGGAAATGAAGCAATAAAGGAGTTGATACAGTAGGAAAGAACGAGATCAAAAGAAAGAAAACAAAAAATTGAAGTGAAGAAGAAAAACTATAGAAAATGATGAAGAAGAAATGAAACAATAAAGGTGTTGATACAGTAGGAAAGAAAGAGAATAAAAGAAAGAAAACAAAAAATTGAAGTGAAGAAGAAAAACAAAAGAAAATGAGGAAGAAGAAATGAAGCAATAAAGGAGTTGATACAGTAGGAAAGAAAGAGAGCGAAAGAAAGAAAACAAAAAATTGAATGGAAGGAGAAAAACTAAAGAAAATGATGAAGAAGAAATGAAGCAATAAAGGAGTTGATACAGTAGGAAAGAAATAGAGCAAAAGAAAGAAAACAAAAATTGAAGGGAGAAAGAAAAACTAAAGGAAATGAGGAAGAATAAATGAAGCAATAAAGGAGTTGATACAGTAGGAAAGAAAGAGAGCAAAAAAAGAAAACAAAAATTGAATGGGAGGAAGAAAAACTAAAGAAAATGATGATGAAGAAATGAAGCAATAAAGGAGTTGATACAGTAGGAAAGAAAGAGAGCCAAAGAAAGAAAATATTGAAGGGAAGGAGAAAAACTAAAGAAAATGATGAAGAGGAAATGAAGCAATAAAGCAGTTGATACAGTAGGAAAGAAAGAGAGCCAAAGAAAGAAAACAAAAAAATTGAAGGGATGAAGAAAAACTAAAGAAAATGATGAAGAAGAAATGAAGCAATAAAGGAGTTGATACAGTAGGAAAGAAAGAGAGCAAAAGAAAGAAAAAATTGAAGGGAAGGAGAAAAACTAAAGAAAATGATGAAGAGGAAATGAAGCAATAAAGGAGTTGATACAGTAGGAAAGAAAGAGATCCAAAGAAAGAAAACAAAAAAATTGAAGGGAAGAAGAAAAACTAAAGAAAATTATGAAGAAGGAATGAAGCAATAAATGAGTTGATACAGTAGGAAAGAAAGAGAGCAATAGAAAGAAAACAAAAAAATGAAGGGAAGAAGAAAAACTAAAGAAAATGATGAAGAAGAAATGAAGCAATAAAGGAGTTGATACAGTAGGAAAGAAAAGGAGCAAAAGAAAGAAAAAAATTGAAGGGAAGTAGAAAAACTAAAGAAAATGATGAAGAAGAAATGAAGCAATAAAGGAGTTGATACAGTAGGAAAGAAAGAGAGCAAAAGAAAGAAAAAAATTGAAGGGAAGGAGAAAAACTAAAGAAAATGATGAAGAGGAAATGAAGCAATAAAGGAGTTGATACAGTAGGAAAGAAAGAGAGCCAAAGAAAGAAAACAAAAAAATTGAAGGGAAGAAGAAAAACTAGAGAAAATGATGAAGAAGAAATGAAGCAATAAAAGAGTTGATACAGTAGGAAAGAAAGAGAGCCAAAGGAAGAAAACAAAAAATTTAAGGGAAGAAGAAAAAGTAAAGAAAATTATGAAGAAGGAATGAAGCAATAAAGGAGTTGATACAGTAGGAAAGAAAGAGAGCCAAAGAAAGAAAACAAAAAAATTGAAGGGAAGAAGAAAAACTAAAACAAATGATGGAGAAGAAATGAAGCAATAAAGGAGTTGATACAGTAGGAAAGAAAGAGAGCAAAGAAAGAAAACAAAAAATTTGAAGGGGAGAAGAAAAATTAAAGAAAATGATGAAGAAGAAATGAAGCAATAAAGGAGTTGATACAGTAGGAAAAGAAAAAGAGAGCGAAAGAAAGAAAACAAAAAATTGAAGGGAAGAAGAAAAACTAAAGAAAATGATGAAGAAGAAATGAAGCAATAAAGGAGTTGATACAGTAGGAAAGAAAGAGAGCAAAAGAAAGAAAAAAATTGAAGGGAAGGAGAAAAACTAAAGAAAATGATGAAGAGGAAATGAAGCAATGAAGGAGTTGATACAGTAGGAAAGAAAGAGAGCCAAAGAAAGAAAACAAAAAAATTGAAGGGAAGAAGAAAAACTAAAACAAATGATGGAGAAGAAATGAAGCAATAAAGGAGTTGATACAGTAGGAAAGAAAGAGAGCAAAGAAAGAAAACAAAAAATTTGAAGGGGAGAAGAAAAATTAAAGAAAATGATGAAGAAGAAATGAAGCAATAAAGGAGTTGATACAGTAGGAAAGAAAGAGATCCAAAGAAAGAAAACAAAAAAATTGAAGGGAAGAAGAAAAACTAAAGAAAATTATGAAGAAGGAATGAAGCAATAAATGAGTTGATACAGTAGGAAAGAAAGAGAGCAATAGCAAGAAAACAAAAAAATGAAGGGAAGAAGAAAAACTAAAGAAAATGATGAAGAAGAAATGAAGCAATAAAGGAGTTGATACAGTAGGAAAGAAAAGGAGCAAAAGAAAGAAAAAAATTGAAGGGAAGTAGAAAAACTAAAGAAAATGATGAAGAAGAAATGAAGCAATAAAGGAGTTGATACAGTAGGAAAGAAAGAGAGCAAAGAAAGAAAAAAATTGAAGGGAAGGAGAAAAACTAAAGAAAATGATGAAGAGGAAATGAAGCAATAAAGGAGTTGATACAGTAGGAAAGAAAGAGAGCCAAAGAAAGAAAACAAAAAAATTGAAGGGAAGAAGAAAAACTAGAGAAAATGATGAAGAAGAAATGAAGCAATAAAAGAGTTGATACAGTAGGAAAGAAAGAGAGCCAAAGGAAGAAAACAAAAAATTGAAGGGAAGAAGAAAAAGTAAAGAAAATTATGAAGAAGGAATGAAGCAATAAAGGAGTTGATACAGTAGGAAAGAAAGAGAGCCAAAGAAAGAAAACAAAAAAATTGCAGGGAAGAAGAAAAACTATAACAAATGATGGAGAAGAAATGAAGCAATAAAGGAGTTGATACAGTAGGAAAGAAAGAGAGCAAAGAAAGAAAACAAAAAATTTGAAGGGGAGAAGAAAAATTAAAGAAAATGATGAAGAAGAAATGAAGCAATAAAGGAGTTGATACAGTAGGAAAAGAAAAAGAGAGCGAAAGAAAGAAAGAAAACAAAAAATTGAAGGGAAGAAGAAAAACTAAAGAAAATGATGAAGAAGAAATGAAGCAATAAAGGAGTTGATACAGTAGGAAAGAAAGAGAGCAAAAGAAAGAAAAAAATTGAAGGGAAGGAGAAAAACTAAAGAAAATGATGAAGAGGAAATGAAGCAATAAAGGAGTTGATACAGTAGGAAAGAAAGAGAGCCAAAGAAAGAAAAAAAAAAAATTGAAGGGAAGAAGAAAAACTAGAGAAAATGATGAAGAAGAAATGAAGCAATAAAGGAGTTGATACAGTAGGAAAGAAAGAGAGCAAAAGAAAGAAAACAAAAATTGAATGGGAGGAAGAAAAACTAAAGAAAATGATGAAGAAGAAATGAAGCAATAAAGGAGTTGATACAGTAGGAAAGAAAGAGAGCCAAAGAAAGAAAACAAAAAAATTGAAGGGAAGAAGAAAAACTAAAGAAAATGATGAAGAAGAAATGAAGCAATAAAGGAGTTGATACAGTAGGAAAGAAAGAGAGCAAAAGAAAGAAAAAAATTGAAGGGAAGGGGAAAAACTAAAGAAAATGATGAAGAGGAAATGAAGCAATAAAGGAGTTGATACAGTAGGAAAGAAAGAGAGCCAAAGAAAGAGAGCCAAAGAAAGAAAACAAAAAATTGAAGGGAAGAAGAAAAACTAAAGAAAATTATGAAGAAGGAATGAAGCAATAAAGGAGTTGATACAGTACGAAAGAAAGAGAGCCAAAGAAAGAAAACAAAAAAATTGAAGGGAAGAAGAAAAACTAAAACAAATGATGGTGAAGAAATGAAGCAATAAAGGAGTTGATACAGTAGGAAAGAAACAGAGCAAAGAAAGAAAACAAAAAATTTGAAGGGGAGAAGAAAAACTAAAGAAAATGATGAAGAAGAAATGAAGCAATAAAGGAGTTGATACAGTAGGAATGAAAGAGAGCAAAAGAAAGAAGACAAAAAATTGAAGGGAAGAAGAAAAACTAAAGAAAAAGGATGAAGAAGAAATGAAGCAATAAAGGAGTTGATACAGTAGGAAAGAAAGAGAGCAAAAGAAAAAAACAAAAAATTGAAGGGGAGAAGAAAAACTAGAGAAAATGATGAAGAAGAAATGAAGCAATAAAGGAGTTGATACAGTAGGAAAGAAAAAGAGCCAAAGAAAGAAAACAAAAAATTGAAGGGAGGAAGAAAAACTAAAGAAAATGATGAAGAGGAAATGAAGCAATAAAGGAGTTGATACAGTAGGAAAGAAAGAGATCAAAAGAAAGAAAACAAAAAATTGAAGGGAGGAAGAAAAACTAAAGAAAATGATGAAGAGGAAATGAAGCAATAAAGGAGTTGATACAGTAGGAAAGAAAGAGATCAAAAGAAAGAAAACAAAAAATTGAAGGGAGGAAGAAAAACTAAAGAAAATGATGATGAAGAAATGAAGCAATAAAGGAGTTGATACAGTAGGAAAGAAAGAGAGCCAAAGAAAGAAAATATTGAAGGGAAGGAGAAAAACTAAAGAAAATGATGAAGAGGAAATGAAGCAATAAAGCAGTTGATACAGTAGGAAAGAAAGAGAGCCAAAGAAAGAAAACAAAAAAATTGAAGGGATGAAGAAAAACTAAAGAAAATGATGAAGAAGAAATGAAGCAATAAAGGAGTTGATACAGTAGGAAAGAAAGAGAGCAAAAGAAAGAAAAAATTGAAGGGAAGGAGAAAAACTAAAGAAAATGATGAAGAGGAAATGAAGCAATAAAGGAGTTGATACAGTAGGAAAGAAAGAGATCCAAAGAAAGAAAACAAAAAAATTGAAGGGAAGAAGAAAAACTAAAGAAAATTATGAAGAAGGAATGAAGCAATAAATGAGTTGATACAGTAGGAAAGAAAGAGAGCAATAGAAAGAAAACAAAAAAATGAAGGGAAGAAGAAAAACTAAAGAAAATGATGAAGAAGAAATGAAGCAATAAAGGAGTTGATACAGTAGGAAAGAAAAGGAGCAAAAGAAAGAAAAAAATTGAAGGGAAGTAGAAAAACTAAAGAAAATGATGAAGAAGAAATGAAGCAATAAAGGAGTTGATACAGTAGGAAAGAAAGAGAGCAAAAGAAAGAAAAAAATTGAAGGGAAGGAGAAAAACTAAAGAAAATGATGAAGAGGAAATGAAGCAATAAAGGAGTTGATACAGTAGGAAAGAAAGAGAGCCAAAGAAAGAAAACAAAAAAATTGAAGGGAAGAAGAAAAACTAGAGAAAATGATGAAGAAGAAATGAAGCAATAAAAGAGTTGATACAGTAGGAAAGAAAGAGAGCCAAAGGAAGAAAACAAAAAATTGAAGGGAAGAAGAAAAAGTAAAGAAAATTATGAAGAAGGAATGAAGCAATAAAGGAGTTGATACAGTAGGAAAGAAAGAGAGCCAAAGAAAGAAAACAAAAAAATTGAAGGGAAGAAGAAAAACTAAAACAAATGATGGAGAAGAAATGAAGCAATAAAGGAGTTGATACAGTAGGAAAGAAAGAGAGCAAAGAAAGAAAACAAAAAATTTGAAGGGGAGAAGAAAAATTAAAGAAAATGATGAAGAAGAAATGAAGCAATAAAGGAGTTGATACAGTAGGAAAAGAAAAAGAGAGCGAAAGAAAGAAAACAAAAAATTGAAGGGAAGAAGAAAAACTAAAGAAAATGATGAAGAAGAAATGAAGCAATAAAGGAGTTGATACAGTAGGAAAGAAAGAGAGCAAAAGAAAGAAAAAAATTGAAGGGAAGGAGAAAAACTAAAGAAAATGATGAAGAGGAAATGAAGCAATGAAGGAGTTGATACAGTAGGAAAGAAAGAGAGCCAAAGAAAGAAAACAAAAAAATTGAAGGGAAGAAGAAAAACTAAAACAAATGATGGAGAAGAAATGAAGCAATAAAGGAGTTGATACAGTAGGAAAGAAAGAGAGCAAAGAAAGAAAACAAAAAATTTGAAGGGGAGAAGAAAAATTAAAGAAAATGATGAAGAAGAAATGAAGCAATAAAGGAGTTGATACAGTAGGAAAGAAAGAGATCCAAAGAAAGAAAACAAAAAAATTGAAGGGAAGAAGAAAAACTAAAGAAAATTATGAAGAAGGAATGAAGCAATAAATGAGTTGATACAGTAGGAAAGAAAGAGAGCAATAGCAAGAAAACAAAAAAATGAAGGGAAGAAGAAAAACTAAAGAAAATGATGAAGAAGAAATGAAGCAATAAAGGAGTTGATACAGTAGGAAAGAAAAGGAGCAAAAGAAAGAAAAAAATTGAAGGGAAGTAGAAAAACTAAAGAAAATGATGAAGAAGAAATGAAGCAATAAAGGAGTTGATACAGTAGGAAAGAAAGAGAGCAAAGAAAGAAAAAAATTGAAGGGAAGGAGAAAAACTAAAGAAAATGATGAAGAGGAAATGAAGCAATAAAGGAGTTGATACAGTAGGAAAGAAAGAGAGCCAAAGAAAGAAAACAAAAAAATTGAAGGGAAGAAGAAAAACTAGAGAAAATGATGAAGAAGAAATGAAGCAATAAAAGAGTTGATACAGTAGGAAAGAAAGAGAGCCAAAGGAAGAAAACAAAAAATTGAAGGGAAGAAGAAAAAGTAAAGAAAATTATGAAGAAGGAATGAAGCAATAAAGGAGTTGATACAGTAGGAAAGAAAGAGAGCCAAAGAAAGAAAACAAAAAAATTGCAGGGAAGAAGAAAAACTAAAACAAATGATGGAGAAGAAATGAAGCAATAAAGGAGTTGATACAGTAGGAAAGAAAGAGAGCAAAGAAAGAAAACAAAAAATTTGAAGGGGAGAAGAAAAATTAAAGAAAATGATGAAGAAGAAATGAAGCAATAAAGGAGTTGATACAGTAGGAAAAGAAAAAGAGAGCGAAAGAAAGAAAGAAAACAAAAAATTGAAGGGAAGAAGAAAAACTAAAGAAAATGATGAAGAAGAAATGAAGCAATAAAGGAGTTGATACAGTAGGAAAGAAAGAGAGCAAAAGAAAGAAATAAATTGAAGGGAAGGAGAAAAACTAAAGAAAATGATGAAGAGGAAATGAAGCAATAAAGGAGTTGATACAGTAGGAAAGAAAGAGAGCCAAAGAAAGAAAACAAAAAAATTGAAGGGAAGAAGAAAAACTAGAGAAAATGATGAAGAAGAAATGAAGCAATAAAGGAGTTGATACAGTAGGAAAGAAAGAGAGCAAAAGAAAGAAAACAAAAATTGAATGGGAGGAAGAAAAACTAAAGAAAATGATGAAGAAGAAATGAAGCAATAAAGGAGTTGATACAGTAGGAAAGAAAGAGAGCCAAAGAAAGAAAACAAAAAAATTGAAGGGAAGAAGAAAAACTAAAGAAAATGATGAAGAAGAAATGAAGCAATAAAGGAGTTGATACAGTAGGAAAGAAAGAGAGCAAAAGAAAGAAAAAAATTGAAGGGAAGGGGAAAAACTAAAGAAAATGATGAAGAGGAAATGAAGCAATAAAGGAGTTGATACAGTAGGAAAGAAAGAGAGCCAAAGAAAGAGAGCCAAAGAAAGAAAACAAAAAATTGAAGGGAAGAAGAAAAACTAAAGAAAATTATGAAGAAGGAATGAAGCAATAAAGGAGTTGATACAGTACGAAAGAAAGAGAGCCAAAGAAAGAAAACAAAAAAATTGAAGGGAAGAAGAAAAACTAAAACAAATGATGGTGAAGAAATGAAGCAATAAAGGAGTTGATACAGTAGGAAAGAAACAGAGCAAAGAAAGAAAACAAAAAATTTGAAGGGGAGAAGAAAAACTAAAGAAAATGATGAAGAAGAAATGAAGCAATAAAGGAGTTGATACAGTAGGAATGAAAGAGAGCAAAAGAAAGAAGACAAAAAATTGAAGGGAAGAAGAAAAACTAAAGAAAAAGGATGAAGAAGAAATGAAGCAATAAAGGAGTTGATACAGTAGGAAAGAAAGAGAGCAAAAGAAAAAAACAAAAAATTGAAGGGGAGAAGAAAAACTAGAGAAAATGATGAAGAAGAAATGAAGCAATAAAGGAGTTGATACAGTAGGAAAGAAAAAGAGCCAAAGAAAGAAAACAAAAAATTGAAGGGAGGAAGAAAAACTAAAGAAAATGATGAAGAGGAAATGAAGCAATAAAGGAGTTGATACAGTAGGAAAGAAAGAGATCAAAAGAAAGAAAACAAAAAATTGAAGGGAGGAAGAAAAACTAAAGAAAATGATGAAGAGGAAATGAAGCAATAAAGGAGTTGATACAGTAGGAAAGAAAGAGATCAAAAGAAAGAAAACAAAAAATTGAAGGGAGGAAGAAAAACTAAAGAAAATGATGAAGAGGAAATGAAGCAATAAAGGAGTTGATACAGTAGGAAAGAAAGAGATCAAAAGAAAGAAAACAAAAAATTGAAGGGAGGAAGAAAAACTAAAGAAAAAGATGAAGAGGAAATGAAGCAATAAAGGAGTTGATACAGTAGGAAAGAAAGAGATCAAAAGAAAGAAAACAAAAAATTGAAGGGAAGAAGAAAAACTAATGAAAATGATGAAGAAGGAATGAAGCAATAAAGTAGTTGATACAGTAGGAAAGAAAGAGAATAAAAGAAAGAAAACAAAAAATTGAAGTGAAGAAGAAAAACTATAGAAAATGATGAAGAAGAAATGAAACAATAAAGGTGTTGATACAGTAGGAAAGAAAGAGAATAAAAGAAAGAAAACAAAAAAATTGAAGGGAAGGAGAAAAACTAAAGAAAATGAGGAAGAAGAAATGAAGCAATAAAGGAGTTGATACAGTAGGAAAGAAAGAGAACAAAAGAAAGAAAACAAAAAAATGAAGGGAAAAAGAACAACTAAAGAAAATGAGGAAGAAGAAATGAAGCAATAAAGGAGTTGATACAGTAGGAAAGAAAGAGAGGAAAAAAAGAGAGGAAAAGAAAGAAAACAAAAAATTGAAGGGAAGAAGAAAAACTAATGAAAATGATGAAGAAGAAATGAAACAATAAAGGTGTTGATACAGTAGGAAAGAAAGAGAGCAAAAGAAAGAAAACAAAAAAATTGAAGGGATGAAGAAAAACTAATGAAAATGATGAAGAAAAAATGAAGCCATAAAGGAGTTGATACAGTAGGAAAGAAAGAGAACAAAAGAAAGAAAACAAAGAAATTGAAGGGAAGGAGAAAAACTAAAGAAAATGAGGAAGAAGAAATGAAGCAATAAAGGAGTTGATACAGTAGGAAAGAAAGAGAGGAAAAAAAAGAGAGGAAAAGAAAGAAAACAAAAAATTGAAGGGAAGAAGAAAAACTAATGAAAATGATGAAGAAGAAATGAAACAATAAAGGAGTTGATACAGTAGGAAAGAAAGAGAACAAAAGAAAGAAAACAAAAAAATTGAAGGGAAGGAGAAAAACTAATGAAAATGATGAAGAAGAAATGAAACAATAAAGGAGTTGATACAGTAGGAAAGAAAGAGAACAAAAGAAAGAAAACAAAAAAATTGAAGGGAAGGAGAAAAACTAAAGAAAATGATGAAGAAGAAATGAAGCAATAACGGAGTTGATACAGTAGGAAAGAAAGAGAGCAAAAGAAATAGAACAAAAATTGAAGGGAGGAAGAAAAACTAAAGAAAATGATGAAGAGGAAATGAAGCCATAAAGGAGTTGATACAGTAGGAAAGAAAGAGAGCCAAAGAAAGAAAACAAAAAAATTGAAGGGAAGAAGAAAAACTAAAACAAATGATGGTGAAGAAATGAAGCAATAAAGGAGTTGATACAGTAGGAAAGAAACAGAGCAAAGAAAGAAAACAAAAAATTTGAAGAGGAGAAGAAAAACTAAAGAAAATGATGAAGAAGAAATGAAGCAATAAAGGAGTTGATACAGTAGGAAAGAAAGAGAGCAAAAGAAAGAAAAAAATTGAAGGGAAGGAGAAAAACTAAAGAAAATGATGGAGAAGAAATGAAGCAATAAAGGAGTTGATACAGTAGGAAAGAAAGAGAGCAAAGAAAGAAAACAAAAAATTTGAAGGGGAGAAGAAAAATTAAAGAAAATGATGACGAAGAAATGAAGCAATAAAGGAGTTGATACAGTAGGAAAGAAAGAGAGCAAAAGAAAGAAAAAAATTGAAGGGAAGAAGAAAAACTAAAGAAAATGATGAAGAGGAAATGAAGCAATAAAGGAGTTGATACAGTAGGAAAGAAAGAGAGCCAAAGAAAGAAAACAAAAAAATTGAAGGGAAGAAGAAAAACTAAAGAAAATGATGAAGAAGAAATGAAGCAATAAAGGAGTTGATACAGTAGGAAAGAAAGAGAGCAAAAGAAAGAAGACAAAAAATTGAAGGGATGAAGAAAAACTAAAGAAAAAGGATGAAGAAGAAATGAAGCAATAAAGGAGTTGATACAGTAGGAAAGAAAGAGAGCAAAAGAAAAAAACAAAAAATTGAAGGGGAGAAGAAAAACTAGAGAAAATGATGAAGAAGAAATGAAGCAATAAAGGAGTTGATACAGTAGGAAAGAAAGAGAGCCAAAGAAAGAAAACAAAAAATTGAAGGGAGGAAGAAAAAGTAAAGAAAATGATGAAGAGGAAATGAAGCAATAAAGGAGTTGATACAGTAGGAAAGAAAGAGATCAAAAGAAAGAAAACAAAAAATTGAAGGGAGGAAGAAAAACTAAAGAAAATGATGAAGAGGAAATGAAGCAATAAAGGAGTTGATACAGTAGGAAAGAAAGAGATCAAATGAAAGAAAACAAAAAATTGAAGGGAAGAAGAAAAACTAATGAAAATGATGAAGAAGGAATGAAGCAATAAAGTAGTTGATACAGTAGGAAAGAAAGAGAATAAAAGAAAGAAAACAAAAAATTGAAGTGAAGAAGAAAAACTATAGAAAATGATGAAGAAGAAATGAAACAATAAAGGTGTTGATACAGTAGGAAAGAAAGAGAATAAAAGAAAGAAAACAAAAAAATTGAAGGGAAGGAGAAAAACTAAAGAAAATGAGGAAGAAGAAATGAAGCAATAAAGGAGTTGATACAGTAGGAAAGAAAGAGAACAAAAGAAAGAAAACAAAAAAATGAAGGGAAAAAGAACAACTAAAGAAAATGAGGAAGAAGAAATGAAGCAATAAAGGAGTTGATACAGTAGGAAAGAAAGAGAGGAAAAAAAGAGAGGAAAAGAAAGAAAACAAAAAATTGAAGGGAAGAAGAAAAACTAATGAAAATGATGAAGAAGAAATGAAACAATAAAGGTGTTGATACAGTAGGAAAGAAAGAGAGCAAAAGAAAGAAAACAAAAAAATTGAAGGGATGAAGAAAAACTAATGAAAATGATGAAGAAAAAATGAAGCCATAAAGGAGTTGATACAGTAGGAAAGAAAGAGAACAAAAGAAAGAAAACAAAGAAATTGAAGGGAAGGAGAAAAACTAAAGAAAATGAGGAAGAAGAAATGAAGCAATAAAGGAGTTGATACAGTAGGAAAGAAAGAGAGGAAAAAAAAGAGAGGAAAAGAAAGAAAACAAAAAATTGAAGGGAAGAAGAAAAACTAATGAAAATGATGAAGAAGAAATGAAACAATAAAGGAGTTGATACAGTAGGAAAGAAAGAGAACAAAAGAAAGAAAACAAAAAAATTGAAGGGAAGGAGAAAAACTAATGAAAATGATGAAGAAGAAATGAAACAATAAAGGAGTTGATACAGTAGGAAAGAAAGAGAACAAAAGAAAGAAAACAAAAAAATTGAAGGGAGGAAGAAAAACTAAAGAAAATGATGAAGAGGAAATGAAGCCATAAAGGAGTTGATACAGTAGGAAAGAAAGAGAGCCAAAGAAAGAAAACAAAAAAATTGAAGGGAAGAAGAAAAACTAAAACAAATGATGGTGAAGAAATGAAGCAATAAAGGAGTTGATACAGTAGGAAAGAAACAGAGCAAAGAAAGAAAACAAAAAATTTGAAGGGGAGAAGAAAAACTAAAGAAAATGATGAAGAAGAAATGAAGCAATAAAGGAGTTGATACAGTAGGAAAGAAAGAGAGCAAAAGAAAAAAACAAAAAATTGAAGGGGAGAAGAAAAACTAGAGAAAATGATGAAGAAGAAATGAAGCAATAAATGAGTTGATACAGTACGAAAGAAAGAGAGCAATAGAAAGAAAACAAAAAAATGAAGGGAAGAAGAAAAACTAAAGAAAATGATGAAGAAGAAATGAAGCAATAAAGGAGTTGATACAGTAGGAAAGAAAAAGAGCCAAAGAAAGAAAAAAATTGAAGGGAAGGAGAAAAACTGAAGAAAATGATGAAGAGGAAATGAAGCAATAAAGGAGTTGATACAGTAGGAAAGAAAGAGAGCCAAAGAAAGAAAACAAAAAAATTGAAGGGAAGAAGAAAAACTAAAGAAAATGATGAAGAAGAAATGAAGCAATAAAGGAGTTGATACAGTAGGAAAGAAAGAGAGCAAAAGAAAGAAGACAAAAAAATTGAAGGGAAGAAGAAAAACTAAAGAAAAAGGATGAAGAAGAAATGAAGCAATAAAGGAGTTGATACAGTAGGAAAGAAAGAGAGCAAAAGAAAAAAACAAAAAATTGAAGGGGAGAAGAAAAACTAGAGAAAATGATGAAGAAGAAATGAAGCAATAAAGGAGTTGATACAGTAGGAAAGAAAGAGAGCCAAAGAAAGAAAACAAAAAATTGAAGGGAGGAAGAAAAACTAGAGAAAATGATGAAGAGGAAATGAAGCAATAAAGGAGTTGATACAGTAGGAAAGAAAGAGATCAAAAGAAAGAAAACAAAAAATTGAAGGGAAGAAGAAAAATTAAAGAAAATGATGAAGAAGAAATGAAGCAATAAAGGAGTTGATACAGTAGGAAAGAAAGAGATCAAAAGAAAGAAAACAAAAAATTGAAGGGAGGAAGAAAAACTAAAGAAAATGATGAAGAGGAAATGAAGCAATAAAGGAGTTGATACAGTAGGAAAGAAAGAGATCAAAAGAAAGAAAACAAAAATTGAAGGGAAGAAGAAAAACTAATGAAAATGATGAAGAAGGAATGAAGCAATAAAGTAGTTGATACAGTAGGAAAGAAAGAGAATAAAAGAAAGAAAACAAAAAAATGAAGGGAAAAAGAACAACTAAAGAAAATGAGGAAGAAGAAATGAAGCAATAAAGGAGTTGATACAGTAGGAAAGAAAGAGAGGAAAAAAGAGAGGAAAAGAAAGAAAACAAAAAATTGAAGGGAAGAAGAAAAACTAATGAAAATGATGAAGAAGAAATGAAACAATAAAGGTGTTGATACAGTAGGAAAGAAAGAGAGCAAAAGAAAGAAAACAAAAAAATTGAAGGGATGAAGAAAAACTAATGAAAATGATGAAGAAAAAATGAAGCCATAAAGGAGTTGATACAGTAGGAAAGAAAGAGAACAAAAGAAAGAAAACAAAGAAATTGAAGGGAAGGAGAAAAACTAAAGAAAATGAGGAAGAAGAAATGAAGCAATAAAGGAGTTGATACAGTAGGAAAGAAAGAGAGGAAAAAAAAGAGAGGAAAAGAAAGAAAACAAAAAATTGAAGGGAAGAAGAAAAACTAATGAAAATGATGAAGAAGAAATGAAACAATAAAGGAGTTGATACAGTAGGAAAGAAAGAGAACAAAAGAAAGAAAACAAAAAAATTGAAGGGAAGGAGAAAAACTAATGAAAATGATGAAGAAGAAATGAAACAATAAAGGAGTTGATACAGTAGGAAAGAAAGAGAACAAAAGAAAGAAAACAAAAAAATTGAAGGGAGGAAGAAAAACTAAAGAAAATGATGAAGAGGAAATGAAGCCATAAAGGAGTTGATACAGTAGGAAAGAAAGAGAGCCAAAGAAAGAAAACAAAAAAATTGAAGGGAAGAAGAAAAACTAAAACAAATGATGGTGAAGAAATGAAGCAATAAAGGAGTTGATACAGTAGGAAAGAAACAGAGCAAAGAAAGAAAACAAAAAATTTGAAGGGGAGAAGAAAAACTAAAGAAAATGATGAAGAAGAAATGAAGCAATAAAGGAGTTGATACAGTAGGAAAGAAAGAGAGCAAAAGAAAAAAACAAAAAATTGAAGGGGAGAAGAAAAACTAGAGAAAATGATGAAGAAGAAATGAAGCAATAAATGAGTTGATACAGTACGAAAGAAAGAGAGCAATAGAAAGAAAACAAAAAAATGAAGGGAAGAAGAAAAACTAAAGAAAATGATGAAGAAGAAATGAAGCAATAAAGGAGTTGATACAGTAGGAAAGAAAAAGAGCCAAAGAAAGAAAAAAATTGAAGGGAAGGAGAAAAACTGAAGAAAATGATGAAGAGGAAATGAAGCAATAAAGGAGTTGATACAGTAGGAAAGAAAGAGAGCCAAAGAAAGAAAACAAAAAAATTGAAGGGAAGAAGAAAAACTAAAGAAAATGATGAAGAAGAAATGAAGCAATAAAGGAGTTGATACAGTAGGAAAGAAAGAGAGCAAAAGAAAGAAGACAAAAAAATTGAAGGGAAGAAGAAAAACTAAAGAAAAAGGATGAAGAAGAAATGAAGCAATAAAGGAGTTGATACAGTAGGAAAGAAAGAGAGCAAAAGAAAAAAACAAAAAATTGAAGGGGAGAAGAAAAACTAGAGAAAATGATGAAGAAGAAATGAAGCAATAAAGGAGTTGATACAGTAGGAAAGAAAGAGAGCCAAAGAAAGAAAACAAAAAATTGAAGGGAGGAAGAAAAACTAAAGAAAATGATGAAGAGGAAATGAAGCAATAAAGGAGTTGATACAGTAGGAAAGAAAGAGATCAAAAGAAAGAAAACAAAAAATTGAAGGTAGGAAGAAAAACTAAAGAAAATGATGAAGAGGAAATGAAGCAATAAAGGAGTTGATACAGTAGGAAAGAAAGAGAGCAAAAGAAAGAAAACAAAAAATTGAAGGGAAGAAGAAAAATTAAAGAAAATGATGAAGAAGAAATGAAGCAATAAAGGAGTTGATACAGTAGGAAAGAAAGAGATCAAAAGAAAGAAAACAAAAAATTGAAGGGAGGAAGAAAAACTAAAGAAAATGATGAAGAGGAAATGAAGCAATAAAGGAGTTGATACAGTAGGAAAGAAAGAGATCAAAAGAAAGAAAACAAAAATTGAAGGGAAGAAGAAAAACTAATGAAAATGATGAAGAAGGAATGAAGCAATAAAGTAGTTGATACAGTAGGAAAGAAAGAGAATAAAAGAAAGAAAACAAAAAAATGAAGGGAAAAAGAACAACTAAAGAAAATGAGGAAGAAGAAATGAAGCAATAAAGGAGTTGATACAGTAGGAAAGAAAGAGAGGAAAAAAGAGAGGAAAAGAAAGAAAACAAAAAATTGAAGGGAAGAAGAAAAACTAATGAAAATGATGAAGAAGAAATGAAACAATAAAGGTGTTGATACAGTAGGAAAGAAAGAGAGCAAAAGAAAGAAAACAAAAAAATTGAAGGGATGAAGAAAAACTAATGAAAATGATGAAGAAAAAATGAAGCCATAAAGGAGTTGATACAGTGGGAAAGAAAGAGAACAAAAGAAAGAAAATAAAGAAATTGAAGGGAAGGAGAAAAACTAAAGAAAATGAGGAAGAAGAAATGAAGCAATAAAGGAGTTGATACAGTAGGAAAGAAAGAGAGGAAAAAAAAGAGAGGAAAAGAAAGAAAACAAAAAATTGAAGGGAAGAAGAAAAACTAATGAAAATGATGAAGAAGAAATGAAACAATAAAGGAGTTGATACAGTAGGAAAGAAAGAGAACAAAAGAAAGAAAACAAAAAAATTGAAGGGAAGGAGAAAAACTAATGAAAATGATGAAGAAGAAATGAAACAATAAAGGAGTTGATACAGTAGGAAAGAAAGAGAGCGAAAGAAAGAAAACAAAAAAATTGAAGGGAAGGAGAAAAACTAAAGAAAATGAGGAAGAAGAAATGAAGCAATAAGGGAGTTGATACAGTAGGAAAGAAAGAGAGGGAAAAAAAGAGAGGAAAAGAAAGAAAACAAAAAATTGAAGGGAAGAAGAAAAACTAATGAAAATGATGAAGAAGAAATGAAACAATAAAGGAGTTGATACAGTAGGAAAGAAAGAGAACAAAAGAAAGAAAACAAAAAAATTGAAGGGAAGGAGAAAAACTAAAGAAAATGAGTAAGAAGAAATGAAGCAATAAAGGAGTTGATACAGTAGGAAAGAAAGAGAGCAAAAGAAAGAAAACAAAAAAATTGAAGGGAAGGAGAAAAACTAATGAAAATGATGAAGAAGAAATGAAACAATAAAGGAGTTGATACAGTAGGAAAGAAAGAGAACAAAAGAAAGAAAACAAAAAAATTGAAGGGAAGGAGAAAAACTAATGAAAATGATGAAGAAGAAATGAAACAATAAAGGAGTTGATACAGTAGGAAAGAAAGAGAGCGAAAGAAAGAAAACAAAAAAATTGAAGGGAAGGAGAAAAACTAAAGAAAATGAGGAAGAAGAAATGAAGCAATAAGGGAGTTGATACAGTAGGAAAGAAAGAGAGGGAAAAAAAGAGAGGAAAAGAAAGAAAACAAAAAATTGAAGGGAAGGAGAAAAACTAATGAAAATGATGAAGAAGAAATGAAACAATAAAGGAGTTGATACAGTAGGAAAGAAAGAGAGCGAAAGAAAGAAAACAAAAAAATTGAAGGGAAGGAGAAAAACTAAAGAAAATGAGGAAGAAGAAATGAAGCAATAAGGGAGTTGATACAGTAGGAAAGAAAGAGAGGGAAAAAAAGAGAGGAAAAGAAAGAAAACAAAAAATTGAAGGGAAGAAGAAAAACTAATGAAAATGATGAAGAAGAAATGAAACAATAAAGGAGTTGATACAGTAGGAAAGAAAGAGAACAAAAGAAAGAAAACAAAAAAATTGAAGGGAAGGAGAAAAACTAAAGAAAATGAGGAAGAAGAAATGAAGCAATAAGGGAGTTGATACAGTAGGAAAGAAAGAGAGGGAAAAAAAGAGAGGAAAAGAAAGAAAACAAAAAATTGAAGGGAAGGAGAAAAACTAATGAAAATGATGAAGAAGAAATGAAACAATAAAGGAGTTGATACAGTAGGAAAGAAAGAGAGCGAAAGAAAGAAAACAAAAAAATTGAAGGGAAGGAGAAAAACTAAAGAAAATGAGGAAGAAGAAATGAAGCAATAAGGGAGTTGATACAGTAGGAAAGAAAGAGAGGGAAAAAAAGAGAGGAAAAGAAAGAAAACAAAAAATTGAAGGGAAGAAGAAAAACTAATGAAAATGATGAAGAAGAAATGAAACAATAAAGGAGTTGATACAGTAGGAAAGAAAGAGAACAAAAGAAAGAAAACAAAAAAATTGAAGGGAAGGAGAAAAACTAAAGAAAATGAGGAAGAAGAAATGAAGCAATAAGGGAGTTGATACAGTAGGAAAGAAAGAGAGGGAAAAAAAGAGAGGAAAAGAAAGAAAACAAAAAATTGAAGGGAAGAAGAAAAACTAATGAAAATGATGAAGAAGAAATGAAACAATAAAGGAGTTGATACAGTAGGAAAGAAAGAGAACAAAAGAAAGAAAACAAAAAAATTGAAGGGAAGGAGAAAAACTAAAGAAAATGAGGAAGAAGAAATGAAGCAATAAGGGAGTTGATACAGTAGGAAAGAAAGAGAGGGAAAAAAAGAGAGGAAAAGAAAGAAAACAAAAAATTGAAGGGAAGAAGAAAAACTAATGAAAATGATGAAGAAGAAATGAAACAATAAAGGAGTTGATACAGTAGGAAAGAAAGAGAACAAAAGAAAGAAAACAAAAAAATTGAAGGGAAGGAGAAAAACTAAAGAAAATGAGGAAGAAGAAATGAAGCAATAAGGGAGTTGATACAGTAGGAAAGAAAGAGAGGGAAAAAAAGAGAGGAAAAGAAAGAAAACAAAAAATTGAAGGGAAGGAGAAAAACTAATGAAAATGATGAAGAAGAAATGAAACAATAAAGGAGTTGATACAGTAGGAAAGAAAGAGAGCGAAAGAAAGAAAACAAAAAAATTGAAGGGAAGGAGAAAAACTAAAGAAAATGAGGAAGAAGAAATGAAGCAATAAGGGAGTTGATACAGTAGGAAAGAAAGAGAGGGAAAAAAAGAGAGGAAAAGAAAGAAAACAAAAAATTGAAGGGAAGAAGAAAAACTAATGAAAATGATGAAGAAGAAATGAAACAATAAAGGAGTTGATACAGTAGGAAAGAAAGAGAACAAAAGAAAGAAAACAAAAAAATTGAAGGGAAGGAGAAAAACTAATGAAAATGATGAAGAAGAAATGAAACAATAAAGGAGTTGATACAGTAGGAAAGAAAGAGAGCGAAAGAAAGAAAACAAAAAAATTGAAGGGAAGGAGAAAAACTAAAGAAAATGAGGAAGAAGAAATGAAGCAATAAGGGAGTTGATACAGTAGGAAAGAAAGAGAGGGAAAAAAAGAGAGGAAAAGAAAGAAAACAAAAAATTGAAGGGAAGGAGAAAAACTAATGAAAATGATGAAGAAGAAATGAAACAATAAAGGAGTTGATACAGTAGGAAAGAAAGAGAGCGAAAGAAAGAAAACAAAAAAATTGAAGGGAAGGAGAAAAACTAAAGAAAAAGGATGAAGAAGAAATGAAGCAATAAGGGAGTTGATACAGTAGGAAAGAAAGAGAGGGAAAAAAAGAGAGGAAAAGAAAGAAAACAAAAAATTGAAGGGAAGAAGAAAAACTAATGAAAATGATGAAGAAGAAATGAAACAATAAAGGAGTTGATACAGTAGGAAAGAAAGAGAACAAAAGAAAGAAAACAAAAAAATTGAAGGGAAGGAGAAAAACTAAAGAAAATGATGAAGAAGAAATGAAACAATAAAGGAGTTGATACAGTAGGAAAGAAAGAGAGCGAAAGAAAGAAAACAAAAAAATTGAAGGGAAGGAGAAAAACTAAAGAAAATGAGGAAGAAGAAATGAAGCAATAAGGGAGTTGATACAGTAGGAAAGAAAGAGAGGGAAAAAAAGAGAGGAAAAGAAAGAAAACAAAAAATTGAAGGGAAGGAGAAAAACTAATGAAAATGATGAAGAAGAAATGAAACAATAAAGGAGTTGATACAGTAGGAAAGAAAGAGAGCGAAAGAAAGAAAACAAAAAAATTGAAGGGAAGGAGAAAAACTAAAGAAAAAGGATGAAGAAGAAATGAAGCAATAAGGGAGTTGATACAGTAGGAAAGAAAGAGAGGGAAAAAAAGAGAAGAAAAGAAAGAAAACAAAAAATTGAAGGGAAGAAGAAAAACTAATGAAAATGATGAAGAAGAAATGAAACAATAAAGGAGTTGATACAGTAGGAAAGAAAGAGAACAAAAGAAAGAAAACAAAAAAATTGAAGGGAAGGAGAAAAACTAATGAAAATGATGAAGAAGAAATGAAACAATAAAGGAGTTGATACAGTAGGAAAGAAAGAGAGCGAAAGAAAGAAAACAAAAAAATTGAAGGGAAGGAGAAAAACTAAAGAAAATGAGGAAGAAGAAATGAAGCAATAAGGGAGTTGATACAGTAGGAAAGAAAGAGAGGGAAAAAAAGAGAGGAAAAGAAAGAAAACAAAAAATTGAAGGGAAGGAGAAAAACTAATGAAAATGATGAAGAAGAAATGAAACAATAAAGGAGTTGATACAGTAGGAAAGAAAGAGAGCGAAAGAAAGAAAACAAAAAAATTGAAGGGAAGGAGAAAAACTAAAGAAAAAGGATGAAGAAGAAATGAAGCAATAAGGGAGTTGATACAGTAGGAAAGAAAGAGAGGGAAAAAAAGAGAGGAAAAGAAAGAAAACAAAAAATTGAAGGGAAGAAGAAAAACTAATGAAAATGATGAAGAAGAAATGAAACAATAAAGGAGTTGATACAGTAGGAAAGAAAGAGAACAAAAGAAAGAAAACAAAAAAATTGAAGGGAAGGAGAAAAACTAATGAAAATGATGAAGAAGAAATGAAACAATAAAGGAGTTGATACAGTAGGAAAGAAAGAGAGCGAAAGAAAGAAAACAAAAAAATTGAAGGGAAGGAGAAAAACTAAAGAAAATGAGGAAGAAGAAATGAAGCAATAAGGGAGTTGATACAGTAGGAAAGAAAGAGAGGGAAAAAAAGAGAGGAAAAGAAAGAAAACAAAAAATTGAAGGGAAGGAGAAAAACTAATGAAAATGATGAAGAAGAAATGAAACAATAAAGGAGTTGATACAGTAGGAAAGAAAGAGAGCGAAAGAAAGAAAACAAAAAAATTGAAGGGAAGGAGAAAAACTAAAGAAAATGAGGAAGAAGAAATGAAGCAATAAGGGAGTTGATACAGTAGGAAAGAAAGAGAGGGAAAAAAAGAGAGGAAAAGAAAGAAAACAAAAAATTGAAGGGAAGAAGAAAAACTAATGAAAATGATGAAGAAGAAATGAAACAATAAAGGAGTTGATACAGTAGGAAAGAAAGAGAACAAAAGAAAGAAAACAAAAAAATTGAAGGGAAGGAGAAAAACTAAAGAAAATGAGTAAGAAGAAATGAAGCAATAAAGGAGTTGATACAGTAGGAAAGAAAGAGAGCAAAAGAAAGAAAACAAAAAAATTGAAGGGAAGGAGAAAAACTAAAGAAAATGATGAAGAAGAAATGAAGCAATAAAGGAGTTGATACAGTAGGAAAGAAAGAGAACAAAGAAAGAAAACAAAAAAATTGAAGGGAAGGAGAAAAACTAATGAAAATGATGAAGAAGAAATGAAACAATAAAGGAGTTGATACAGTAGGAAAGAAAGAGATCAAAAGAAAGAAAACAAAAAAATTGAAGGGAAGGAGAAAAACTAAAGAAAATGAGGAAGAAGAAATGAAGCAATAAAGGAGGTGATACAGTAGGAAAGAAAGAGAGCAAAAGAAAGAAAACAAAAAAATTGAAGGGAAGGAGAAAAACTAAAGAAAATGAGTAAGAAGAAATGAAGCAATAAAGGAGTTGATACAGTAGGAAAGAAAGAGAGCAAAAGAAAGAAAACAAAAAAATTGAAGGGAAGGAGAAAAACTAAAGAAAATGATGAAGAAGAAATGAAGCAATAAAGGAGTTGATACAGTAGGAAAGAAAGAGAACAAAGAAAGAAAACAAAAAAATTGAAGGGAAGGAGAAAAACTAAAGAAAATGAGTAAGAAGAAATGAAGCAATAAAGGAGTTGATACAGTAGGAAAGAAAGAGAGGGAAAAAAAGAGAGGAAAAGAAAGAAAACAAAAAATTGAAGGGAAGGAGAAAAACTAATGAAAATGATGAAGAAGAAATGAAACAATAAAGGAGTTGATACAGTAGGAAAGAAAGAGAGCGAAAGAAAGAAAACAAAAAAATTGAAGGGAAGGAGAAAAACTAAAGAAAAAGGATGAAGAAGAAATGAAGCAATAAGGGAGTTGATACAGTAGGAAAGAAAGAGAGGGAAAAAAAGAGAGGAAAAGAAAGAAAACAAAAAATTGAAGGGAAGAAGAAAAACTAATGAAAATGATGAAGAAGAAATGAAACAATAAAGGAGTTGATACAGTAGGAAAGAAAGAGAACAAAAGAAAGAAAACAAAAAAATTGAAGGGAAGGAGAAAAACTAAAGAAAATGATGAAGAAGAAATGAAACAATAAAGGAGTTGATACAGTAGGAAAGAAAGAGAGCGAAAGAAAGAAAACAAAAAAATTGAAGGGAAGGAGAAAAACTAAAGAAAATGAGGAAGAAGAAATGAAGCAATAAGGGAGTTGATACAGTAGGAAAGAAAGAGAGGGAAAAAAAGAGAGGAAAAGAAAGAAAACAAAAAATTGAAGGGAAGGAGAAAAACTAATGAAAATGATGAAGAAGAAATGAAACAATAAAGGAGTTGATACAGTAGGAAAGAAAGAGAGCGAAAGAAAGAAAACAAAAAAATTGAAGGGAAGGAGAAAAACTAAAGAAAAAGGATGAAGAAGAAATGAAGCAATAAGGGAGTTGATACAGTAGGAAAGAAAGAGAGGGAAAAAAAGAGAAGAAAAGAAAGAAAACAAAAAATTGAAGGGAAGAAGAAAAACTAATGAAAATGATGAAGAAGAAATGAAACAATAAAGGAGTTGATACAGTAGGAAAGAAAGAGAACAAAAGAAAGAAAACAAAAAAATTGAAGGGAAGGAGAAAAACTAATGAAAATGATGAAGAAGAAATGAAACAATAAAGGAGTTGATACAGTAGGAAAGAAAGAGAGCGAAAGAAAGAAAACAAAAAAATTGAAGGGAAGGAGAAAAACTAAAGAAAATGAGGAAGAAGAAATGAAGCAATAAGGGAGTTGATACAGTAGGAAAGAAAGAGAGGGAAAAAAAGAGAGGAAAAGAAAGAAAACAAAAAATTGAAGGGAAGGAGAAAAACTAATGAAAATGATGAAGAAGAAATGAAACAATAAAGGAGTTGATACAGTAGGAAAGAAAGAGAGCGAAAGAAAGAAAACAAAAAAATTGAAGGGAAGGAGAAAAACTAAAGAAAAAGGATGAAGAAGAAATGAAGCAATAAGGGAGTTGATACAGTAGGAAAGAAAGAGAGGGAAAAAAAGAGAGGAAAAGAAAGAAAACAAAAAATTGAAGGGAAGAAGAAAAACTAATGAAAATGATGAAGAAGAAATGAAACAATAAAGGAGTTGATACAGTAGGAAAGAAAGAGAACAAAAGAAAGAAAACAAAAAAATTGAAGGGAAGGAGAAAAACTAATGAAAATGATGAAGAAGAAATGAAACAATAAAGGAGTTGATACAGTAGGAAAGAAAGAGAGCGAAAGAAAGAAAACAAAAAAATTGAAGGGAAGGAGAAAAACTAAAGAAAATGAGGAAGAAGAAATGAAGCAATAAGGGAGTTGATACAGTAGGAAAGAAAGAGAGGGAAAAAAAAAGAGGAAAAGAAAGAAAACAAAAAATTGAAGGGAAGGAGAAAAACTAATGAAAATGATGAAGAAGAAATGAAACAATAAAGGAGTTGATACAGTAGGAAAGAAAGAGAGCGAAAGAAAGAAAACAAAAAAATTGAAGGGAAGGAGAAAAACTAAAGAAAATGAGGAAGAAGAAATGAAGCAATAAGGGAGTTGATACAGTAGGAAAGAAAGAGAGGGAAAAAAAGAGAGGAAAAGAAAGAAAACAAAAAATTGAAGGGAAGAAGAAAAACTAATGAAAATGATGAAGAAGAAATGAAACAATAAAGGAGTTGATACAGTAGGAAAGAAAGAGAACAAAAGAAAGAAAACAAAAAAATTGAAGGGAAGGAGAAAAACTAAAGAAAATGAGTAAGAAGAAATGAAGCAATAAAGGAGTTGATACAGTAGGAAAGAAAGAGAGCAAAAGAAAGAAAACAAAAAAATTGAAGGGAAGGAGAAAAACTAAAGAAAATGATGAAGAAGAAATGAAGCAATAAAGGAGTTGATACAGTAGGAAAGAAAGAGAACAAAGAAAGAAAACAAAAAAATTGAAGGGAAGGAGAAAAACTAATGAAAATGATGAAGAAGAAATGAAACAATAAAGGAGTTGATACAGTAGGAAAGAAAGAGATCAAAAGAAAGAAAACAAAAAAATTGAAGGGAAGGAGAAAAACTAAAGAAAATGAGGAAGAAGAAATGAAGCAATAAAGGAGGTGATACAGTAGGAAAGAAAGAGAGCAAAAGAAAGAAAACAAAAAAATTGAAGGGAAGGAGAAAAACTAAAGAAAATGAGTAAGAAGAAATGAAGCAATAAAGGAGTTGATACAGTAGGAAAGAAAGAGAGCAAAAGAAAGAAAACAAAAAAATTGAAGGGAAGGAGAAAAACTAAAGAAAATGATGAAGAAGAAATGAAGCAATAAAGGAGTTGATACAGTAGGAAAGAAAGAGAACAAAGAAAGAAAACAAAAAAATTGAAGGGAAGGAGAAAAACTAATGAAAATGATGAAGAAGAAATGAAACAATAAAGGAGTTGATACAGTAGGAAAGAAAGAGATCAAAAGAAAGAAAACAAAAAAATTGAAGGGAAGGAGAAAAACTAAAGAAAATGAGTAAGAAGAAATGAAGCAATAAAGGAGTTGATACAGTAGGAAAGAAAGAGAGCAAAAGAAAGAAAACAAAAAAATTGAAGGGAAGGAGAAAAACTAAAGAAAATTATGAAGAAGAAATGAAGCAATAAAGGAGTTGATACAGTAGGAAAGAAAGAGAACAAAAGAAAGAAAACAAGAAAATGAAGGGAAGAAGAAAAACTAAAGAAAATGAGGAAGAAGAAATGAAGCAATAAAGGAGTTGATACAGTAGGAAAGAAAGAGAGCAAAAGAAAGAAAACAAAAATTGAAGGGAAGGAGAAAAACTAAAGAAAATGAGGAAGAAGAAATGAAGCAATAAAGGAGTTGATACAGTAGGAAAGAAAGAGAGCAAAAGAAATAAAACAAAAAAATTGAAGGGAAGGAGAAAAACTAAAGAAAATGATGAAGAAGAAATGAAGCAATAAAGGAGTTGATACAGTAGGAAAGAAAGAGAACAAAGAAAGAAAACAAAAAAATTGAAGGGAAGGAGAAAAACTAATGAAAATGATGAAGAAGAAATGAAACAATAAAGGAGTTGATACAGTAGGAAAGAAAGAGATCAAAAGAAAGAAAACAAAAAAATTGAAGGGAAGGAGAAAAACTAAAGAAAATGAGGAAGAAGAAATGAAGCAATAAAGGAGGTGATACAGTAGGAAAGAAAGAGAGCAAAAGAAAGAAAACAAAAAAATTGAAGGGAAGGAGAAAAACTAAAGAAAATGAGTAAGAAGAAATGAAGCAATAAAGGAGTTGATACAGTAGGAAAGAAAGAGAGCAAAAGAAAGAAAACAAAAAAATTGAAGGGAAGGAGAAAAACTAAAGAAAATGAGTAAGAAGAAATGAAGCAATAAAGGAGTTGATACAGTAGGAAAGAAAGAGAGCAAAAGAAAGAAAACAAAAAAATTGAAGGGAAGGAGAAAAACTAAAGAAAATTATGAAGAAGAAATGAAGCAATAAAGGAGTTGATACAGTAGGAAAGAAAGAGAACAAAAGAAAGAAAACAAGAAAATGAAGGGAAGAAGAAAAACTAAAGAAAATGAGGAAGAAGAAATGAAGCAATAAAGGAGTTGATACAGTAGGAAAGAAAGAGAGCAAAAGAAAGAAAACAAAAATTGAAGGGAAGGAGAAAAACTAAAGAAAATGAGGAAGAAGAAATGAAGCAATAAAGGAGTTGATACAGTAGGAAAGAAAGAGAGCAAAAGAAATAAAACAAAAAAATTGAAGGGAAGGAGAAAAACTAAAGAAAATGATGAAGAAGAAATGAAGCAATAAAGGAGTTGATACAGTAGGAAAGAAAGAGAACAAAAGAAAGAAAACAAAAAAATGAAGGGAAGAAGAAAAACTAAAGAAAATGAGGAAGAAGAAATGAAGCAATAAAGGAGTTGATACAGTAGGAAAGAAAGAGAGCAAAAGAAAGAAAACAAAAATTGAAAGGAGGAAGAAAAACTAAAGAAAATGATGAAGAGGAAATGAAGCCATAAAGGAGTTGATACAGTAGGAAAGAAAGAGAACAAAAGAAAAAAAAAGAATATTTAAGGAAAGAAGAAAGAGTTGGATAGAAAGAAGATGGTTATGAAGAAAGATAAAAAGACAAAATGGTTTTGATTTTGAGGGTAACACATGGTGGGTATGGTGAAAGATAGACAAAAAGTTGACACATGTTGAATAAACAATGAAATGTTTTGCTTTAGAAAGTCATTATTTACTTTGTTTATTGAAATACATCTCTGTTGGAAGTAGTGATGCCAAATATATGGCTTAGAGAAGGTCTGACAGAGTTGTAATGAAAACAAAATTTCATTTGGCAAAGGAAAAGGAGGAAAAATATACTTCATTTTCCAGACCTTTTTCCACTGGGATTTTGAAATAACAATAAAGTAATCTCAAAGAATTCATGACATTTTTATAGCACCTGGAATTTTTTTCACAAACACCTAATCAAACAGAAAGAAGTCATTTTTATTTTTCTATTCATGATTCCTGGTTCATAGTTGTAAATACATATATACATATATATATATATATATATATGTATATATATATATATATATATATACATATATATATATATATATATATATATATATATATATATATATATATATATATATATTTTTGAATTGGACATAGTCCGACAATTTATTTAAAGACATTTATATAAAGAATATGTCTTTAATATATATATATATATATATATATATATATATATATATATATATATATATATATATATATATGTCATTCACAGACAGTACTGTTTCGCTGTATCACAGCTCCTCAGTGTGACTAGACTTCCGAATGGCTCAAGCCAGGATTGAAACACAACTAATTTGGTGTCAGCCAGGGCTATCTTCACTCGGTAGACTTACACAACTAAATCTAGCGTATTGTTTTTACAAATGTAAACAAATATAGTCAAACCTAGAGAGCCAGACAGGGTTTGTCTGGCTCTCTAGGTTTGACTAGGTCCGGCCTACTTTTGTATTGAGCACTTTTTTAGTTAGTTGATTACTCATATCAGGGTTTTTTCTTTGGGCTTTGGGCCTGTATGTTGTACGATTATTTTCGACAGACATTCATGTTCATAGCTCTTTCTTTTTTTTAAACCTTTTTTTCCTTCAATATTGATTTGATCATTGGCAAATCAAGAAACCGAAGGTTTTCCAAGACAAGTGTAGTTACCTATATATATATATATATATATATATATATATATATATATATATACCCAAGTATAGGATTGGTGTATACGGAATAAATTCCAATGACCAAAAAATACTATTCTTAAAAGGGTGCTCAATACAGAGTAAAGCAAATATAATCTATTTGAAAATTATAAAATAAATATGTTATAAAATCAATACAAAAATAACCATTTTGTTTCAACACTTTTGGTGTCTTATCAAGTGATGGTGTTGAATTAACACCAGCACTATATGTATGATATATTATATTTATATTCATATATATATATATATATATATATATATATATATATATATATATATCTATATATATATATATATATATATATATATATGTTTATATTGATATATATAGCTCAAATCCTGCACAAATCCTTCACCACTATAATCAAATGTCATGTGCCGGTGTCGGGCTTTCAGTTTCTGGGAACTGATCTGCCTGACCATCATACGTCGAGTTCGACGGGAGAGTCCATCATTATAATAAAGAGAACGAACAGTAAGATATATAATCTGGTGTTCTTATTGATATTTTTATTTTTACAAAACAGTGCTCAATGTAAATTTACAGAGCATAAATATTATAAATTTACTAATTTAAAAATATGGTTCCATCGCTGCACAGGAATTACCATGTTTCAAAAACAGAAACTAAAAACTTCAAATTCAATTATAGAATTAAATTAAAGCCCCTAGTCCTGTTTCATTTTAAAATGAATTTTGGAATAACATATTTTGAAATTTACTGAGTTTTATAAGCACATACATTCATAATATTAGTTTCTAAGGACATGGGGAAAATCCAGTTAATTTAACAAGGGGTGGTAAAGTATTCATTTTCACTGACAACTATTGTATCAAAATATGAGTTACTTTTAAAAAGAGGTAAATTCAAAGTAGGGTAGGGGTACCTTTTCCAACAATTGATGATATCCATTCTATGCATGTCATCTTGTTTTTTATAACGAAAAAAATTTTTTTTTAATTTAATTCTATAACTGAATTTGAAGTTTTTAGTTTCTGTTTTTGAAACACGGTAATTCGTGTGTAGCGATTGAACTATATTTATAAATTAGTAAATTTATAATATATATATATATATATTTAATTAATTAATGTATTAATTATATGAATTAAATTAATAATTATCAATTTAATATATTTAATTTAATCAATTTCAATTTTGTTTTTAATTAATTTTATTAATTTAATATATTTAATTAATTTAATTAAATTAATTAATATATATTTAATTTATAATATATATATATATATATATATATATATATATATACATATATATGTATGATTAATTGATTTGGGGATTTGGGCTAATTTTATAGTAATTTGTCGAGCTTAGAATCCTCAACAGAATGCAGAATGTACTGGATGGGTTCAATTCTCAGTAGTGGATGCGCACTGCTGATAAGTCCCAGATAGGATGAAATGGCTGTCCAGTGCTTTCTGCATTCTGTTGAGGATTCTAAGCTCAACGAATTACTATAAAAAATATATATATATGTTTATATATAGCGCTGTTATATTATATTGAGCACTGTTGTATTAACACCACCACTATATGTATGATATATATATATATATATATATATGTATATATATATATATATATATATATATATATATATATATATATATGTGTGTGTGTGTGTGTGTGTGTGTGTCTATATATATGTCATTTATTTTAGAATATTGTAACAATTTGTATCTGCCTATATGGAAATTGTCTAGGTTTTGTATGCCGGCAACTTTGTGTCATGACCCATATTAAAAAATTTTTTTCTGATGTATTTGAATTTAGCATAGGTCACATTCACATTCAATTGGTTAATCACAGCAAAACCCACAAGTCTATATTTTAAAATATTCTACTTTTTGAATTAAATTACTCTTTCACTTGCCAGTAGTTTAACAACACCTGAAGAGACACATTTGTGATGTTGAAATATAATTGTAATTGTGTAGAGATTTGTAACATGTTTTAATATCCTCTAACTTCAATATCTCATGTAAGAATGGGTGTATTACCACCATTCTTTAATTGCCAAACGTCATTTGATGATGGTAGACACAAAATTTCTAAGGATTTTCAGTGGAACCAAAATAAAATTTGACATCATTGCTTGGTATACAATATTATCAATCATACATCAGCTGTTTAAGGGACAGATCATATTCTTTTGGCAGTTGCATTTAATTTTTTAAATTAACTTTATTGGACATGTATCTATTTAATATAATATTGCTATGTTGGGATATAGATCTACCGATGTTACTAATGCAGCTATAGCTGATTTTAACATTATTTTTGTTAAATGATTAAAGTGCTTATGATTTAAATTTAGGAAAAGTCTTCCAGTATTTATTTTAACATTACAATTAAACCATATAATATTATACCTATGATGTTTCTTGTCACCTTTATCATTTTTTTCCTAAATACTCTAAATTTATTTTCTGGTTTCTTAGTTCTAAAGCTTTCATATATTTAATTTTATTATTATCATCAAATAATACCTTATTACTAGATTTAGTAGATAATGTAACTTGGACTGATTTATATAAGTTATCTAGAATGTTATGAAAATGGTTGTATTCTTTACCCACATATCTATGGTTATAATCTTTGATATATGGTTAGTAAGTACCAGTATTCAAGTCCAATGTCACATTGAGCATTGGTGGTAGGGATAATATTTAGCTGGTGATCATTGTAAAATTTTATCAGTTCCTTTCTCAATTGCTCTACATTTCTTGGACTTGTTTTACAGAGGATAATTACACCATCCTCCTTATAGAGTCTGGTGTTCTTAATGTCAAAAATAAGTCTTAGTCGCCACAATAACAAGATTACAACAAATTTACATGCCTCTGCTGAAACATATGCTCCGATAGCAATATTAAATTCTGTGTTACTTCTTTTGCTTCATAGATTGCGGAATAAAATAGTCTTGTTTTGTCCGTTTTATGATTTTGATTATCATTTCATGATTGCTGGTAGAACTTTTTGCTAAATTGATGGCAGACATTAGCAGATTCTTGGGTAAGTTACATCCTTTCTTCATTTTTATATTAGTAAACCGTTCTATGGCTTCTGCTGTTTTATACCACTGGTTAATTCCTAGAGCATTTTTTTGTGGATTTGCATGCTCTTTAACTTTTGGGGTCAATTTAAAAAATTAACAAACTGTTGAACTGTAGAGAATACACACACACACACACACACACATATATATATATATATATATATATATATATATATATATATATGAATTGGACAATTATATTAATCCAACAATTATTTTAAGACATTTGAACTGTAGAGAATACACACACACACACACACATATA
>OZ038508.1:8709955-8712455 GCA_964036315.1 Acanthosepion esculentum | reverse complement strand
GTGTAGGGCACAGTTGAGTGAGAGACCAATAAAACTACTTGTAACACCAAAAGACGAACTGAAGTCAAGGATTTTGGCAGCATTCACCAACTTAAAAAAGGAGACCATCCAGAAGAGATGGCAAAGATTCTGAAGTCATCTAGAGACCATGGTTGAAGCTAATGGTAATTTTATTGAATACATTTAATCTTTAGTATTTCAAGATATTTTTGTGTAATTTTGGTAAATATATTTGTTAAAATGAGATGTCAGTGTTATTTTCATTTTTGTATAATTTAGATAACAATTTATTCATCGTACCCTGTATCTCCCCCCCTCTCTCTCTCTCTCCCTATATATATATATATATATATATATATATATATATATTAAGAGAATGTGGAGTAGTGGATAGTGGCTCGGATTGAGGAATCGGAGAGCCAAGTTCAAATTTCAGTCGAATTCATTACATTCACTGATGTGCTAATACCTTTCCTCCAGATATGGGTAAATAGCAAGACAGACTGGGTTCTATAGCCTTGGATGGTAACTAGTGTAGGAGAAAGACAGCTCTGAATTGAAAACCTGTGGGGGGTTATTTAGGGACCTTGTGGCATATGGTGCACCAGGTCACTGTATTCGGCCTTTCAAAAAGTGTGGTTGGTTATGCACAAAGCCTTCATCATTATAATCAAATCATCTGTGCAGGTTCCTGGTTGTCGGCTCCTAGTGAGATGCTTGATCGTCATACGTCAAAAAACGATGGGAGAGTCTAGCATATATATAGTAAGAGAGAGATAGAGAGACTGCTGAAAGATTAGACAAATATTAAATGGTAACACCAAAATACAGTAAGGTGTAGGGTGTTATAACTCTGAGTAAATAATTATAAACCCCTAAAATTTCTATATGCATAAAAATGAGAAACACAAGCCATGGATACAATAAAATGAATATTATTTATTATCTGGTTGTCATTTTGTGTTGGAGACACGAGAAACAGTAATACTGAGTAAAATTGTGAGTTTAGGGTTAAATTTAAATCATATATGGATCAGAATCTGACAGAATGACAAGAGAAAGAATAAGTAAAGTGGATACAGTCTTTCTCATATGTTTTTTTATAGATGTGTGTAATGAATGTCCAGATAATTCAGTTGGAAAATACAAAAAGTGCCTGGAGTTTTCTTACCTCAAATTTTTGTTGAGATAAATATTACTATTTTGGCCTGATAAAGGAAAAGGAGCTGATATTTTTGTTGATGCACGTGTTGACAGCCTGTCTGCGTTTACTGCCTGTCTGATAGTAAGAATATCACATGTTAGTGTGCATAGAGTGGGGGATTAAGACCACCTTTCAAACCTTATAGACTGGTGCCACAGGATCAGAAGCAAAGAATTGTATGAAGTAACAAAAACCACATCACTTGAGGAATTTCAACAACAGCAACGACTAAAATGGATATTGCATGTAACTTGACAAAAGAATAATAAAATAATCAGTATGCTGATATTCTTTCCATGCTACTTCAAACAAAAAGTTAGGAACATAACTTTTGTCAGTACTGGAAAGAGTGATAACAATTAGTAGACATGAGAAATCTATGTTCCTGAAAATTGTTTTAAGAAAAAGAATTTATAAATTTCCTGTTTGCCTCAGGGTTCTTGATAAGATCCAGAGACGGATATGCAATGTAATTGGCCCTGATCTGTCATCTCGTCTGCAGTCGCTCTCTCACAGACGCGACGTTGCCTCACTCTGTCTTTTTTACAAATACTTTCACGGTAATTGCTCCGATGAGCTGCTTCCGCTGGTTCCTAGGCCTCAAGAATTTAAACGTCCTACAAGGCTGGCATCCCGTTCCCACCACTTCACCGTTGAAACTGTTAGATGTAGATGTCTCTTCTACTCCAATAGCTTCATGTCTCGCACATCTCGCCTGTGGAACTCCCTTCCTTATTCCTGTTTCCCTGACAAATACAATCTCCAACTATTTAAGTGTAACGTCAATCGACATCTCCAGTTGCCTTGTTTTATCCACTTCCCTTCTCCACATCCTTTCACCTTTCATTCCTATCTGCTCTTGCTCCAAATCTTCTGTAACCCCTTGCCTCGATCGATCCACTATCTTTCTCCACATCCTCTCCTTTACCACTCCTATCTGCTCTTCCTCCAAACCTTCTGTAACCCCTTGCGTGCTAGTGGCCTCCAGCCTTGCTTGGGGTGATAAGCTTAAAAAAAAAAAAGAAGAAATGGCTAATATCACTATTAACATTACCAGAAACGAACAGAACAAAGTAAATAAGAAGTTTTTGTTTTGTGGTGGTTATGGCCAGGGGTGGGGTGTTGCTCACTGAATCTTATGTGATGAAAATTCCAAGAAGGAAAAAATCAAGCAATGAAGAGTCATTTTGAAAATCTGCAGGTCTCTAAATACATAAACATCACTTGACAAGTTGGAAGCCATGTTGGATACTTTCAAAAGGTCCCATGTGTAAATATCTTCATCAGTCATCATTA
>OZ038508.1:8667455-8704955 GCA_964036315.1 Acanthosepion esculentum | reverse complement strand
TCAATTAAACGTGCATGAAATACAGAATAAATATATATATATATATATATATATATATATATATATATATATATATATCTTTGTATCTATATATCTATCTATAATATATGTATATCTCTCTCTATACATCTATGTATCTATATATATATGTATATTTTTCAGTCTATTTTCTCTCTCTCTCTCTCTCTCTATATATATATATATATATATATATATATATCTTCCTATTTATATGTATACATATATATCTGTATATATGTATATATATACATATATCATTATATATATATATATATATAAGTATATCTCTCTCTCTATATATATATATGTATATATATATGCATGTATATATATATATTTCTATCTATATATATTTCTATATCTTTCTATCTATAGATATATATGTTTCTATCTCTCTCTCTCTCTATATATATATATCCCTTTCTCTCTCATATGTGTGTGTGTGTGTGTGTGTGTATGTGTGTGTGTTTGTGTGTGTGCATATTTGAGCCATAATAATTTGTCAAATAAAAAATGTTAAAACTGTAATTAATTAATTTTTTTTTTATTTGATTTGTAATCCCAATTTAATCCTTTATAATCCGTTACATTTCATTCTGTGGTCATCAAGGGATTAATGCATCAAATAGAAGTTAAAAGAATTGGGGGGGGGTGCAAAAGAGAAAACCTCAGATCACATGTCCCATATTTTATGAATGGTGCCAACAAAAGAACAAGACTTTTTTTCTGCTTTGAAATTTGAGAGAAATTTCCATTCATTAAATGACATAAAAAGATAATTGTAGAGAAACAAAATTTTCCCCTCTGTGCCAAACACGTTCTAAATTCAATTCTGTTTGCCTCATAAAATCAATTACAATTATTATCAATAAAACGTTCATTTACTTCATTTCATTTGACTTTTGAAAGGTGACGAGTAAGGCATTGTTGCTTTTCTGTTAGGCAATACGTTAGTTTTATAAACTGAGATTCAAAAATGAGATAAACTTCATATTTTCATACTTTCAAAATCACAGCTAATACCTCCAATTTTGTGACAAACTTTTACTAAGAACTGTAGAAAGTTAATTATTTGTAGAGAGTTCTCTTTTCCTGATTTTATTTCTTTTTCTTCTGTTATTTCCTTTTCTTTTTCTTTCAGCTTCTTTTTTGTGTATCATTGGCAGTGGCATCAGTTGCGGCAGCTTTTAATTTTTCTCTGTTCAGTTCCCAGAACCAGCCAACGTCTAACTTGTTACTAATCTTCTGCCTGTAGAAGACAGACTTCTTAAATAACCAAAAATTGGCCTTGAATAGAATAAAAAATTTGATACTAAGTGTTTGTAACTTACTTCCCTATTCGTTAAAAAAATCACAAAATGTATCTCTTTAAACCCTGTTTGCAAACTTTTGAGACCATCAGACTTGATCCTCTTTTTAAAATTTTTGAAAACCAGATTTTAGTCATGTATTTTTTTCTATAAACAATCAAGCTTTATTTTTGCAGATATTTTACATCAACATATATACAAAGTTTCATACATCAAATTTTATTAAAGATATTTTTTTATTAAGCTCCTGGTTTCATTTTAGCAGTTTTTCTTTCTTGAAGCTTTAATTTTAGTTTTGATTTCAAGCTAATAGATTAAATTTGATATTTCCAATATGCAAAATACATTTGCTGCATTTCAAAACTAATTTAAATTGATTGGAAATAGTTTTCGTTATGAAATTGCTGATTTTAGAGACATTTTTAGCCATCTTTCATCAGAATGGTCCAGTGCTTCTGTTGTATATTTAGAGAATTTTGATAAGAGCCAAAGAAGAATCAGCTATATTATTGGTCCTAGCCTGGCATATTCTTGGATCTGAATATGGTGTATTGTCTTCACTTACTTTCTCATCACTGTAACATAGCTTCCCTGTGCCTTTTCTATAAATACTTTCAGGGTAATTTTTCAGATGAACTTTCCACTATGGTAGTAAAACTTTATGAACTTAAGTGCAGTACTAGATTGGCAGCAAAGTTTCATTATTTTACAGATGAAATGGCTAGATGTTACCATAAGTTCGAGGCTAACAGTTTTCTTCTCGCACACTTCACACATTTGGAACGCTCTTCCAGCTTCTTGCTTCCCAGTCAACCTTGATCTTCAAAAATTTAAATGCAATGTTGCTATCTACTGTCTTCTTCATTCTTGTTCTTTTATTGTTCTCCCCTTCAATACTGATTTTATTTTTCTCATGTTCTCTCTCACTCAGTAAACCTTTGCATCTTAGTGGCTTTATTGTCTTGCTTGGAGTGAAATGATTAAAAAATAATTCATAAATGCACAAATACCCTAGGAAAAAATATGAATACACCACTTCTCTCCCCCAGTTATGGGTTAATTAGTATGACTTGTATCAGTAAATCATTATTATCTCTCCAAAATTCTTATAATGCAATAATGTTTTCTGACCTGTAAAAACAAATTGATCAATCAGTCAATTATTATACAGGATGCCCCCACCCCCCACAAAATTAAATAGGCTTCATGTTGAACAATAAAAGATTTATGTATCAAAATTCGAACAAGATATTCAAAGGGATAACCGATTTTACAAATCTTCACAAATGTTCAATATGTGCGCCACCTGTGACATGACACGCCTAAAGTTGGTAGTCCAGTGACGGCCAAACACACTGTATTGATATTCACATTGTAACTGATGTCAATTTGGGGTGGTGGGGGACACCTTGTATTTTCTTTACACAGATAATACTGTTTACTTTCCAGAACAGTATTATTAGTATTTTAATACTAGCAAGACGGGAGTGGCACTAGCACACAACGGGTTATAGAGGGAGCAAGAATAAATAGGGTTGTTTGAGGAAAGGATAGCGAGAAGGACGGGGGTCTGGATCAATGCATCAGAAGATGTCGATTGACATTACATTTGAATATTTGAAGGTTATAGCTATCGAGGAAGCAAGTAAGAGGAAGGGAGTTCCACTGTCGGGAAGTGCGAGATAAAAAGCTGTTGGAGTAGAAGAGATGGTTACCTTTAACCATTTTGACAGTGAAATAGTGGGAACGAGATGCCAGCCTGGTAGCACGTTTAAACTTATGTAGTCTGGGAGCTAGCAAAAGTAGTTTGGCAGAACAGCTGCGGTGAAAATATTTGTAGAAAGAGACAGAGGAAGACCACAGCATGTCTGCAAGAGAGGGAGTGTAGACTAGATGCCAGATTAGGACCTATCATCTTTCATATTCTTCTCTGGATTTTGTCAAGGACCTCAAGCACCAGACCATATATGACATTTAACTGTTTCGATGGTGAAAGCGTGGGACTGCGACGCCAACATTGTTGCACACTTAAATTCATGCAGTTGGTGGACCAGTGAAAGTAGCTTGTCAAAGCAGTTGCCATGAAATTATTTGTAGAAAGTGAGTGTAGATGAGATGCCAGATCAGGACCTATCACGTTTCATATCTGTTTCTGGATTTTGTCGAGGATCTTGTGATGAATAGAGGGGCACCAGACCATATATGGCAACAGTATTCAGTGCAAGGACGAACAGTAGTAGTATAAAAGTAGTTTTATGGTGCCACATCTTTTCAATTTCAATATCAAGATACTTATATTTACTTACTTTGTTATAGTCTTTTTTTATTATTATTATTATTGTTGTTGTTGTTGTTGTTGTTATTATTATTATCATTATTTTTGTTGTTGTTATCATTATTATTGTTGTTATTATTATTATTATTGTTATTATTATTATTATTATTGTTGTTGTTATCATTATTGTTGTTGTTGTTATTATTATTGTTGTTGTTTTGTTATTATTATTATATTATTGTTGTTATTATTATTATTATTATTTTTATTTCCTTTGATATCTGCCGTTTACACATTTCTTTCCGGATCCGCCCAGGGACCTAAGGTTAGAAATGGTATCATGACACTTTCCACTGCAAAAAAATAATTACATAGATAAAGCCCTTCGTAAAGTGTGGGCTGTACTTGTCAGAACAATTTTTTGTATCTCTTTGAGGCATGGACTTCCAGGAATCCCTTCAATTAGTCTACTGGAATCTTTTCCAACCAATCCTAGGACTCCAACTACAACAGGGATTGTTGATGTTCCCATGTGCCACATTTTTGAGATTTCTATTTCAAGGTCCTTGTATTTTGACAGCTTTTTGAATATCTTCAAAGATACATTGCAGTCTGCAGGGACTGCCATATCAATAAGGAGGCACTTATTTTGTTTGTGGTCTTTAATAACAATGTCTGGGCAGTTGGCTTTGATTGTTCTGTCAGTCTGTATTGTGTAGTCTCATAGAATTGTAACAGGTCCTATATCCGTAACCAGGTCTGGATAGTGTTCATACCAGTTTCTTTCAGTTTCCTTCCCGTAGAAGTTACAAATTTTCCAGTGCAGATATTGGCTCACTCTGTCATGTCGGGTTTTATATTCAGTGGGTGCCAATACCATGCAACCTGATACAAGATGATCATTTGTTTCTGGATATTTATCACAGAATCTGCATTTTGGACTAACACAGTATTTTAGTATATGTGCTTGATAATTCCTAGTTAACAAGCATTGGTCCTGTGCAGCAAGGATAAAACCTTCAGTTTCAGCTTTCAACCCTGCACTACGTAGCCACTGATGGGTACGGGTTTTTGTCTACATCACCTTGTTTAGTACAGGCAGAGTATTGGCCATGAAGTGGTTTATCTTGCCATTGTTTCTGTATCTGGTCGGTTGCATCTGTCTTTGTTTTCTTTTTTAAGTATTTTGCAGCTTCAGCCGGTGTACCGTGCTGTACTTGTATTTCTGCGCCCATTTGAAACTCCATTTTGAATTTGTTGGCTTCCTTTATTACGGAGTAAAGACGCTTACTACTTTCATGTTCCTTAACACATACCATCATCCAGTCTTCCGTAGTTTCCAAGTATCTATGAAGGCCAATTGTTGTAGTTTTGTAGGACAGTTCTAGTTGAAATAATCCTTTGCCTCCTTCGGATCTGGGCACATACAGACGATCAACATCAGCTTTGGGATGATGCATGCGGTAGCAAGTGAGAAGCTTTCTCATTTTGGCGTCCATTCGCTTAATTTCAGCTATGGTCCAATTAAGGGTGTTAAAACTGTATCGCATCACTGGGCTGTTTTTTGAGTTTAGTTCGGTATTTAGTACCAGATGTACACACCTGTAGTACTCCTTTCTTACCTTCTCCTTCATTTGGGGGTGTTGTATGCCATCTCCTTCGCTAATTTCCTAGGTACTTATAAGCTTCATCATGCTCCAGTTCCCTAATCTTTATAACAAAATCTAAATCTATTAAGGGTGTTTCTGTAATTCTACCTTTCTTGAATGTAACTTTTGCACATTTATCTAATCCGAAGTCCATACCTATGTCGTCACTGAAGTATTTTACAATATTGAGGAGGCCATTCAACTCATTGTCGTCTTTGGCAAAGAGTTTGAGATCATCCATGTAGAGTAGGTGATTTAATATTTTCTTATTTATTTTGTAACCATAACTACTGTTGTTCAGTTCATGCGTAAGGGGGATTGAGGCCAAACAAAACAGAAGGGGTGACAGGGAGTCTCCTTGAAAGATTCCACGTCGGATATTTAGTCGGTTGGATATGGCAGTGCCTCGGGTGTGACTAAGGTATAGTTTGGTGTTTCACATTCCCATGCTGTGCTTAAGGAAATTTAATACCACAGGGGAGACTTTGTACATTTCCAAAGTCATAAGGATCCAAGAATGTGGAGCACTATCAAGGGCTTTACGATAATCAATCCACGCTGAGCTAAGATTTCTACGTCTTCTGTAATTTTCCAGAATCATTTTATTTATCAGTAATTGATCTTTGCAGCCATATGAACCCCTCCTATATCCCTTTCATCCCAGTGGATGAATGCTGTTTGTTTTGAAAAAGGAGTAAGTACGGTTTGTCAGGACAGACGTGATCAACTTATATGTTGTGGAGAGACATGTTATCGGTCTATAATTTTTCGGGTCATCTGTTTCATTTGTTTTTGGTATGAGTTATGTAATACCTTCAGTAATCCATTCTGGGATTTTATTGGGATTATTTACAAGCGTTGATAATGTTTTTGCAAGGATTTTGTGAATAGATGAGAGATGATAAAGCCAGAAATTGAGAACCTTGTCATTTCCTGATGATTTCCATTTTTGGGATTTCATTAGAGCTTGCTTAACATTATCTGTGGATATATTTTCCCATTCTTGCAGAGGTGTATCCAGCATTCGTTCTTTTTCACGTCGGATCCATTCTGCATTTGGGTTATATTCCATTAGGCTGCTCCAAATTTTTTCCCAAAATGTCTGTACATTATCAATCGATGGTATCCTTTCAACATGTATAGGTGTTTTTCCAATTTCCCTGTAAAATTTCTTAACGTTCGTTTGGAATATTTTATTTTGGCGATAGAACCTACAATGTTTTCTGTATCATCTTGTTCTCTGTGCCTTTAGCTAAGTTTCTGCTTCAGCATTTCCGTGGTTGATGGAATGTCAAGTAGGGATTTAATTTTGTATTTCCTCTTGATCTTTTTGCACTTGCGTGTGGAAATATTAGGGTTTCTGGTGAACTCATCTAATATAGAAAGCTCACATCTGATTTGTTTTATTTCTCGTAACAATTTTGCTTTCCAAGCTGGCTCTCTATGTCTGTTAACTTTATTTATTGTCTTGACCCCAAGCTTCCGAGTCACTGCTAAAGCTGTTGCGTATATGACGTTGTTAACTTCAGTGATGTTTCCTGGTGCTTTATCTGGTAACAGTGTTTCCTGAGCAGCATTGTATATTTTCACAGTGTGCTTGTTGGAATTCGTCATATGGATTTTGGGGAGCTGGTCTCTCTCTGACAATTGTATGGAAGTTACTTTGCTGAATACTTGGATGATGTGGTTTTTCACTTCAGTGATTTCAGATTTGTGGTTTTCAAGGAATTCTAACATAATGTACCTGGAGTCATCCTCAGTGACATCGTCTGGAGAACTGCAGGTTGTGTTTAAGGTAGAGTCTTTGATTTTATTTCCTGGGAGGTTATTTAGTATTTCATTTGTTTTAGTTTTTACCTCATCCTCTGACACATTACTTATTTCTACATTCATCTCATTACAGTTTGAGTGATGGGTCATAGTATTTTGTCTTATATCTAATTTTATCCTATCTATTTCTGTCTTCAAGAGTCTGTTGATTCGCATAATGTCCCTACGGAGATTAGCAGGCATGTTTGGATTGAGGTTAGGTCTTATATCATTTCCCACCATACTTCTCCATATTTGGTATGTTTGATTGGTGGTGTTCTTTGCTGGGTTTTTGAGTGCAATGAAGAATGATGTCATGACTTGTCGATACTCTTCGCGAGACCATTTCGTTCGTTTTCTTTTTATTAGTCAATTTGGTATTGAGTCACTTGAACCAAGGTTGGCAATAATCCGGTTTTGGTGACCTAGTGTCTCTTTGTTCGTGTAAGAGTTTGTTCCAGTGACAGATTTTTCATTCTCAGACTGTTTCCTCTCTGAGGGACGCGTTCCTTGATGACCCTGTATGAAATTTTATTCGTATTCATTGAAATTGGTAGAGATTTGCGTTTTAACCTTGACTGCCAAGGGGTAATTATGTTCAAGTTATCAGCTTTAGGACGACTCTCGAAGAAGACCCAAGAACACGCCCAACCAATGAGATTGGTTAGAATGTGGATTTATTAATATATTGGGGCTGGAATAGTTCATAATAATGTATAGTACTCAGTGGGGTAGACTATACTAAGTTTTTACTTAGTATAAGTTGGAGTGACAACTCCCAGTGGGAATATCAGATTTTAGTATATAGAGTTTAAAAAAAAAAAAAAATCATTCAATATGATTCCTACAGATGCAGACATATACACATGTACATGCAGATAAAGATATACATCTATCTATATATATATATATATATAGAGAGAGAGAGAGAGAGAGAAACAGACAGACATTGATTAGCATACATACATATATATATATATATATATATATGCCCGTACCGATGGTGATATGGGATGCCTATGAGGAAAGAAAAACAGACTGTGAGTTCTGCTTAAGGGGTGGAAAAACTGAAATATAGGTTAAAAAAAAAAGATAGAGAAAGGAAGGAGAAAAGAGAAATCCAAATGAAAGAATGAAAGTTACATTGAGTCATAGCAAAGTATAGGAAAAGTATAATTGAAAAATGGTACAACATTTACCATTTCTTACATGTTCGGAGCATGGCACAAGACTTTCCACAAATGTTCAATTCTCCGTCGCCAACAATAGATCAAATTTATTATTATTATTTTTGTTGTTATTATTATTATTATTATTATTATTATTATTGTTGTTGTTATTATTATTATCATTATTTTTGTTGTTGTTATTATTATTATTATTGTTGTTGTTATTATTATTATTGTTGTTGTTGTTATCATTATTATTGTTCTAATTATTATCATTATTTTTGTTGTTGTTATCATTATTATTATTATTGTTGTTGTTGTTTTGTTATTATTATTATCATTATTGTTGTTATTATTATTATTATTATTATTATTATTGTTGTTGTTATCATTATTATTGTTCTAATTATTATTATTATTGTTGTTGTTTTGTTATTATTATTATCATTATTGTTATTATTATTATTATTGTTGTTGTTGTTATCATTATTATTGTTCTAATTATTATTATTATTTTGTTGTTGTTGTTGTTATTATTATTATTGTTGTTGCTGTTATTATTATTATCATTATTGTTGTTATTATTATTATTATCGAACGGTAGTAGTATAAAAGTAGTTTTATGGTGCCACATCTTTTCAATTTCAATATCAAGATACTTATATTTACTTACTTTGTTATAGTCTTTTTTTATTATTATTATTATTGTTGTTGTTGTTCTTATTATTATCATTATTGTTATTGTTGTTATCATTATTATTGTTGTTGTTATTATTATTATTATTATTATTTCAGCATTGTTTTCTTTCCTCTCTTCTCTTCTTCTACTTTTTGTTTTCCATCTCCTCTTCCCTTTTACTCTTTCCACTTCGGATTCATCTTTTCCTAAACATCCTTCTTACTTTCTTCATCCTTTCTGTTTCTTAATCTTTCTCTCATCTTCCCTGTCAGATTCTCTCTTTGTCTTTTCTTTTATTCTATCGTTCAGAGGTAACACAAATAAAAAACAAATAAAACTTTCTCTTTCCTTTTCATTTCCTCTGACCCTCAGGTTCGATGAAGCCTCTCTTTCTATTTCTCCTGGCAAGAGATCAACCACAGAACACTTGCATATACATTTCAAAAAAGCTGAATAAATCTTCATGTCGACCAAAAGTCTGGCGGCAGAATGTGGAGGGGGGGAAAGGTAAGAGATACAAGATACTCTATTGGCAAAGATGTCAGACTTTAGACCTGTATAGATTTAGGACCCCACACCTTGCACTCTCTGATGTCCCCCTCTTCTTTGAATGCCGTTTCCACCCAATGACACAAACCTGGGTGTTGTCTATTTTTACAGAAAAGATGGTTTGTCCAAATCAAGGCTTGCCCCTCGGTGGCTGTAAAGAAACAAAAGCAGATAGTAAGAGTAGATGAAGTTGTGAGCAAAAGGGACGACAGGTGTGAGTGTATTTATACAAGAGCTTCACTGGAAAGACGTTGTAAGAACTGGTGACGAGTGTCATGAAAAACGGAAGACAAAACTATAGAAAATGTAAAGATGAATGGCACTGGTATTAGCCGTATTACCAATTCCACAAGGAATGAATGTGAATATGTTTCTTCCTTTGGAGATATGCATATATTCATATTCATCAGTATTGATGCTCAGAGACTGACATTTGTAAACACATGTATTACACAAACTTATAAACTTACAATTCTGTACATATATATATATATACATACATACACACACACACACACACACACACACACACACACACACATATATATATATATATGGATATATGAAAAATGGGTTAGCCTGTAGAAAAAGACAATATGTATAAAGGTAAAAGACAATAGGAAAACTGTATTATTATCTAACGCGTTACATCCAATGTGAACTTTTATAAGTTTAATAAATTCATTTCGTTTTTGCTTTGCATAAGTCCACATTAGATGAAATGCATTGGCTTAATAATATCATTTTCCTATTGTCTTTTACCTTTATACATACATACATACATACATACATATATATATATATATATATATATATATATATTTAGGAAAATGAAATAACTAAATATAAGCAACCGTATACACATGTGCTGGCTTGTATACACAGGTAAGCAAATAAATAATTATCAAATTTTGCCAAGAGGTGCAAACATAATAGTGCTCGATGTAGTTAGACAGAGCTACGAAATATTTATTAATAAATATACATATATCTACATTTGGTGTGCGACTTAAGTTTTGTTGGTTACCTAACTCATCGGGCACAAGATGTAGTTTATTGTTTTTTTTTTTAATATATATATATATATATGTGTATATATATGTGTATATATATATATATATATATATATATATATATATATATATATATATATATATATATATATATGTATATATATATATATATATATATATATATATATATGTACAATAGTGCAAATGAAAGATTGTCTATGTATGCTTCTTATAATATATACATGTTGTAGGGCAAAACAAGAAATTTGAGAGATAAGAAATCAATAAAAATAATAATATTGTCAATAAGACTAATAATATTGTATATTAGTAGGCCTTTTGACCAAATAAAAGCATAATGAGAAAAGATGATAAAAAAATTCCCCAAAAGAAAAGTTACAGAAAATTCACCCTGAATCATAAAATCAAAAATGCAATAAAATTAAACATTATTTAATTAGAAAAGTTTTTAATTGCATTTATGAATAAGCTATATTATTGACACTATTGCCTTAAGAAAAAACATTTTTTTCAATGTATAATGAATTTTTACAAGAATTGTTTCATTTTTCTTTTTAAATTTAATTATAACAATTTATAAATGTTTAAATCTTTTAAAATTCTGTATTTGGTGATATCATTAAGTAAAAAATATATTTACTAATCATAAATGGAAAAGCTTTCTACAATTCAGTGTCACCTCCCAGCATTTTAAAAAGTATTTTGAATTTTTTAGGGTCTAACGTTGATTTTTGTAAATATGGATGTCTATACACGACATTACCAGAAAATATAAGCAGCTACTAGAGTAAATTGAAAATCTATTGGTAATATTCTAACTTTTTCTCAACGCGTCTTTGGAAGTAAAAGCACTTAAAGTGTCTTTGTAGCCAAAGTATCTAAAATTTAATAAAATATAATATTACTTAAAATATTTTCCTAAATTTTTAAGATGACTGGGTAATGAAAACCTCCACCTCAATGATAAAAAACGTTTTTGAGGAATATGTTAAACTAAAAGTAAATAATATTAGATTTAATTCAGATTAATTAAATTTTAAATCAGTTAATCTTCCTCAAATAAAGTTTCAGAAAAGTATGTTTTATTTTTAAAGATTTTTTAATAAAGAGAATTATGTTGTGATGACTAGTTTATTGATATCACTGATTTGAGATTTTTTAGTGATTTCAAAAAAAAAATTAATAAATCCAATTATTTTAAATTCAGTATGATATACAGCAATTTGTTTTTTGGAAATATTAAATTGAATCTTTTAGCTTAGAGTTAGAACTAAAATAAAAGCCTCAAGAAAGATTTTTCATTCTTAAAATGTAGTTTAAATCTTGTATATCACTTCTTTTTTCCTTTTTTTTGAAGGTACCTAATTACATATATATATATATATATATATATATATATGATATATATATATATATGTGTGTGTGTGTATATATATGTATATAATTATATATATATATGTATGTGTGTGTATATATATATATATATATATATATATATATATATATATATATAATTTAAAGAAAAACAGATCACTTTTCTTTAAATTAACAGACCACTTTTCTTTAATTTATTAGCTGTGAATTTACATTGAGCTCTCAGGATTTTGTCCTCCTTGGGACTATCAATATGGATTACCAAATCTTTTGTAACTTAAATATATATATATATATATATATATATATGAATGTTATGACATGTCGATATATAATTTTATATATCAAGAAACAGTATTGAGGAAATAGTATAGCCATTTGGAAAAATATTTTTGTGACATTTTTTTATCTATTAGGATAATATATTGGGCTTATGTTTTATCTATTAGGATATTGATGTTGCCACAACTACACATATGCATGAACAAGAGATGCTGGTAGTTTCAAAATTTTTGAAATAATATTTTTTAAAAAGCATGAAAAAAATATATTTAAATATATATATATATATATATATATATATATATATATATATATATATATATATATATAAAATGGGTTAAATATGACCAATATTTGAATATATTTTCTTTTTTTTATGATACACTTATTTGGTTAAATGATCTGTTTTTACATTTACCGTCCTGAATGTTTGAGAAATTTTGTAGAAAATATGTGTAATCCGACAAGAATCAAACCTGTATCCTTTTCAGGACCATCATTTATTCTAACATGCTATGACTGTTCAGCCACAGAGGACTTCCAGTTTAGTAAATCTCAAATTACTGTTTCAAAACACACACCTTTGCTGATCTTTATCAATCTATCGTATGTGCTCTGAAATTGTAGCCGAACGTAAACAATGACAATATATTATATGAAATGGATTAAACTCGACAAATATTTTAATATAATTTTTGTTTATTTATTCTGCTTATATTTTTGAGAATTCTTGGTAAATGTATCTGTCAAATGAGATGTCAGTATTTTCATTTTTGCGTAATTTAAATGACAATTTATCCATCGCACCCTGTGTGTGTGTGTGTATATATATATATAAATATATATATATATATTAAGACATTTTTATGTTTAACATTCTTTTTATAGATACAAGTATTTAAGTAAATGCTCTTTTTATAAGAAACAGTATTAAATAACATTTACTGTCCTGATTGTCCGAGAAATTTTCATAGAAAATATTCATCCTCTGACAGGAATTGAACCTGTATCCTATACGGAACTGTCATATAGCCTGACGTGCCTTAACTGATTTGGCAACTAAGGATCGTTCGGTTGGCAAGGTCGATTTTACTGTCTTTAAACTTCAATCTTCCATGATTCTCTCACATACATTCATATCTGCTCATGGCGTATCCAAATGTAAACAAATGACATCACACATTATGAAATGGACAAAGTCCGACAATTATTTAAAGACATTTTTATATTTATTTTATATTATTCTTTTTATAGATACAAGTATTTAAGTAAATTCTCTGTTTATAATAAACAGTATTAAATAACATTTACTGGCCTGAATGTCCGAGAAATTTTCATAGAAAATATTCATCCTCCAAAGATTCATGGACATTCAGGCCGGTAAATGTTATTTAATACTGTTTATTATCAGGCTATATGACAGTTCCGTATAGGATACAGGTTCGAATCCTGTCGGAGGACAAATATTTTCTATGAAAATTTCTCGGACATTCAGGCCGGTAAATGTTATTTAATACTGTTTATTTTAAACAGAGCATTTGCTTAAATACTTGTATCTATAAAAAGAATGTTATACATAAAAATGTCTTAAAATATATATATATATATATATATATATATATATATATATATATGTATGTAAAATAATTGTTGGACTTTGTCCATTTCATAATATATATATATATATATATATATATATATATATATATACACGCACACATATGAGTGAGTCAGTATACTCACCTGAAGATTACTTCTTGCATAAAACTTAAGTCTTTCTCTGGTACAATTTTGCTATTAGTTCATATTGTAAATAAGCATATCACACTTTATAAGAGCAAAACTGACTCACGTTAATTATATAAAGACATTTTGCTTTAATTATCATTTTAAAAAATTAGATTTTATATATATATATATATATATATATGTATATATATATAGCTATATATATCCACTACATAGCTCCATATGTATATATATATATATATATATATATATATATATATATATATATATATATAATTCAACACAGTTTTTATTTTATAAAGATTTTTCTTATACCACATTATTTCAATATAACTTTTGTAATAACGGGCGATAGGCTGAAGAAGAAGGCTAGTCATATATTGACCACAGGGGTATCTGGAGATCATGATCCTTTCAATTCACTTCCATTTCAGGGAATTATCTTCATTTTTATGCACTATATATATATATATATATATATATATATATATATGTATTTTTATATTTTTATTAAAAAGTATTCTAATAAAAACATTTTGAAATTGCTATGCAAAAGCTTTCATGTTTCAATACTATAATAAAAATATAATAATAATAATAATAATATATGTATATATTTATATATATATATGTATATATTATTATATTTTTATTATAAGAGATTATAACAAAAAATTTTAAATTGCTACACAAAAGCTTTCAGGTTTCAATACTGCTGTATTTTTTGCCTTCGCCTGAAGAAATGTAATCATAGTATTGAAACATGAAACTTTTCCATTGTTATTTCAAAATGTTTTTATTATAATCTCTTATAATAAAAATAATAATAATATATTGCTCTACTTTGTATTGAGCACTTTTTAAAAAAGTAAATGCTACAAACTGTGGATTTTAACTCCATCTGTTATTTCTCTCATTTGGATATATATATATATATATATATATATATATATATATATATATATATATTGTTAGATACAAATATAGATAGATTAGTGTGTGCATTCAATAATGTTTGTTTCCACTGGCCCTTTTTTATGGCAAATGCTTTAGAATTTTTGTAGCCTTTCTGTAAATCAGAATTTCTTCAATATACCAACCCCAATCTCTGTATAGCCATTACACTCGTCTTGGCCGCTGTCCCTTTTTGAGTCAATATCTTGGTTCTATCACTGACATAAGTCAGTTGGCTGTCTCTGACCTTATCTCAGTGTGGATTATCAGTCTCTGCTATACTCCCAAATTGGCAAATCACTTGCTCCATCTGACATATACATCATCATGTCTGATAAAAAAAATTTGTTCATGCAAAATTAGATAACTTCTTGTCTGGATGATGTGTCCCCCTAGAAAAACATCGCTTTTTTTCCTTGGCAATTGTTTGACAGGTGTGTACAGTTACACGGCTCCAGCATGGTTGTTAAGATATTTTATATACATTAGCTTGATGCAATATCAGGGAAATCTCAGCAATGCTTTTGGAGTTAACCCAGCTCTTTATTGCTTGCATAATACATATATATATATATATATATATATATATATATATATATATATATATATATATATTTTTGTCATCCACAGACAGACTGTTTCGCTGTTTCACAGCTCATCAGTGTGGCTAGATGTCCGGGTGCCTCTAGGTAGGATCGAAACCTGACTGAATTTGCGTCAGTCCGAACTTCTCCCACTAAGCCGTCAGCGTACGGTACGGGATGAGGGTGAATTTTAGCGTGTTTATTTTTAGATTCAGATAAACACACAGTGACTGAGAGTGACTCAATTCTGTCGAAGAGTCGTGCAGTATTAGCTTAAATAGTCACTGTTTATAAATTCACCCCTCAAACCAGAGGGCTCAACCGAAATTAATTTTTCAGGAGCTAATATTTATTTATATATTTATATATTTAAGGAGCTAATATTTATTTATATATATATATATGTATATATATATATATATATATATATATATATATATAGATATATATATAAATATATATATATATATATATATATATATATATATATATATATAAAAATAAGTGTATATATAAAGGGACACACACACATATATGATAAAATATACTTATGATGTATACTATATTTATCAGTAAAAGTGCTCACTGTCAGGGATAGAGCATATGCAAATAGAATATAGCATACAGGGGGCAACACCAAGTACTGACACTGTTTCCTGGTGCCGCTTGATGTTAAAGTCAGGATGCTGAATATAGCATCAATCAGCTAAGTGACAAATTTTAAATTTGTATTAATCCTATATATATATATATATATGTATATTTTTGTCATCCACAGACAGACTGTTTCGCTATTTCACAGCTCATCAGTGTGGCTAGACGTCTGGTTGCCTCTAGCTAGGATCGAAACCCGACTGAATTGGCGTCAGTCGGAACTTCTACCACTAAGCTGTCGGCTCACGGCAGGGATGAAGGTGAATTTTAGCGTGTTTATTTTTAGATTCAGATAAACACACAGTGACTGACATTGACTCAATTCTATATATATGTACTATTACATTATTCGGACTAATGTCCTCAACTTTGTCGCCATATTTATTACAATGTTTCGGACGTTGTACACTCCGGCCTTCTTCAGGTGGTTGGAATGTCGAACTGAACCCTTTATTTCGCTCGCTGGGGTAGACTGTTCTAGTTCCACATGCCATGTTTTAATGGATGTCAGTTATCAGTTATCTCCTGTTAATTCTCCTCTCCAAGTTCTCCACTGCCTTAACTGGGTATTGAACTCACACTCTTTTAGGTCCTATCACTGGATCTAACCAACACCTTTATCCACTGTGCCATGTGTCCATGTGTTGGTTAGATCCAGTGACAGTGATATATAATAAAAATTTCTTATTTCAGTATGTCACACTTTTTCAACTTTACTGCCATAGCCCAACATATCATACCATTTTGGAATCAGGCTGACTCCATGAGTAATTGAAAACCATTCCATACCAGATATGGACCTGTAATCCTGAAATTTTGGATTCCCAAATTTTCATTACTGCAATTGTATTTTGGATTCTGCCATCTTGGCTTCTACTGATAAAAACAATTAAAGGGACACAACTCCTTAACTTTCAATAGCTCATGTTCAAATGAAAATTTACTGTTCTCAAATTACAATGTTTCAAAATAAAATTGTCGATGTTTTCAACTTTACTCCTAGAGGCTGTAGGCCAACATATCATACCATTTTGGAATCAGGCCGACTCCGTGAGCAAATTAAAGACACTCTGGACGAGATCTGGAAATGCAATCCTGAAATTTTGGATTGCTAAGTTTTCATTACTGTGATTGTTTTTGGCAATTTTTTTACGTGATTTTTTGCGAAAAGTTTCTTGTATGTTCATTTTTATACCTTGGAAATAAATTTAGGAATAATTGAAATTAACTGTGAAATCCAATGAAATTCACCCATGAAATAAAAATAATCATTTGTACAGAAAGTAAGGACCTACGTTCATCAAATTGTCTTTAAATTAACAGGCTGCAGAAGAATTATCATTGAACTTTTGAAAGGTAAGCTTAATGCAGTGGTCAATTTTGAGTTCTGTAGTTTATCGTTGCCTATTGCATCTTCTCCTCCCTACCTATTGTGATGAAGGCCCAATCAAGAGCCCTACGCAGGGGATAGCTTAAATGCTGCCTGATAAGCATCTACATCTGAAATTATTCTGTAAATCATATGAACTTGAATAACTTGAATTTACTTTGAACAATTCATTTAAAGGTTAAGACAAAGTTTAAAGTTGTTATGCAAAACCAGAAAATCACTTTTTACTTCAATAGTCAATTATGTACCATGCGTGATACATGCTTAGGCAATCATGTATCTTTCAATATATGACTGACGAGGCAGATTTTTTCCCGGGTATTACCATTTCTTTCTGCGGTAGACTAGTTGCCATCCAATGTTATAGAACCTGGTCTGTCCTGCTATTTACCCATAGCTGGGTGGAGAAGAAGACGATTAATACCTTTCCCAAGAGTATTAGCACGTAAGTGAATGTAATGGATTTGACTGGAATTTGAACTCTTCTCTCCGATTCCTCAACTCGAGCCGCTATCCAATACTCCGCCATTACTCCAATAACAAAATAATAAAATCCTCAACAATTTATTAACATCTATAATAGAACAAATAACAAACCGATATGATAAGTCTTTGAAGCATTTACATCTTAATATAATGACCCTTCTTCTCAGTAACAGCCATGATCTGTTAGTCATTAATTTTGTTAATTTTTTGATTTCAGCCGATTCAATTTCTGACATGGTGGTTTTAATTACTTTTCAGAGGCCTGATTTGCTGTCATATTGTTTGCCACTTGCATATAATTTCATCTTCATGTTAGATTTTTGATCAAATTCAGAGCAGGACTTGAGGAATATTCCATTAACTTCTCTCCTGTAAACACTAAAAACATTCACAGGTAACCTTAGATACAACTATAAGCAATGTTTTCCCCCCTTGCTAATGCTCCCAGATCATCTTCTGCCATCCATTTACACAAACTCATTAGATAGGTTACTCTACTGTAACCTGTCAGCACTCACACATGTTTTTAAAACACCTGGAAGGAAAAGCTTAAACACTGTTGTTGGAGGACTGGTTCAGGGTATAAAGAGGCCTCAAAAGCAACAAAAAACATGCCTCCCATGGTCCTGACATAGGATGATTATCATCTCTCAGTTACATCTCTGTCCTTGGGCAGAGTGCACTCAGGGGCGACTCCATCAAAGGACAGAGTCACAACTGAGAAAAATTATACTGAGAGGTGCCCAGCCCTAGGGAACAGCTGCCCAAGGCCATGCCCTCTCATTGCACCAGAGAGAGTGATCTGTGCTCACACCGAGGCCAGCGCAACCAAAACTTGCAGGAGCTGTGGGCAATTTGCCTGGGTGTTTGCGCTCAGGGTCCCCACCTTAAAAAAGACCTTGTGTTGCAACTCGTCTTAATGGGGAGACAGAGTAAATACCCAAGATGATTATCATATCTCAGTTGCATCTCTGTCCTTGGGCAGAGTGTACTCAGGGGCGACTCTATCAAAGTATAGAGTCACAACTGAGAAAAATTATACTGAGAGGTTCCCAGCTCTGGGGAACAGTTGCCCAAAGCCATGCACTCACATTGCACCAGAGAGAGGGAATGGTGCTCGCACTGAGGCCAGTGCAACTGACAGTTGCGGGGGCTGTGGGCAATTTTTGTTCCTTGCCTGGTTGTAGATGCTCGGGTCCCCACCTCAAAAAAAGACCTTATGTCACAACTCATCTTAGTGGTGAGACAGAGTAAATACCTAGGATGATTATCATCTCTCAGTTGTGTCTCTGTCTTCAGGCAGAGTGCGACTCAGTTGTGGACAGAGTTGCAGCTGAGGAAAATAATGCTTTCAGGTGCCCTGCCCTGAGGAACAGCTGCCCAAAACTGCATCCTCTCATTGCATTAGAGACAGGGATAGGTGCTTGGCACCGAGACCAGCACAACCTATGACTTCAGGGGTTTGGGGAACTTTTGTACCTGGCCTGAGTGTACACGCTTGGGTTCACTGCATTAAGCTTGACCTTGTGTCACATCCCAGTGGGGAGATGAGGGTAAATAACATGCCTTCCATGGTCAATATAATGAGGATCAAAGTGTAATATCTGTTACAGCAGAGTTGTAGTTGACAGCAAGCCATCAACAGTGGTTCCAGCTAGCCAGCCATCATCATCTACAGTAGGCCTCCAGCTCCTGATGCTCAAGTTGGCTATAACAGGTTTCCTGTGCCAGCCATCCTTGCCAACAATATGCAATAAACTGTCCTTCTCAGGACAACACTCTTCTCACCCTCTTCATGAGCTTATTTTTGTTGATGTAGTTTTTTGTTTTGTTTGTTGTTGTCTTCTGTCATTCAATATCTGTTTGTGGACCAATATACCATCTGCAACAACTCTTTGAATATGTCCTGTAAGTGCCAAATTTTCCAAGCCCTCGATCCTTGTCTTGTGTCTCAGAATTTACAACTGCTTCAAAGTAAAATCATCCTTTTTTTGCACCCATTTTCTTCAAAACTTCCTAATTCATCACATATTCTGTCCAAGGTATTCTCAGCATTTTTCTGTAGAACAGTGTTTTTGTAGCTTCAATTCTCCTCTTCATATGTGAGGAAATTGTCCAACATTAACTGTCATATAGGACAGTAGATATTATATAAAAGTTGAACCTTCTTATATTTGTTACCAATGAAATTTTTCTGTTTCTTGCTTAGTTTTTGGAAGGTATCTTTCACATGCACCATTGGATTTTCTATCATCTGTTATAACACTTATGTAGCAGAAACAGAATGTGGACAAAGCAGCCAATCACTACTGATAATGGTACCTGCCGCCATCAGTCAAGGAGACAGTGTTTAGTGTTCTGTCTCTGCAGAAAGACAGCACATAGCTGCCCTGCCAGAACTGAGCCAGTCCGAACTCCAGAACATCTGATTATGAAGAAAGAAAGTGTTTAAAAGTTCTTCCATGTGATAGCCAAGACAGTGAGCTGAGCGGTGTTAGTTATTCAAATGATTCCTTTGCTAGCCAACTGCTTAAATTTTAGGCTTGATAAAATCAGACACATTTTCTGAGAAAATGGAGAGCTTGGCAGTATGTTTCATTGAATGAACAATGGGGATGTAGTGTATAAGAATGTCATTTTAGATTCGTTTATCCTTGTTTGCATTTCCGGTGTCTTAGCCATGTTTGTCCCATGTTCAGTGTTTGGTTCTGATGCTGTTTAGTTTTCCATCTCTCTTCATTGGCAGATATCCAACTCATAAAAAGAAAACCCCTTCCCTCTACTTCCAATTTATGACGTTAGAAGTGAATAATGATGGAATGTTAGATGTAGGTTGAACCTTCCCACCATAACCCATGATTTTCTGCAATTGTTCAGTTGAGTGACAAAATGGCACATTTTCTGGGAGGACAGAGAGGTTGGCAGTGTGCCACATTGATCGCACAATGCGATTGTCATGCATTACTAAGGATTTTTGTTCATGTCACCCAGCGTCATTTCAAATTCGTTCATCCTTTTTTGTGTTTCCAATGTCTCGGCTGCATTCGTCATATATGTGTGGTGTTCCCATGTGAAAGTCTTGTCCGTGTCCTGCTTGTCATGATCAAGTGTTTGATTCCTGAATTTTCCATCTCTCTTCATTGGCAGATACCCAATCAATAAGAAGAAAATCGCTTCAAACCTAAACAGCAAAAACTATATTAGTTTACTACAGTCTAATTTTCTGCCAAAAGATGGACAAATTTTTCAGCATTAGGATTTTACTTTCCACACAGCATGTACAACAAAAAGGTTTCTTGTGGATGAAGATGTTCAACTTTAGAAAAACTGGCCAGCACAATTTTTTTTCCATTCTTTTATGAGGGCGGAGAGATCATAGTAACTGTGAATACTAATTATTCTCCCAAATACTTTCAACCAATTTATTAACCATTTTGAAGAGGTTTGTTGTTAGTATATTTTTTATATGTTTGTCTTCTAAGTTTGGTTAGGTGTTCTAGTAATTTTAAACATACCATATTAATTCCATATTTTTGTCCTTCTAAAAGAAAAATTGTATAAATTTTAGAAAAACCGAATAAAAATTTACATAATTTTCCTTGTCTGTCACATTCAATGAAAGACACACTGACACACATTTGTTCATCCTTGTTTGTGTTTTTGGTGTCTTAGCTATGTTTGTCCCGTGCATGTGGTGTTCCCATGTGGAAGTCTTGTCGGTGCCCTACTTGTCAATGTTTGCTTAAAGAGGTGCTGCTGAGTTTAAGGTCCCTCTTCTTTGGCAGATACTCAACCAATAAAAAGTAAATCCCTTTAACTTACCAGATGATTAAATTTCTGTATTTCCTTGATTTTAACATTTCCAATTCTTAGCTTGCATCTTAGACTCTGTCTCTTTCTAATGACCATAGAGTCTGTCCTCTTACAATTAATAATTAGTCCTTTCTTCTTGCTTTCCTTTCTTGTCTCTTAATGCTTTGATTAGTTTTTTCAAAGCATCTTTCACTATTCTTTGGCTTTCTGTGTCACAGTTTCTGTCAATTAATTTTTTATTTTTTTACTAATGTTCACACAATTCAAGGCTCCAGAGCCACTCAAGGTAGAGGGTTACTGTGTGGACTTATATTAGCATAAGAAATAACAAGCATTAAGAGTATAGGGGTGAAACAGACTTTAGAAGGAACTGGGAACCCAATCCTAAACAGGAAACAAGGGATAAAACTCTACTCCTGTTCAAAAGACCTGGGAGGAGTGTGAACTGGACGATAGGCATCTTCAGTTGTCCCTCTTGTTAATGACCGTACTGTTTTCTTACAATTGATAGTTAGTCTTTCCTTCTTGCTTTCCTTTCTGGGTTTCTTTCAATTGATGGTTAGAACACAACCTCCCTTAAATTACTCTTACCTTTTTGTTTTCATTTTTTTTTAGTAAATTCACTTTACAAAATTGCCCTTGAAGATTGTCACAGATCAAAGGGATAATATATGTTTGTAATTACCCTTCAAAACAAGCCAGGCTGTTTGGCATGACTCCTCAGTGAGCAATGATCAGAGATGCTTTTCAATAAACACTTCCTGCATATTTCTCTAGGCATGAGGATTTAAAAAAAATAAAACAGACAATTTAGAAATTCTTATTTATGATTCTTAATGTAAATATTAGCACATCTTCTTTTCAACTGAGTAAATAGTGTACAACCTCACAGCTTAAACATTCATAGCCCTTGGGGAACAACCATTTTCCAGTGTATTATTTTATTATGGCTCTAGGGTAATTATTAGCCCAAAAAAGGGGTGAAAATTAATGCCAATAATGATTAGTTTTGTAGTCATGGCAACTTTGAGATTAACGTGTGCCCTTTCTAAAAATTTGCACTTATTATTTGCTGATAAATGGGAGAGGGTTGATTAAGTCGAGTTCTCATCCAACTGTGAGTCTATTGGAGTAAATGAACTGCATGTTTGTTGGTCTGCCCCTCTTAATTTTATGCCCTGGGGTGGTAGAAGATGCTGTTGTATGTCACAGCGGGAACTAAATATTGAAATCAACTGGAATGGTGTTGTGTGTGAAATATAAAAAGGGTGTAGTGGGGGTTGAGGAATAGTGCAGGAAGGAAAAAAAAAGGAAGAGGTAAGGGGTAATTAAGGGAGAGGTAAGGGGTAATTAAGGGAGAGTAAGAATTTGAAGATACGTATAGGAGAAGATTGTTAGAAATAGGGGATAATAAAGATTATAATGGTACGGAAGAGAAAGGAGGGATTAAAAGAAAGAAAGGAAGAAAGAAAGAAAGGAAGAAAGAAAGAAAGGAAGGAAGAAAGAAAGAAAGAAAGAAAGGAAGAAAGAAAACAGATGCAAAAAGGAAGAAAGATGCAAAGAAGGGGAGGAAGAAATATGAAGAAAGAAAGAAAGAAAGAAATGAAAATTAAAGAAAACAGAGGGAAAGGAAAATTCAGAAAGAAAAAAAACAAGAAAGAAAGAAAACTGCAGAAAAGAAAGAAAGAGAAAAAAGAAAGAAAGAAAGAAAGAAAGAAAGAACGAACGGAAGGAAGGAAGAAAAATGTAGAAAGAAAACAGATGCAAAAGAAAGAAGGGGAGGAAGAAAGATGAAGAAAAAAGAAAGAAAGAAAGAAAAGAAAGAAAGAAAGAAAGAAACATGCAAAAGGAAGAGAGGAAGGGAGAAAGTTGCAAAAAGAAAAAAATGAAAGATGAAAAAAGAAAAAAGAAAGGAAGGACAGAAGAAAGATGCAGAAAGAAGCGAATAATGATAGGAAGATGTAGAGAGAAAGGAAAAAGCAGAAAGAAAGATATATGAAAAAGAAATAGAGAGAAAGAAGACAAGGAAGACGAAGAAAGAAAGATAAATAATGTAGAAATGAATAGAAAAGATAGAATGAAATAAAAAGAAAGAAAGAAAGAATGAAAGAAAGAATGAAAGATAGAGAAAAGAAAAGGTTGAGAAAAAAGAAAGGTGCAAAAAGTGAAATAATACTGAAATAAATAGAAACAGGAAATGGAATAAAAAAAGACAGAAAAGGAAATGACAAAAGAAAAAAGAAATAATGAAAAAGAAAGAGAAAAGGTAAGAAAAATGAAATAAGTTTAAATTAATAAAAGAAAGAGAAAAAATGAAACAAAAATTAGGGAAACATGTAGGAAGAGTAATGGAAAAACATGTAGGAAGAGTAATGGAGAAACATGTAGGAAGAGTAATGTAAAACATGTAGGAAGAGTAATGTAGAAACATGTAGGAAGAGTAATGTAGAAACATGTAGGAAGAGTAATGAAGAAAAGTAAAATGCGCATGGAAAAAGAAAGAAAAGAAAAGATATGAAGAAAGAGAAAAATGAGACAAAAAGAGAAATTGAAAAGGAGAAGAAAAAGAAAGAAATAGTGAAAAGAATGTAAAAGAAAGAAAGCTAATAGTTAATTATGGAGGAATAGAAGAAGGAGAAGAGGAAAGAGATAGTGATAGAGGCAACAGAAGAATGAGAATGATGAAAAGGAAGAAGAAAAGATAAAAACTAATTTTTGACAAGTATATATCTTGCTTGTCTTTTATCGCACCAAATCGCACCAAAACATCAGTCAATGACCATTAGTAAAAAGTCAGTTTCAGAAATAAATAATAATTACAAACTAACAATGCTTGCAATGTTTCATTCAATAAAATATGAAGATAAAATTAGAATCACAAATAATACTTTTTCATGCCATATCCCTTCATGTAAGTGGTCATGGTTCTCCATGGTTTCCCTCTTATTTATTATCCATGATTTGCTGTATGCTTGTGAGAAATGGAAGTGATTTACTGTTGGTTTCTCCATGGTTTAGAATTCACATACTACACTCTCATTTAAATAATATTTGCCATTATGTTTGACCAGAAAAAAAAACAGCCATTGTATAGTTTTGTAGTTAAAAATGAGTGGTTCGTTTCTCCAATGTCGAGGCTGATATGTAAATCCAGGTAAAAGCTTCAACTTTTAATGCTGATTTTTAAGGCAAGTAACAAACCCATTTATTTCAATTAGTCTTGTTATACTAATCTCAGCTTAGTAAATATCAAATCATTTCTCTCTATTTAGAATTCTAAAACAGTTATTCTGTTTTCCCTCCTGAGGTTAATGTGGCGGCGGGGGGGGGGGGGTCTGTGATGATGATGTAGGTATACATACTTGGGATGAGAATGATCTTGAACAGAAAATCAACATCCTCTACTAAGTGTCCCAAGAAATAGAAATCAAGATAAAGCTATCAAAATCCTAAATGATGATATATCTGTCTATATCTCTGAGATGAGGCATTATGATTACTTGTATTATTTACATTTTTCAAACTGTTATCCTCATCTTCATTGCCATATTCACAATGTTTCAGCCATTCGTTGTATCCTACAACCTTCTTCAAGTGATTAAAATTTCAAACTGTGTAGATCCAGTAACTAGACCCAAAGAGTTGTGAGTTCAATACTAGGCCATAGCAGTGGTGAACCAAATCTTGGAGAGTTGAGTTAAAGGGAAATAACTGAGATATCTGGAAGAGGCATAGTATGTGAAACTAGAAAAACATACTCTGGTGGATGAAATAAATGGTTTGGTTTGAAATTGCAACCACCTGAAGAAGGCCAGAAGGCAGCTGAAACATTGTGAATATGGCAATGAAGATGAGGATAACAGTCGGAATAATGTAAATAATGCAAGAAATAATGATCTGGAATTGGAATGAATGCAGTGATGGCACTTACCTTGAGTTGGAACTAATACATTGAGCCCTTTTGAGGATCAATTGTAATATTTTATATTACTAGGATCCATTTGGCTTATATACCAATGGATTTTTTACCCTTACTATATATATATATATATATATATATATATATATATATATATATATATATGTGTGTGTGTGTGTATATATATATATATAATGAAATAGATTAAGTCTGACAAATATTTAATATATTTTCTGTTTGTATGTTATTTTTATAGATACATTTAAGTAAATGCTCTGTTTTTAATTAAATATAAATATATATATATATATATATATATATTTTTATATATATATATACATATATATATATATATAAAAGTGAACATTGAAGTCAACACTTAGAGGTGACAGGCTGTTTCATGCTAGATGCATCGTCTAGCATGAAACAGCTTGTTGCATCTAAGTGTTGACTTCAATGTTCACTTTTATATTTACACACACTCTATCTCTGATATTGGGCACTTTATGCCATAAATATAGCACACCTTAGACTATATTTCTGCATATATATATATATATATATATATATATATATATATATATATATATACATATATATACATATATATATATATATATATATATATATATATATATATATATATATATGCACATGGCCAAGTGTTTACAACATTCGCTTTCTGACCATGTGACCCTAATCTCACCATGGACGATTTGTCACTGTTACGAGGCCCCATTTTGTAATACTTCTTTACACTTACACTATAAAATACAAAATCTAACTTAAAATGATGACTTAAATCTGTAGCTACTAGATGCCCTTTTTACCTTACGAAAAGCTCCCATTCACCAAACCCTTTAGATTTCATAATAATAGAATGGAACTTTCTAGAAGTCTCTAGAAATTTCTACTGGGTTCTAGTGGGTACCAAAAACATATATAAACAGGAGTTCGTACCAAATAGTCAGTTGACCTCCTGAACCCACAGCCACGACTATTGAGGTCGACTCCGGTCCTTTTGATTCATGAACAAAGCTTCGATCGAAAGAATCTACGTTCCAACAGTTCTTGAAAAGAAAAGATTATCGGTAAATACTTCACCTTTTTTCCTTGATATTATTGACCAAACTCCTTTATTTTATATACATATGAATATCTAACTATTTTTTGAGAAGAAAATAATATGATTCTTTGACTAGCGATGAATTCCCATAATCTTAACTGTATTGGATTTCCTCTCCCAATCTCTAACATGTTAAGCCAACTACTTTCTGGGCTATCACATGATTAGTAACTTGTTAGCATTTCCCAACGTATACTGTTCAAACCTCAGCCCTACTGTTTTTAAAAAATATTGTAATATATGTTAAAGAAAACACGCTTTTCATTGTTAGATGTAATCTCTTTTCTTCAACCTTAATTCCTACAAATCTAGTTCTTATTTTGTGTTGTGCCAGCCGTAACAGTCACAAAGTTTACTTTGGAGAAGGTGATCCCAGCATGCAGCACCTTTGAAAAGTGCCTCAAAACCCAGACCATGTATTAAACCAAGTCCGTTATGAGTGAAATTGGGTAGACAGAATTTTTGGGGAGCCATTGATGGTTGTGCTATTATGAAGTCAGCTGTTGATCCACTCAACATAGTTGCAGTATAAGACACAGGTGAGATCTGTGGGTGTTGAACAAGCACAAATGTGTCTGAACAAGTGTTTACAGAAGGAATTGGCAGCCTAGTAGGTAGGCATCTTCAGATACAAGTGGCCAGCCATTATATATATATATATATATTTAAAGATATTTTTGAAGGTACAAAATTTTATCACAGCAATAAACGTATGAAGCTTTATATTACTAGACATATTAAAAATTAATCAGGAACCACACTTTGCCATTAAATGGACTCGTCCCAAACACCTACGGGTCCGCCAAATGTGAGCACTTATTAAAGAGCAGATTGTGTGCAGCTAATTTTAGTGTTGATCGGTTCACCGTGTTGTCCCGGTCACACTCGTTATTTCACCTTAAGGTGCTGGAGGCACTTTACATCGGGTCCCGCAAGCCTTCCTTGTGTAAACAACGTAAGTGTTTTTTGGGGCTCACTGTCATTTGCCTCTAGCTCCTTTTGCTCATTTTTTTTTCTTTCCCCTCCTCCTCCACATTTTCTTTTATTGTACATTTTCTGTGTTTTTAATTTAAATTAAATCTCCTGTTGTAAGCCTGATGAGCAGGAGTGAAACCGGTTGCTTCGTCCGTTTTTTATTTGTCTAGTAATATAAAGCTTCATACGTTTATTGCTGTGATATATATATATATATATATATATATATATATATATATATATATATATATATATATATGTCATTCACAGACAGTACTGTTTCGCTGTATCACAGCTACTCAGTGCGACTAGATTTCCGAATGCCTCAAGCCAGGATTGAAACACAACTAATTTGGTGTCAGCCAGAACTATCTTCACTCGGTAGAATTACACAACTAAATCACGCATATTGTTTTTACAAATGTAAACAAATGCCAATCAGCCAAAGTGCTCCATTCATTTTATTGAAGAGCTTTGCATTAGTGCAGGTAGCTGTTGTTTATAGAATTAGCTTATCACTCAACTGTGCTCAATTGAAATGTATTTTCAAGAGCTAAATTATGTATATATATATATATATTTAATGAAATTTTTTTTCTCAGACATTCAGGCCGGTAAATGTTGTTTAATACTGTTTATTATAAACAGAGCATTTACTTAAATACTTGTATCTATAAAAAAAATGTTAAACATAAAAATGTCTTTAAATAATTGTCGGACTTTGTCCATTTCATAATGTGTGATGTCATTTGTTTACATTTGATACGCCATGAGCAGTTATGAATGTACGTGAGAGATTCATGGAAGATTGAAGTTTATAAGCAGTAAATTCGACCTTGCCAACCAAACGATCCTCAGTGGCCAAATCGGTTGAGGCACGTCAGGCTATATGACGGTTCCATATAGGATACAGGTTCGAATCCTGTCGGAGGATGAATATTTTCTATGAAAATTTCTTGGACATTCAGGCCTGTAAATGTTATTTAATACTGTATATTATAAAACAGAGCATTTACTTAAATACTTGTATCTATAAAAAGAATATTAAACATAAAAAAATGTCTTTAAATAATTGTCCATTTCATAATATATATATATATATATATATATATATATATATATATATATATATATATATATATATATATATATATTTATATATATGTATACATACATGATAAATAAAATTTGGTTGAGCACTTTAGAGGGAAAGTGAAAATTTGTAAACAGTGACCTGCTAGTGCTGATAAAGAAAAGTTCTTCTATGAATCCGAGCACTCTGAGGCATTAGCATGTTTATTAAAAAATAAACACGTAAAAATTCACCTTCCTCTCTGCCATGAGCTGATAGCTTAGGGGAAAAATCTCCGACTGATGCCAAATCAGTCATGTTTCGATCCTGGCTTGAGGCAACTGGATGTCTAGCCACACTGATGAGCTGTGATACAGTGAAACAGTGATACAGTGTTATTGTGGATAACAATACATATATATATATATATGTGTTTGTGTGTGTGTGTGTGTGTGTGTGTGTGTACATGCTTATGTGTGCATGTGTGTTAGTGAATATGAATAAAGACAAGGAAAAAAATTACATTAAATGATGAAATACATTGACTAAGATAAATTTTCCTTTTGTTTTTATTCATATATATATATATATATATATATATATATATAAACACATATGTATGCATGTGTGCGTTCAGACATACAGATAAGAAAGTAAGTAGACTGAATGACATAAAAGTGCAGTAAAAACAAAGTGCTTGTCTAATTATCAGCAAATTTAATCCTTTTGTATCTCTTGAGATTTACAAGATGATCTGCTGAAGCAACATGTGACTTCAAATTGCAGTATTAGAAGGATTACACGCTTGTGTTACTAAATCCCCAAGTATCTATCTATGCATATTTTCTTACTCTTATCAGGACAGGTGATATTGACTGATAAACTTTCAATTCTCTTTCTCTCTCTGTTCCTGTCTGTATCTCAGCCTGAACCGTCCAGTTCCATAGCAATGCAGGCAATACAAAACCATTTATCTATCTAACAATGTAAAAAAAAGCAGAAATAAAAACAGATAAAAATAACACAGAAAAAACATTCTTCTACTATGTCATTACCGAACGCCAGTCGTCGGTTAACTGATTTTTCAATATGTCAACCCCTGTTGGGCACGTGGACAAATAGTTAAAACGTTATCAAGTTTTTATATTATGATATCAGACTCACTATTTTTAAGTAATTGTCAAACTGACTAGCCCCGTTAAACATTGCTTCATATAAAGGTGCTAAATCTTTTGTGAAATGCTCCCAGGTATTTAAATTATACGTGATTCGAGTGTTCCTTGTGTTGATAATTTTCAAATAAATTATTGTTGTAAAATATGGCAAAGATGTGTTGAGGTTGGAGGAAACACCAAACTGATTTCTCTACCAAGAAATACTGGGTAACAGGCAGAGAAGTGAAGGAGATTAGAGGAAACAAAAACATCACTGTCTCGGAAACCAAAGCATGGTGAGAGACATGCAACTTGAGGAACATACTGTTCAAGGGAATGACTTCACAAGTCTTTCCAATTGCCCACCACTGACTGCTGGTTCTCCTGTCACTTTTATTGACAGGAGACAGTTTGACAGAAACCTGGATCATGACAAGCTGCAGAGAGGCCTATATCTAGACATGCCAAGCTGGTCTGTTGCTAACAAGGGAAACCCCGAATGTAACTGGTTTTGATAGGCATGCCTGCTGCTGATTCAGAGCCTCTTTTGCTTCTCTACTGATGATTAAGAAAATCTTCTTCTTTATGTCCTTCAAGATGTGGCTGATCATGGCTCTCCATAATATCCTATCTTTTCTAGCTCTAAGAAATATTTCTCTTTTTACTATGAAACTGACATCAATTTACACAAACTCTTTAGGTAGTTTACTTGATGTTCTCTTTGCCCCTATTACCTTTAATATGTCCTACAAGTGTCAGATTTTCCAAGCCTTCTTTCCTCATGATATGTCCCTTAAATTTCAATTCTCTCTATCTGATTTTAAGTGTAAGCTTCCTTTTGTTAGGATTTTCCTTAAAACTTTTTTGTTGCTCATTTCTATCCATGGGACGCCCAGCCGAAAACCTAGAGTTATATTCTTAAATAGCCTTGTCAGACCAAGACTTTCATATGGATGTCATAAATGGCACCAAACATTAAAAAATAACTTTGCACAAAATTTTGAACTGATCCAGCTTACTCTCTCATTGATGATTGAGGTTTCATCTGGTATTCTTGAGAAGTAATGAAAGCATACTTAGCGGCTTTGACCCTAGAGGAAACCTCAGTGGGGCAAGTCTCAATTTGAAGTTTAAAGATGTCAGTCCAGAGGGCATCTTGAAGAAAATCTCAGATTGAGTTTCAGTTAGCATGCTGGTAATGGAATGGTGTTATACAAATAGGAGGTACCTGATAAACAGATGATTGCAACGAAATATCAAAAGATACTACAGTGGGATCTGAGTTTCCACGAGTACAGTATTGTGCAACTCGGCGAGAGCTGGAAGAGGAGGTGAAAAATAAATCAAGTAGAGAAACTTGTTGCTTGGTTATGCTATGGTAAAGGGCAGGGAAATACAAAATTTGGTTAAAGGATTGAAAAATTATATCTACCCAGGGATGTCAGGCAGGTATACTACAGGTGAGAAAATAGTAAAATTTAAGGAGGATTTATAGAAGAGAGAAAGCTAGCAATGGACAAAAACATGGAAAGACTTTAAATACTAACGTCTTTGGTAAGATCAGCACTGGGCAAGACAGACAGGAAACAAGCAGCAGGATTCAATGAAATTTAAGAGATGCTATCAGCCTGAGATGAGTTCGAGACTAGACAAAATTATTGAAATAATAAATGAAATATATAACAGTGGTGACATACTGGAAGGCACTAAAAGGTCCGTCTTTATAGCACTGCTTAAGAAACCAGGTGCAAATGAATGCAAGCTCCATCAGATTATCAGCCTAATGAGCCACATATCTCAGCTTCTCATCCAGTTTCTGATGAATAGAGAGAGTAGAAGAATTAGTCTGGCAAGAACAATATGGCTTTGTCAAAGTCACTGGAACAAGAAATACAATCTTTAGGATCGGAATGTTATCAGAGCAAGCAATACAACTGCAGAAGGGTGTATGGCATCTGATAATGTACAGTACAAGGATCTATTTGAACTGTTAGGGAAACTTGATTTATTCAAAAAATATATTATAATAATCAAGAATATTTACTGGGAAAAACATTTGCAGACAGATAGAAAATGATTTCAGTAAGTACTCAAAAAGAGAAAGGGGCATAAGACAAGGGCACATCTTAGTAGAGCTGAAGATTCTGCCGTTTGTTTTTAATGGTGAGCACAAACTCAACAGAAGATGTTGATTGAAGAGAGGAAGAATAGTGCAATTATACTTATTTAATACATTATAACAGAGCTGTCAGTAATCATGAGAGCCAAAGTTGTTAAATGCAATACAGTGCCTCATTCTCTCAACAAACATAGACTTCCTTCAAGAACCTTTTTTCATTTATGATGTGCAGTAACAAATAGACATCTGTTGTGATGGGAGCTGTCATGCTGGTATATCTGAAAATAGTGGTTCTTGTGAGCTCTAGTGGCATAGCATGGTAGTGTGAAATTATACTTATTTAATACACTATTACAGTGCCACCAGTAATCACGAGCGCCAAAACTTTTAGATGCAATATGGTGCCTTACTCTCTCAGCAAACAGATATTTCATTCCTTCAAGGATTTGTTTACATTTATTACAAGCAACAACAAATAGGTATCTGTTGTGATGAGAGCTGTCATGCTGGTATAGCTGAAAATAGTGGTTAATGTGTGCTATAGCGGTAGAGCATGTTGGTGTGAACCACGGAGAAGACTGAGGTTTCACCTGGTATTTCCAAGAAGGAATAAAAGCATCCATGCTGGCTTTGACACTAGAAGAAACTTCAGTTGCACAATTCTCAACTTGAAGGTTAAAAATGTCAGTCCTGGGGGCAACTCGAAGAAAGTTATAGAGTGAGTCCCAATCAGCATGCTGGTAGCAGAAAGAGGTCTTATGAATAGTAGGTTCCTGTTTAATAGATGATTAGAATTAAATATTGATAGATAGTACATAGTGATCTGAGTTTCTGTTGTGAATCTTGGCAAGAGTGAGGAGAGGACGTAAGAAATAAATCAAGTAAAGATACCTGTTGCTCGGATTTGCTAGGAAAACGAGTAAGAAAATCCATGATTTGAGTAAGGGAATGAGCAATGGAAAAATTTGATGTTTGAATAGCGGCAACATCAGTCTGTCCACATAATGAGGAAGGAAGGCTTGGAAAATTTAATACTCACAGGAGAGATTGAAGGTAAAAGAGAGAGAAGAAAGTAATGCACAACATCTCTGGTGTGTTTGAGTAAATGGATAATAGAGCAGGCTATGTGAGTGAAGACAAAAAGACACAAGTTAATAAGAGCTACAAAGGATAGGCCATTGTAAAGAGCCATGATTGCCAAAGTCCTGAAGGGGTATGGCACAAAGAAAGAGAAGAATTCTCCAGGAAAGATAATCTTTTGATTGACCAAAATATTCTGAGGAATAATTCCATTGTGCTTTGAGTATTGAAGGAGAAGCCAAAACCTAAATTGAATGTGTAGATGAAAGCAATGATGCTAGGCTAGAAAGAAAAAAAAATAGAATCAGCATTTCAAACAGATCAACTCGCACTTCACTCTAAGACGTAATTCTGAAATCAAGATGGTGGTCAGAAGAGAGTTAAAGAGAGAGTGTGGGAAGAAAAAGGTGTGTATCTATTTAGGAGTAAGTTAGTTAGTGGTCACATTGTATGTATAGTTTTCTGTCAATATGAGAATCCAGTTTGATCCGAAATTGAATATATATATATATATATATATAGACATGTGTATGTGTTTTGCATCTCATATATATATACATATATATATATATATATATGTTTGTATGTGTGAAAAATATCCAATAGAAAAGTTTCTCTTCTTTTGTTAGAGGTCACTTAGGTCAGTAATCGGAGCTTTTCTGTCGTGCAGCTAAGGAAAATTTCCAAAGGACCAAAGACTGACCTTTCTATACCCCTGACACCCCCACCTCTTATTTCCTGACTGGGTATTGAGGTGTGGGGAGTCAGGTGGTGGGGTGATCAGTCATAGTACTGGCCATTCGTTGCTTACCATGAAAGTAAAAAAAAAAAGAAAGAAAAATTTCTGGACAGCTGCCAACCTGCAAACACATTGAACCTCGGATGTGGGGCAGTGTTTGCACAATGTTCGTAATTAGTTTGTCAAGCCTTTGGCCATTGCATCCATACATAGAACCTGCGCAACTGAGGTGCTCTCTTGCAGGAAGCATTAGAAACATACAGACGATTGCCATCTGATTTTTATCAATGTTCATCTGTTTGCTTTTAAAGACTCCAAGATGGTACCGATCACGGATATATCTCACATTTGTATCTATTTATTTCTCTCTCTTTCACACACACATGTATATATATGATAATGCATACATATGTGTATTACACCTACAATATATATATATATATATATATATATATATATATATATATATATATATATATATATATATATATATATCTATATATATATCTATATATATATATATATATATATATATATATATTGATTGTTTTGAACAAGATAATCATGTGTCTGTTAATACTTATAGGAGTGGTGGAGTGCCTATGTGTATGTTTGAGAAGCTTATATATATATATATATATATATATATATATATATATATATATATATATATATGTATGTATGTATGTATATATATATATATATATCTGATACTATGTGGCTTTATATATTATATATTATATATATATATATTATAAAGCCACATACATACATGTTGATTTCTCACCCCTCTCCCTTCCAACTATATGTATAAATATATATATATATATACACACCTATACAATTACCTATGTATGCATATATATATATATATATATATATATATATATATATATATATATATATGAAAAGAGAGAAAAGAATGCTTGAAAATGGTAGGATTGGTAATAAAGCCAATCCTTTACAAACCGATACAAGAAAAATAAAACAACTTTTATTGCGAGTGGATTTTATTTTCATAAATTACAGTAAAAGAAAAAAAGATACTCTGATGCAGGTAACTCATTGTCAACTTTTAACATTAGGTAAGTTTATACATTACACATATGCACAAACACACACACATACACACACACACACCACACACACACACACACATACATATATATATATATATATATATATTGATATATATATATATATATATATATATATATATATATATATATATATATATATATATATATATATGGATAAATTGTCATCTAAATTATGCAAAAATGAAAATAACAGTAACATCTCATTTTAATAAATACATTTACCAAAATTATACAAAAACACACTTGAAATAGAAAAGAGTAAATTTATTCAATAAAATTGCCATTAACTTCAACCATGACCTCCAGACGACTTCAGAATCTCCTGCAACTCTTCTGAATGGTCTCCTTGTTTACATTTAGGTACATTTTATGTGTAGATATGATCATTCAGGAAAGATCATCAAAGATTTGTTGTTTAAAACATTAATTTGGAATTTGACTGTCTGTAGCTGAATGGTTTCCCACGTCAGATCAATTGATGGCTTCATATAGGACACAGGTTTGATTTCGGTCAGAGAACACATTTTTTCTACACAATTTTTTGAACATTTGGGCCAATAAATGTAATTAATACAGTTTTTTAAAAACAGAACAATTACTTAAATAAACTGTAACTATTAAAAATAGCATATAAACAGAAGATATATTAAATATGTATGTATGTGTCTATATCTATATGTAAATATGTATGTATCTTGCACAAACTACCCAATGGGTTAAAAAGTGGTTTCTTACATCCTGTCACTACCAATCTGACCCTGAACTTCTACTAACATGGATGAATGGAGCTCCTCTCTGGGAAGTACCATGCCTTGAAAGACTGTTAGGCGTCAAACTAACACCTGACCCCAAATGGAACTCATAAATATAATTCATTGATAAGGATGCATTTAAAATGGTCAGCTCTCTGTACTGCTCTCTGTACTGCTCTCTGTACTGCTCTAGAAAGTACCTGGCTCCTCCTATTATCCTCTACCTTTAAATGAGCCAGATCAGGCCAAAAATGGAGTACTTTTTTTTTAAGCGTTTCACCCCAAGCAAGGTGGGAAGTCACTAGTATGCAAAGGGTTACAGAGGATTTGGAGCGAGAGCAGATGGGAGTGATAGAGGAAAGGATGAAGAGAAGCTTACGGGATAGATCAAGGCATCTGGAGATGTCGATTGACATTACATTTGAATAGTTGGAGATTATAGCTATCTGGGAAACAGAAAAAGAGGAGGGAGTTCCACAGGCGAGAAGTATGATACATGAAGCTATTCGAGTAGAAGAGATGGCTACATTTAACAGTTTTGACAGTGAAGGGGTGAGAGTGGCATGCCAGCCTAGTTGAACGCGTAAATTCAGGAAGTCTGGGAAAGCAGCTCGTCAGAGAGGTTACCATGAAAGTATTTGTAAAAAAGACAGAGAAAAGTGACAACACCTCTGTGAGAGAGCGACTACAGATGAGATGCTAGATCAGGGCCAATTACATTGCATATCAATCCCTGGATTTTATCAAGGACCTTGAGACAAACAGAAGGGGCTCCAGACCATATATGGTAACAATACTCCATGCAAGGGTGAATGGTTGATTTGTAGATTTGAAGGATCGACTCCAGCAAGAAAAATTTCCCCAGCGCGGCACAGGGAGCCAACTTTCCTTATGGTACACAAATGTATTTATTCCAGTGTACTGTTGTCATATCTGGGCAGGAGCTGCATTAAAACTCACTGTCCAGCCTTGATAGAGTTCAAAAGTGTTTCCAAGCCATTGTGAGGGACAAACGATTGGCCACTCTTCAGCCCCTCTCCCACTGATCTAGCTATACTTCCATGGAAAGTGATCGGACAAACTACATTCACTGTTCCTGCCAAGGCAAACCTTCAGAGCAAGAACATGCCTTGCCTCTTACAAAGTAGCAAACCATGGACATTCCTTCCATATTCCACTGGGGTGAGAAGTAAGTTTCACTCAAGCAGCTTCTCCCCTTGAACCACACTCCTGTAAAAACAACAACCAACTGGATGTTTCCTCACTCACTACAATCTTAACCTGTTTAAGTCTAGGGTTAATCATTATCTTCCACTCCTGTGCACACAAATGGTCTCCAAATGTAACACTCTACTTTGAGTGGACCCCAGGCCTTGTAAAGGATGAATCTCATAGTAAAAACAAAATATATACATATATATATACATGTACATATATATATGTGTGTTGTGGGTGGGTGAGTGTGTATATGTGTATGTGTACATATATATGTATATATATATATATATATATGTACATATGTACATGTTGTGGTAGGATCCACCTAATTTGCATAGTGGAGTACCGACGATATAAATATGGTTGGTACCGGAAGACAGGGAGGCAAATCAAGAGATCCAACTAGAGACTCTGCCCGACTGCGACTTAGTCAACACATTCTCCAGGAACGGTCTTCCCAGGAAT
>OZ038508.1:8654955-8662455 GCA_964036315.1 Acanthosepion esculentum | reverse complement strand
AATGTCTTTTTTGTGAAAGTATTTATTTATATTTTTTTATATATATATATATATTTGATATTTCAGATCGGCCCCAATATGTCCGCGTCTCATGACGGATGCTACTTAATGTAAACAAACTTCTTAATACAGTTTTTTTCGATGAAAGATCAGGGCCGATCTGAAATATCAAATATATATATATAAAAAAATATAAATAAATACTTTCACAAAAAAACATTTAATTTTTTTAATTTGCAACTTTTCAGTTGTTTTTTCTATATTATATATATATATATATATATATATATATATATATATGTAATGTATATAATATAAATTGGGCAGCAACCTTTCTTGTAAACATGTTTCATTGAATATGATTGGAAAATTTAATTAATTACATTTTTACATTTTTTGTTTGGTGGTTGTGTCTTCTTTAGCCATTTTCAGTGGCGTTTGTTTTAGGCATTAATAATATTTCTTTATGTTTGACTATTAAAAGATTATTTTCGTGTTGTTTTGAATACAAATAGGAGCATTTATTACAAGCTTTGCATGTTGAGTGCTGCCAGAATTCAAGTGAGCCTCTTTCTATTTTTTTTCAAAAAACATTCAACACACCATTGTTAAATAAGGTGAGGTTGATAGTGAGAGCAAGATGTTTAGTATATGTTCCCAGTAAAGTGATTTATATAGAATTCTAGTGCTTATATAGGTAAGGATTAGCAATAAGCATTCATTTTACACAACAAATATTTATTTTTCAACATAATGTCCTTCCTTTTCAAGCTCCTTATTTCCTTGATGGATATTACTCACATCGCAATAATAATTTCAGATCAAAACTCACTCAATGCCAGGTTACAAACTTATTTATTGACTCTTGTTTAGTGCTTATATATATATGCATCCTGCTGTATACATGAAGTGAAAAAAAGATGAAATGATATATATATATATTTAAATATATTGTTAGATATAATAGACGAATGTCTGTTAAGTTTGATCATGAGCCGTTCTAAGCTTCATATATTGGCTTTAGATTTGGAAGAAAATGAAGACAAAAACTGTCCAACATGTGGATATTTTTTTAATAATGCTCTCCCTTGATCTAAGCTTTCAGCTCACAGAAAGGACAAAGAGAAACAAAAGGAGCAAGAAGTAGAAAAAAGAAAAGAGGGAGAGAAAGAAAATAAAGAGATAAAAAAGAAAAAAGAATTAGTTTATAAAAGAAAAGAGAAAGAGGGAAAGAAAATCAAGAGATAAAAAAGAAAAAAGAATTAGTTTATAAAAGAAAAGAGAAAGAGTGAAAGAAAATCAAGAGATAAAAAAGAAAAAAGAATTAGTTTATAAAAGAAAAGAGAAAGAGTGAAAGAAAATAAAGAGATAAAAAAGAAAAAAGAATTAGTTTATAAAAGAAAAGAGAAAGAGGGAAAGAAAATCAAGAGATAAAAAGAAAAAAGAATTAGTTTATAAAAGAAAAGAGAAAGAGGGAAAGAAAATAAAGAGATAAAAAAGAAAAAATTAGTTTGTAAAAGAGAAAGAGTGAAAGAAAATCAAGAGATAAAAAAGAAAAAAGAATTAGTTTATAAAAGAAAAGAGAAAGTGAGAAAGAAAATAAAGAGATAAAAAAGAAAAAATTAGTTTGTAAAAGAGAAAGAGTGAAAGAAAATCAAGAGATAAAAAAGAAAAAAGAATTAGTTTATAAAAGAAAAGAGAAAGAGGGAAAGAAAATCAAGAGATAAAAAGAAAAAAGAATTAGTTTATAAAAGAAAAGAGAAAGAGGGAAAGAAAATAAAGAGATAAAAAAGAAAAAAGAATTAGTTTATAAAAGAAAAGAGAAAGAGGGAAAGAAAATAAAGAGATAAAAAAGAAAAAAGAATTAGTTTATAAAAGAAAAGAGAAAGAGGGAAAGAAAATAAAGAGATAAAAAAGAAAAAAGAATTAGTTTATAAAAGAAAAGAGAAAGAGGGAAAGAAAATAAAGAGATAAAAAAGAAAAAAGAATTAGTTTATAAAAGAAAAGAGAAAGAGGGAAAGAAAATAAAGAGATAAAAAAGAAAAAAGAATTAGTTTATAAAAGAAAAGAGAAAGAGTGAAAGAAAATAAAGAGATAAAAAAGAAAAAAGAATTACTTTATAAAAGAAAAGAGAAAGAGGGAAAGAAAATAAAGAGATAAAAAAGAAAAAAGAATTAGTTTATAAAAGAAAAGAGAAAGAGTGAAAGAAAATAAAGAGATAAAAAAGAAAAAAGAATTACTTTATAAAAGAAAAGAGAAAGAGGGAAAGAAAATAAAGAGATAAAAAAGAAAAAAGAATTAGTTTATAAAAGAAAAGAGAAAGAGGGAAAGAAAATAAAGAGATAAAAAAGAAAAAAGAATTAGTTTATAAAAGAAAAGAGAAAGAGGGAAAGAAAATAAAGAGATAAAAAAGAAAAAAGAATTAGTTTATAAAAGAAAAGAGAAAGAGGGAAAGAAAATAAAGAGATAAAAAAGAAAAAAGAATTAGTTTATAAAAGAAAAGAGAAAGGGAGAAAGAAAATAAAAAGATGAAAAACAGACAGAAAAAGATAAGAGAGAAAGATAAAATATGGCCATAAAAAAGTAAACTCATTTTGCAAAGAAAAGAACAGGAGGGATTTGTCTAATGATAATTCCACAAGATGTGGTTTCTAATATTCTCCCTAGACGCATAAAGTATATTACAAAAATCTTTGGAATTAATTTTCTTCTCCCAGACCAACCAGAATATAAGAATCCATTCAGAAGACAACTGAAAGTAAAATCAATAAAAATGACAAAACAATGACAAGAAACAATTATAAAAGTTTGAAATGTGTATCTTATATTCTAAAATAAATATGAGAGAAATGTTTTGTGGCAATTTATTTTCGTCCACTCGATGGGAGATGTCCAAATTTGATTTGGAATTCTGATTATTTAGAAATATGGTTTTTTAATCTTTTCATTAAAAATCTATTACCAGGTGAGATTATATATGTATGTAGGACATGCTTACAGACATAGATACGTAAATAAGTCCATAACCTAATGATAAAAAAACATTTATTTTACATAACAAATGTTTATTTTTTTTATCTTAACTTCCCTTTTGCCAATACATACAAAACATGACAGAATATTAATCAAAATTAATGAACATGATTGAATAAAAATTTCAAATCCAAATTTAGCTAATGACTAAATGCCAGGCTATGTACTTATTTATTCATATTTTTTTATATCATTTCACCCCAAGCAAGGCAGGAATGCCACTAGTACGCAGGGGGTTACAGGGAGTGAAAGTGAGAGAAAAGACTGAGTATAGGGAGGATTGAGGAAAGGACAAAAGATGAATGCAATTCAAGAAGATGGTGATTGACATTGCATTTAAATTTTTGAAGATTGTAGTTGTGAAAGCAAGTAAACAGAAAGGCGTTCCACAGGTTGGAAGTGCTAGAAAAGAAACTGTCGGAGTAGAAGTGGCAGTTGCATTTAACTATTTCAACCATAAACGGGTAGGTCCTAGATGCCAATAAGTTAGCACGCTAAAATTCATGTAGTGAGGGCACCAGGGAAAAAAGCTTGTCAGAGCATTTTCCCTGAAAATATTTGTAGAAAAGACAGAGGGAAGCCATGTTGCATCAGTGAGAAATTGACTGAAGTTGAGTTGCCAAGTCAGAATTAATTATGTTACAGATGCTTCTTTGGATTTTGCCAAGAACCTTGAGATGAATAGGAGCACCAGACCAGATATGGCAGCAGTATGTATGGGTGAATGGTAGATTTGTAAATGTGCAAGATGGACTCTGCCGAGAAAAATTGTCCAGCATGACACAGTGACCCAACTTTCCTTGCAGTAGATGCAGCTATTGATTCAATGTAGTCACACCACTTCAAGTCAGTTGAAAACATGAGGCCAAGAAGCTGCAGTGTGTTGTTCTCTGGAAGTCTAGTGACAGCCACACTGATGGCAGGCAGAAAAGTTTCATATATATATATATATATATATATATATATTAGTTTCATATATATATATATATATATATATATATATATATAAATATAAAAGTGAACATTGAAATCAACATTCAGAGGTGACAGGCTGTTTCATGTTAGCACAATCAGTAGCCTGACAATTGTGTCTAGCATGAAACAGCTTGTCGCCTCTGAGTGTTGACATCAATGTTCCCTTTTATATTTATATTTACATATGCTCTATCTCTGATATTGAGCACTTTATCCCATAAATATAGCACACCTTAAAACTATATTTCTTCATATATATATATATATATATATTAATGGTAACAAATACATTGGTATATAATCCAAGTGGATCCTAGTAATATAAAATATTTAAATTGATCCACAAAACGAGCTCAATGTATTTATTTTTACAGAGCAAATAATTAATAAACAATAAAATTCCAAATTACCTCATATGGAGAATAGCCTATTCCAGCAACAAAAACAACAGTAGTCTGTCTCATCAACCCACGCCAGGGTTGATGAGACAGACAACCAGTGTTTTCATCTGCCGAAATAGGCTATTTTGCATCTGAAGTGATTTTGGATTTTATTCTTTATTAAATGATGTGGTTTCTGTAATCTGATACAACTCTTTGTTTGTGATTCTGCAGCATCAGTCCATGAGGTTCAAAGAACGATGATCTTCACCAAGATGCATCAGCTTTACTTGCTGAAAGCCTTTTTTTTCACTAACCAAGCAGTCAGTGCTACTTTTAGTTGAAATTTATAAAAACTTATTATGAAGACTATTTTTCAGGAAAATAGGTTTCTCAAGCCCAGTAGCTTTTGTCACTCTTTCCAGTATTGTTGGGTGTTTCCTTACTAACATTTTAGGCAGCAACTTGATTATGTCATTATTTTTCTCTGAATTACATGTGCTATCCATTTTAGTAGTTGCTGCTGTTGGTAGTCCTCAACTAGTATGGTTTCTGTTAAAACAAAATGTGATACAACTGGAGATTGATTATCCAGAATGCTGTTGTCTCCAGCCAGAATTAAACAAAAAAATAAAATAAGGAATAATATGTGAATTTGATTTTTAATATCTATCCTAATTATTCATTGACTGAGCAGCTTGTACTGCTTTCGGTTGAAATTTATAAAATCTTTCACTTAAAACAATTTTCCAGGAAAATAGGTTTCTCAAGTCCAGTAGCTCTTAATGCTCTTTCCAGTATTGATGTGGGTTTCCTTCCTAACCTTTTGTTTAAAGTGGTGTGGAATATCAACATCTTGATTATGTCATTATTTTTTCTTCAAGTTAAACGCACTACCCATTTTAGTTGTTGCTGCTGTTGGTAGTTCTCAAGTGATGTGGTTTCTGTTAATTGGTACAGTTCTTTGTCTGTGATTCTTTTGAGCCAATCTACAATGTTCAAAGAAGAGCGGTCTTTGCCAAGACCTTAGGTCATGAAATAGGGCAAGAATTGAAACTTGACTTAAACCATTTTATTTATAGAACTTCAATTAAGATGTCCTTTACAATTAGACTTTCTTAGAATGATAGTGTTATCTACGAGTATTTTTCTAATGGGAAGTATTAGTTGTGTATAGGTGATGGTTTAAATCAAACCACAACCTTACCTATTTGACAATGGTAGTAATGTGTTGAGTGTCTTTTAAAGACATCTCCAATATACAATTACTGCCACATCTCATCTAGCACAACTTAGAATTACTACTACAGCCAAACAATAAAACTTAAAAGATAAACACAAGAAAACCTACTAATGACTGACCTCTTGAAAAAGGATAATAAATTGTACACTTCTTTTATGTGCCGTGAATTTAACATGGTGATGGAGAGCAAAGGGGTGGGTGGGATTCAGATAAGAAAAGCGTAAAAATGTAGTGAGAAATATTATACTAAAAAGAAATTGCTTTTGTCCCACCAATCCAGATACATATATACATAAACTTATTAGTCAATTTTTTGTACTTTAATTTCGCTTAATAGCCTATGAGCATGAGCATAGACTCACTATATATAAAGAAAACTGAAGTAGTGCACAACCATGTCCTACTCTGAAGCAATTGTGTGGTGAGAAACAAAAACCAACAAATTTCCAGAGAGACCATTGAAAGTAGAAGACAAAGCCCTGAACTATGTAAAGTCTTTCACCTATCTTGGTAGTAAAGTCAATTACAGTGGAACTTTAGATGATGGAATCATGCATCAGATTGCTAAGGCTACCAGTGCTTTTGGCAAACTTCGCCATCGCTTGTAGAATGAGTGGGGTATTCGACTGGATACAAAAATTCAGGTTTACAGAGCTGTTGTACTTGCCTTATCCTGTTATACGGCTCAGAGTCGTGTACTCCATACAGGTACCATATAAGCCAGCTGGATGTTTTCCATACAAGCTGTCTGCGTGCAATCTGTGGCTATCTAACATAGACCTGTTTAACAGGTGTAATATTATAGTAATCGAGACTTTTCCCATACAGTCTCAGTTATAGCAGACTGATCATGTCTTGAGAATGTCTGATGACAGGGTGGCCAAGAACCTAATGTACAGCCAGTTAGATCAGGGCTACAGAAATGTAAGATGCCCATGGCTAAGATACAAAGACAAGCTGAAAAGCAATTTGTCAGCTGTCAATATACCACATAACACCCTTGAGCGCTTAGCCTTGGAGCAGGTAGAATGGAGATCAACGTGTTTTAGTGGACTCAGCAGTTTTCAGTCTGCTTGTCTGAATCATCTTCAAGAAGAAAGAGCAAGATCTAAAAGGTCAGCCAGTCTAACAGTGATCTCATCATATCTCACAATCCTCACTCTTGCTTCATATGTGGCCTCCTTTGTAAATTACTAGCGGGTCTTAAGTACCACTTAAGATTATCGCACAAAATTTCATAACTGAATCAATTAAGCTGTCAGATCCTCATATGTCGAAACTGATGGGAGAGTTCATTATTATATATATATAAATATATATATATATATATATATATATATATATATATATATATATACGAGGGTCATTCAATAAATAAGGTGAATTTTTCAGTATAAGGACTTCTAATACAGATAGAAGCTTACCCTTTTTTATTTTTTTTGTTTTATTTCTTTTTCACATGGATTTAATTTCTTTTGCAGATTCAAAAAAAACTTTGAGAGTTTTGGCGATTAACAAAGATGGTCAACCAAGAAGCATGCCCCAGGATTGAACAGTGGTCAATTATCAAGTTTTTGGTTGCTGAAGGGTGCAAACCAGTTGAAATTCATAGAAGAATGTTAACTGTGTATGGTGCCACATGTTTCAGCCAAAAAAATGCCTACAAGTGGGCTAAATTGTTTAAAGAAGGACGGAGCAGTGTTGAGGATGAAGACAGGCCTGGGAGGCCTACAGAAGTGAGGTCTCCTGAGGTGATCGAATCAGTCAATGACCTCATTCAGTCTGACAGAAGGGTGACAGTGGATGACATTGCAAGGACCTTGAAAGACATAAAGTACAAACGCAGGGGTCATCAGTCAGAAGGAGTCA
>OZ038508.1:8637455-8649955 GCA_964036315.1 Acanthosepion esculentum | reverse complement strand
TTTTTCCAAAAATCAGATCCTACTTGCACAAGATTTCAAGCCAGTGAGGAAGAAAGGTATTCCAGTAATGCTTCAGTTAATGTAAACAACACTGGATAAAGTCTGTGACTTCAGAAGGTCAGGTATATTCACAGGAGATTAAATGCTGAAAATGATATGTGTTGTAGTTTTGTTTTTATAGCACCTAACAACGCTTTTTGATCAAACCTTGGGTATATGGGTGCTTGGCTGTATATGGGCACATGACTCAAATTCCAACCATGAACCCTGGGTTTGAATCTCACCATGATTTATCAGGAAGGTGGCTTCTTGATGTTAATCTCAGAATGTGGCACCTTTGAAGACTGTACCATGTTTGCCTCAAACCTTGTGAGTGATGGTTGTCATAAGTCACAAGTCAATACAGTTTAAATTGTTCTGAAGAAGGCATGAAACTGACAGTCACCATCCACAGTCTCTCTCTCATATATATATATATATATATATATATATATATATTTTTTTAAAACCATTTATTCTACATTCGACACCATCACTTGATAAGACACCAGAAGTGTTGAAACAAAATGGCTATTTTTGTAGTGATTTTATAACATATTTATGTTATCATATTTAAATAAATAATTATATCTGCTCTACTCTGTATTGAGCACTCTTTTAAGAATAATAATTGTTGGTTATTGGAATTTATTCCATATATACCAATCCTATACTTGTATATATATATATATATATATATATATATATATATATATATATATGAAGAAATATAGTCTTAAGAGGTGCTATATTTATGGGATAAAGTGCTCAATATCAGAGATAGAGCGTGTGTAAATATAAAATTGAACATAGAAGTCAACACTTAGAGGCGACAGTCTGTTTAATGCTAGATGCAATTGTCAGGCCACGAGTGCTGTTATTTTTCTCGGCTATTTATATATAAGGGTCAGTGGTGCATTGTGGGTAGTCTATTTTGGCGGTTACTTTTACCGGAAGTCGCTTATTTGTTAATTTATTTATGTCAAATTATTTTGCTTGTTTTTTTGTCTTGTTTTTCTTTTTTAATTTTATTTTTATTTTTTATCTTATATATTTATTTATTTATTTTTTATTTTGATCAGTGTTTTTTATTAACATAGTAAAAATTTGTTTATATAGCTTATTGTTGGTAGTCTATTATGGCGGTCATTTACCGGAAGTCGTTTATTTGCTTATTTATTTGGGTCAAATTGTTTTGCCTGTTTTTATTTATTTTCATTTTTATTTTTTATCTTATATATTTGTTTATTTGTCATTGATTAAAGCTATTTGTTGAATTTTGGGGTGGAATGTTGTGGTTTGTTCTGACTATTATTTTGGTGGGAACAGTTTTTAATTTATCTATTTGGGTTGATTATCTTTATTTGTTTTTTCTAAACGGCTAGTTTATCGTTATCGGTTGTTAGTTTATTTATATATTTGGATGTATTTAGATCAATTTATTATACTTGTTGTTATTTATTTGTTACACTGTATATTTTCTCTTTTTGGTTTTCGATTTTTAAGTAACGCAGTATATATATATATATATATATATATATATATATATATATATAATAATTATATTATTGTTCCTTACTGCAGTGTGTGGTAAGGAATAATGATATAATACTTTTTAATATATATTTTAGTTCTGTTTTATGCCCAGCACTCAATGTTCATATATTTCATACACACACACACACACACACACCTAATAAATAGAAAATGTTTGTCAGTCTAACACGTTCCATTTTTAATCAAGGTTCATCAGAGAATGAGATATGGAGAAAAAAAGAAAAAATCAATTCTGATATTTTTATTTTTGTGTTGTTGGGGTTTCATTGGATAATCAACCTTCATGTGCATTTGAGTTGCTAAACAATATTATAGTATTGCATAGTAGAGTATAGTATATTGTATAGTATATAGTATATTGTATAGTATAGTATAGTATTTTATTAATATTATTAGTGCATTTTATGGCATTCAGAATACAAGTCGTGACCACATGTCCCTTTGAAGCTCCAAGAAATAAATTCTTTATCCTATCATATCTCTTTCTCTCTCTCTCTCTTTCTCTCTCTCTCTCTCTCTCTCTCTCTCTCTATATATATATATATCTGTGTGTGTGTGTGTGTGTGTGTGTATTTTTATGAGTGTACCATTTTTAAAATGAAAATTGTGGTTGAATTTTTTTCTCATTCATTAGTTGTTATTTGTGCAGCCTCTTTTGTGCTTATAGATGCATTTTTTGATTTAAAAAATGCTAGACTCATAAAAAAGAAAATAATTCACTCAGAAGGAAAATCCTTGAGACTGCTGTCATTAAATATATATATGATTAAATAAAATAAAATAATTACATACACACAAACACACACACACACACACACATGCACACACACACACGCACATATATATATATATATATATATATATATATATATATATATATATATATATATATATTTTAAATAAAAACAAACCACTTTAAGGTTCCATATAATAAATTATTTCACCACAGCCCTTTTAAAGGACCGCGGATCATCAGATTTTACTTCCAAAGGTTGAAACGAAAAAATAAAAAGAAATTTACACGTTTATGATGGGCAGTACTAAGTATATGTAAATTAACGAAGAGATGGGGGGAGAGACATGATTCAGTTAGATGTAACATTTCTATTCTTTCAAATTTAAATTGTTTCAGGAAATCCAGACATTGACACATTAAATCGGTTAACTTAGCGGAAGTTATATATTGATATGGAAGGGGGAGAGGAGAAAAAGGCATAAAAATAAAAAGAGAGAAAGAAGTTATGAGAGAAAGTGTCATTAACTTTCTTTGGAATGAAATAGATGATGTTGTTTTGCTTTACTTTATATATATATATATATATATATATATATATATATATGTATACATAATATTTGCTTTACTTCATATATATATATATATATATATATAATATCACACATAATAGTACTCATTGCAATATAACAGAGATATAAACTAGATATTAATAAATATACATTTTTTCCTCACTAGCAACATGACTCAGATTTTCATGCACAATGCAATCTTCAGGTGCTGATTGTGTTGTGCCTGAAACTCTGAGTCATGTTACCAGTGAGGAAAAAAAGTACATTTATTAATATATATATATATATATATATATATATATATATATATATTAGTCTGTTAAGAATGTAATTAATTATTTACCAGAAATGATTTCAAAATAAATTTAAGCTGCTACATTTTGGAGGATGTGGAAGACCCTCCCATTATAATGATCTTATTTTTCCTTGGGTTTGTTCTGCGGAATAAAATCTTTACTGTCAGCTTTAAACTTGTAGTATGGGACGTTCACCAAGAAACAATGTCACATTTTTTTATTCATTATTTCAGACTAATTAATTAATAATTAGTTATTTAATTAGCTAACATAACAAAGAGTATGAAGAGAGAATTTCAGACAGAATTTTAGCAATTCCAAACAGTCAGACAAAAGAAGGAAACCATGTCTGTTGTTATATATCATCAAAACCTCTTTCCAAAAGTTTTTGATAGAGCCAATTAGATTTTTCTTTGACCCCCCTCTTATTCTTCTTTTATGGAAATGGTTGGAATAAATACTGGCACTCTAGTTGCAGAATAGGTCACGAAATGAACATCTAGTTACTGTTACAGATGTCAATTTTAGTGAAAAGGAGAGGAAGCCATCTCGTAAATAGGTATTGTTGTAGTCGACTTCATCAGTTACTTTGTTGAATGGTACAGAACTGAAGAATTTGAATGGACCATTATAAAGATAATTATTCTTTGATGTTCGACAAGCACGATTCCTTCAGCAGACTCTTGCCTGCACATTGAGTTCCATCAACAAGAAAGGTAATTATTTTTCGTTTGATTGTTTTTCTGCCACATCATTTTATTGTTGCTTCTTAATTCCAAGACCTAAAGAGTTTCAGGACCGATTCCAGTAACAAATGTATCGGTTTTATTACCAATTCCAATGAAGTTCAATGGCTACATTTACAGTGTCCTTAGCCATTGGTCAGTACTTCTAAAACTGAAACAACACAATTAAATTAATCAGTTGACCATACTTTTGGTTTGAATTAGATTTAAATAAAATATCATTTTCAAATTTCTATAAACACAGAATATAACCCATCCTATGTAAATATACATACCCACAGACATACACAGACAGACAGATACACAAATATCTGCTTAATAGTTGATGAGGGTTAAATGTCAAAATGGATTGAATACTTTTGCCATATTTGGTTTTGGTGCTCCTGCTTCACATCTCGAGATTCTTGATAAAATCCAAAGAAGGGTCTGTAATGTTATTGGTACTTATAGGAATCTTAATTTCAGTACGTTTCTCAACATAGCTTTCCTCTGTATTTCTACAAGTATTTTTAAGGCAGCTACTCTGATTATCTTTTTTTTACCTGGTGCCCCAACTTCATGAATTTATCCATGCTACTTGATTGGCATTTAGGTCTCACCATTTTACTGTTGAACTAGCTAGATGTAATGGTTTGGCATAATGGCTAAAAGTACAGCAAAAGGCACTCAGAAATGCAGAACATTTGGACAGTTTTTACATACTTTGTGTCCAGAAAAGAAAGCAAAAACAAAAAAAATTAAAATAAAAAGCTTAACCGCTCTACCTTGTCAGTTGTCTTTAATGCAACATTTATAATAGAAGGATTGCTGCCTAAATACACAATATCTATATATATATATATATATATGTATATATATATATGTAGAGAGAGAGAGAGAGAGAGAGAGAGAGAGAGAGAGAGAGAGAGAGTAGATAATTACATTATATACTAATGGGATCTCCCAATGGTTTCTGACAACTTAATTGATTCAGTTATGAAATTTTGTGTGATAATCTTAATGGCACTTTAGACCCACTAGTAATTTACAAAGGAGGCCACATATGGAGCAAGAGTGAGGAATGAGATCACTGTTAGATTGGCTGACCTTTTAGATCTTGCTCTCACTTCTTGGAGAAGATTCAGACAAGCTGATTGAAAACTGCTGAGTCCACTAAAACACATTGATTTCCATTCTACCTGCTCCAATGCTAAGCGCTCAAGGGTGTTATGAGGTATATTGACAGCTGACAACTTGCTCTTCAGCTTGTCTTTGTATCTTAGCCTTGGGCGTCCTACATTCTTGTAGCCCTGATCTAACTGGCTGTACATTAGGATCTTGGGTATCCTGTCATCAGACATTCTCAAAACATAACCAGTCCACCATAACTGAGACAACGAATGAAGGAATCAAGGTAAACTGCCAGAAAACTCACACAAGTGATTTGATTAAAGTGGTGAAGGCTTGTGCAGAACCAGCCACACTTTTCGGAACTATTGATACACTCAGTTGGTGCAAATAAATGCCACAGACAAAGCAGACAATAGACATTATATATATGTATATATATATATGTATAACGTTTGTGTATTTAGGCAGCAAATTCTCTTTTAGGCATGTCTGATTAAATAAATTACAGACGTTATGTCTGCTAATTTTAATAAAATCTGTTCCTATTCACAAATAACCTTCATGTATTGATGTTAAAGGATGAGAGAAATGTGCTTTCAAGTAAAAAAAATTCCATAATGGATAATTCTTTTTCACGTTCTAATGAACGCTCAGCACATTGTCAACCATTTTGCATTTAAAAGCATAATGAAAAAATTACGATAATGGATAACAACGCATAACTTTGTATAAATACTTGTACTACTGAACAACATATATTTTTGGACTACTTGCACCCCTGAAGATGATCTTGGAAGATCTAAAGTACTTGGGAAATGAAAATAAAAGAAATTTAAACAGCTATAGCACATTTGTGTCATCCTTTAACATCAATACATGGAAGGTTATTTGTGAGTATGAATGGATTTTATTAAAAATTAGCAGACAAAATGTCTGTAATTTATTCAGTCAGACATATATATAAATTATATACATCAAGTGCCAACAGACATTTTCATGCTTGAACGCAATCTTCAGACCAAGAATGAAGCACACTTTTGCCACTCAGTGTTGACCTGAGTGTCCACTCATATATATATATATATATATATATATATATATATATATATATATATATATATATATATGATAAAAATATAGTTTTAAGGTATGCTATATTTGTGGGTAAAAGTGCTCAATATCAAAGATAGAGAAAGTGTAAATATAGAAAAGTGGACACTAAGGTCAACACCAAGCAGTGACATTCTGTTTCATTCTTCAATGCAATCTTCAGGCTATGTGTGTTGTGTTTTGGCTCAACTATTTATATATGCTGGTCAATGGTGCATTATGGGTAGGAGGTATACCATATTATTCTAACTGTTTTTGGGTAGCTGGTAATAGTTATATTTCAAATTATTTTACAGGCTATTGAGTAGAAATAATTGTAGATCAGAATGTGATTATTTGTATTTATTTTATAATGTAACTTGCTAACTTTATATTCATTATTTATAATTGATTACTTAATTATTTCTTGTTGTTCATTAGTATTAAACTATTTTTAAATGTCTTTTCTTCATTTTATTTGTTTGTTTTCTAATACAAATTAAGATTTAATTGTTGTTTCTGTCCGAGTGAATGTTTGTGTTTTTATATATTGTTTTATTTATTTATTTTAAAAACTAGAGCAATATTCTTTATTTTAGGATATTACATCGAAAAAAATACCAAAATCGCTAGAAAATTTCAATCGTGTTTCAATGCGATTCAATGCATCTCATCAGGCAATTGTAAATTAATGACGAGTGAAGGATTTATTCAGATTTAAATGCTAAATGCAGTCTCTTTTACGAAAAATGAAAAAATGGAGGTGATTATAATGTTTGTGGGCTTTACCCCCTTCTTTTCTTTTTTCGACTGCAATTGTGTAGCGATTTTGACATGTTTTCAGTGTAATATCATCATTATATATATATATATATATATATATATATATATATATATATATATATATATAATATATATATATATATATATAAAAATATTATATATATATATATATATATATATATATATATATATATATTAAAGTACAATTAGGAAACGTTTATCAGTCCAACATGTTTCACTTTCATTAAAGCTTTATTAAGTCAAACATATTAGATTGATAAACCTTTCCTATTTTTTCTTTATTTTATCATATATCATATATATATATATATATATATATATATATATATATATGTATGTATATATATATGTATGTATATATATATATATGTATATATATTGCACATATAGTGCTGCTGCTAATAAAACAGTGCTCGATGTAATTCGACAGAGCTATTAAGTATATTTTGATAATAGACATATTATCCCTTACTGCTTACATGACTCCCACTTGAATAGTTATATATATATATATATATATATATATATATATATATATATATATATATATATATATATCCAGGTAAGAAGAGAACAAATAGAGTACAATTCCAACGTTCGTAACATTTAATTTAAAAGAGGGCTCAATACAAAATAAAGCAATATTCTTTATTTTAGGATATTACATCGAAAAAAATACCAAAATCGCTTCAAAATTGCAATCGTGTTTCGATGCCTATCAATGCATCTCATCAGGCAATTGGAAATTACTGGTGAGTGAAGGATTTATTCAGATTTAATACAGCCTCCTTATATTATTTACATTGTTTGGATTATTGTTGTTATCATTTTTGTCATATTCACGATCTTCCTGCCATTGTATGCTCCAAGCTTCTTCAGGTGATATACGGTAGAATTTTGAACAGATTTATTTACTTTATTTCGTCCACTGGAGTAGATTGTTCTAGTTCCACATACCATGCCCCTTTCTGGATATTTCAGTTTCAGTTATTTCCCTTTAGTAACTCAACTCTCCAATTTTCTGTTCAACACTGCTGTGGCCAGGGATTGAACTCACAACTCTTTGGATCAAGTCACTGGATTACTTCAACCACTAGATTACTTTTATCCACTGGGCCATGTGGACAGTTGATGTGGAACTAGAACAATCTGCCCCCATGGACAAAATAAAGGATTCACTTCAAAATTCCAGTGTATATCACCTGAAGAAGGCCGGAGCATACAGTGGCTGAATATAACAATAAAAATGAGGACAACAGTCCGAACAATGTAAATAATGTCAGTAGTTATAAAATCTGTCAGATTAATAAATATAAATTCATCACTTCTTTACAAATTCTATTTGTATGTATATATATATATATATATATATATATATATATATATATATATATATATATATATATATATATATATATATGTGCAGGTATGCAGAAAAATAGGAAAGAACATGTCAGGTAAATAATCTGGAGTTCCTTAGTATTTTTGCTTTTATTTTTAAAAAGACAGTGCTCCATACAGAAGTAGAGCTTATATTATAATATTCTTTTAAAAAATATGATTCCTTTGCTACATATTCTATAATTTAATAAAAGCCTTATAAGCTCAGCCCAATCATTAAATAGAAAAACCCTTTGTGGAGTCGCCAAAAAAAAAACAAATTCTAATCCATTTCAACACGTTTGTAAAAGAAAATAGCCATTTGAATAAACAAATAAATAAAGAGATTAATAGACAGATAATAATGAAACAGAATCCTCTCGACACTTAACAACCTGCCGCAAGGCCATAAAATGCCTACTTGAAATAGGGACCCCAACATAACCTAACATAAACTTTTTGAAGGGGACTGGTCTGTAGATAAAAATTAATTCCTAACTCTTCGACCACCTAACCAATATGGCCGACCCTAGCCGTTTCCATAGTAACTAATGTTGCAAGAGACCATACTTATAAACATGTGCAAACCACAAGATAGCTTATTCCCAAATTCTCGCTTGACGATGAAGCGAGACCAGACACCTTAATTCAACTTAATTTAAAAAATTATATTAAGGATCTCGGCTCTCGCTTTTGAAACATGAGAACTCTTATGTAGTGAAGGAATCATATTTTTTTTAAAAAATATTATAATATATATATATATATATATATATATATATATATAATACCCCATGATGACAGTACAACTCAGAATTTCATGTACAAGGCAATCATTGCCTAGTGCATGAAATTCCCAGTCGTATTATGTATATATATATATATATATATATATATATATATATATATATATATATATATATATGATGAAAAATATGGAAAAACAAAAAGAAAAAAAAAATCCAAATATCCAAGTTTACTGTTTTTAATGTTGTTTCAATGTCGATGTCAGATGTTTCAGTCTAGTAGACCTTCCGGACATAGTTATTAAAACATAATTAAAATTAGACGATATATTTTATATATATATATATATATATATATTAGACGATATATTTTATATATATATATGTATGTGTGTGTGTGGGTTTCGCTAAAGAAGATTGACAAGATATTGCGATTAAGCTTTTTATTTAATTTTTCTTGTGTTAAATTCAAGGACAAAGTTTTTTCAAATGCAGTTTTGAGATTATCAGTCGTGTTTTTTTGCTAAAATAAAAATATCATCTACATGGCGGACATACATTTTAGCATTGTAATAAAACTTAAGCATATGAAAGTAAATTTATACACTTTCTTTCTCCTTGAGAATTGATGGCAAAAATAATAAAAATTATTTATTTACACTATTATATTTGCTCATTGATGTGATTTTGATAAAACATCAGCTAATTGTTAATTGATTTGAACTTTATAAAATGGTAAATAATAAGTATTTCCTTATAGATGGTTCACTTATTTTACTAATTTAGTAAATGTTTATAAATTCAAAGAGAAAAATGTTTTCATATTTACTTCTTAATAAATTGGTTATTGATAAATATTGCATTACATTTGTTTTAATTGTATTAGTTTTTACAATGTTGTAAATATAAAATTATCCTTATAAACAAACTAATAAATAAATTGTGTTTAATATTTTTGTTGTAAATTCTCAAGATAAAAAGTATAAATTAATTTCCATCATATGTTTAGATTTTATTACAATTCTAATGATGACTTTTAAAAATAATAAACATTACCTCTTAGATTTATAGTCCTCTTAGATATATGAAGAGATCTTAGGTTTATACAGCCCTTTTAGATTTATATAGTCCTATTAGTTTTATATAGTTCTCTTAGTTTTATGTATCCTTCTTAGGTTTATACAGTCCTTTTAGTTTTATACAGTTCTCTTAGATTTATACAGTCCTTTTAGTTTTATACAGTTCTCTTAGATTTATACAGTCCTATTATATTTATACAGTCCTCTTAGATTTATGAAGACATCTTAGATTTATACAGCCCTCTTAGATTTATACAGTCCTCTTAGATTTATACAGCTCTATGAGATCTATACATTTCTTTTAGATTTATGCAGTCCTCTTAGATTTATGCAGCCCTCTTAGATTTATGCAGGCTTCTTAGATTTATGCAGTCCTCTTAGTTTTATACAGTTCTCTTAGATTTATGCAGACCTCTTAAGTTTATACAGTCCTCTTAGTTTAATATAGTGCTCTTAGATTTATGCAGTACTTTTAGATTTATGCAGCTCTCTTAGATTTATGCAGGCTTCTTAGATTTATATGGCTCTATGAGATCTATACATTTCTTTGAGATTTATACAGCCCTCTTAGATTTATGCAGCCTTCTTAGATTTATACAGTCTACTTAGTTTTATACAGTTCTCTTAGATTTATACAGACCTCTTAGGTTCATACAGTCCTCTTAGTTTAATACAGTGCTCATAGATTTATACAGTCCTATTAGATTTATACAGCCCTCTTAGATTTATACAGTCCTCTTAGATTTATACAGCTCTATGAGATCTATACATTCCTTTTAGATTTATGCAGCTCTCTTAGATTTATGCAGGCTTCTTAGATTTATACAGTTCTCTTAGATTTATACAGTTTTCTTAGATTTATACAGACCTCTTAGGTTCATACAGTCCTCTTAGGTTCATACAGTCCTCTTAGTTTAATACAGTGCTCATAGATTTATACAGTTCTATTAGATTTATACAGCGCTCTTAGATTTATACAGTCCTCTTAGATTTATACAGTCCTCTTAGATTTATACAGCCCTCTTAGATTTATACAGTCCTCTTAGATTTATACAGCCCTCTTAGATTTATACAGTCCTCTTAGATTTATACAGCTCTATGAGATCTATACATTTCTTTTAGATTTATGCAGCTCTCTTAGATTTATGCAGGCTTCTTAGATTTATACAGTTCTCTTAGATTTATACAGTTCTCTTAGATTTATGCAGACCTCTTAAGTTTATACAGTCCTCTTAGTTTAATACAGTGCTCATAGATTTATACAGTCCTCTTAGATTTATACAGCCCTCTTAGATTTATACAGTCCTCTTAGATTTATACAGCTCTATGAGATCTATACATTTCTTTTAGATTTATGCAGCCTTCTTAGATTTATACAGCTCCCTTAGATTTAAACAAAATTTTATATAAATGCATGAATTCACTTCCATCATATGTTTAGGTTTAGTACAATTCTAATCATTGCTTTTTAAAACTATGAACATTTCAAATGATGGAAGGTATAATAGCGGTGCCAATGGAAAAACTTCTTTTAAAACAGTTATTTTTGCAGGCATGAATATCTAAGTTTGCCAAACTATTTTCAAAATTAAATATATTTCAAATTGCTGCATCATTCAGATTACAGCTGACACCTGCTAATATATGCCTATCATTATAAGTTCCTACTAGAAGAGTTGAAAATACAAGACACCTGAATTCACCCTTACCCAATTTACCCTGTCAAAATTCTGGTAGGAGCCCTCCTCATAAGAAATAGATTTGTGACCACACAAGGCGTATAGGTCAGAAACTCATACTTTTGTGTTAGGGGTGGAAAACTACTCCTACATGCTCCATCATAGGAAACACCCATCGCCTCCTACTTGGTACCCTGGAACATAAAATACAGATTTAATTTCTTTGAGCAGATCACATGACATTGATTTATTTATGATATTTGAGAAACAACAAATTATATGACAGAAAAATTATTGGTGTCAACAAAGTGATATATTTATTTTTTGCAGTCATTTACACACGTAGAGCCTAGTCAAAACTTAAACATATGAAAAATAATTTAATGTATGGCATATTTATGCATGCTTAAGTTGCATCAATACACATGTATGTATAAGTATATATATATATATATATATATATATATATATATATATATATATATATATATATATATTTTTTAAATAAAAACAGATTGCTTTAAGGTTCCATATAATAAATTATTTCACCACAGCCCTTTTAAAGGATAGTGGATCATCAGATTTATTTCCAAATGTTGAAATGAAAAAATGAAAATAAATTTACACATTTATGACGGGCAATAATAAGGAAACTCACGAAGTGGGGGCA
>OZ038508.1:8632455-8634955 GCA_964036315.1 Acanthosepion esculentum | reverse complement strand
TTTGTTCTGCTATTGACAGATTGCTAGTGTGGATGAGAAATGGATTCATGGTTTTATTAAAGGGTATTTGCACGTAAGTGAATGTAATGAACCTAACTGGAATTCAAACTCTCTTTTTCTCTCTCTCTCTCTCTCTCTCTCTCTCTCTCTCTCTCTCTATATATATATATATATATATATATATGTATGAGATAACAATATATATTTTGGAAATTGTATAATAAAGTGTAAAATGTTTACTTGTGATGCATTTTGTACATCAGACTAAGTAATGGAAAGAAAAAGAAAAGACTCTAAAGAAATTTGACTAGATAAAAAAAAATTCATGCACATGTGTTGACCTACCAATATAAGAAATTTAGTCTGATGCCAAAACACATCACAAGTAAACTTTTTACACTTTGTCATACAATTTTCCAAATACACACATACATACATATATACATACATACATACATATATACATATATATATACATATATATATATATATGTATATATATATATATATATATATATATATATATATATATATATATATATATATATATATATATAAATATAGGTAACTATGCTCGTGTCGGAAAACCTTCGAACTCTTGATTTAACAATAGCCAAATCAATCACGAAGGAAAAAAAGGTTTTAAAAAAAGAAAGAGCCAGGAACATGAAAGTCTGTCGAAAATAATCGCACAGATACAGGTTCAAGGCCCAAAGAAAAAACCCTGATACGAGTAAACAACTAACTAAAGAGCTCGATACAAACGTAGAGCAAACCTAGTCAAACCTAATGAGCCAGACAAACCTACCAAGGTTTCACTTAGGCAGATCTGCCTAAGTGAAACCTTGGTAGGTGTGTCTGGCTCATTAGGTTTGACTATATATATATATATATATATATATATATACAAATATAGGATTGGTATATATGGAATAAATTCCAATAACCAACAATTATTATTCTTAAAAGAGTGCTCAATACAGAGTAGAGCATATATAATTATTTATTTAAATATTATAACATAAATATGTTATAAAATCACTACAAAAATAGCCATTTTGTTTCAACACTTCTGGTGTCTTATCAAGTAATGATGTTGAATGTATACTTATGAATTTAAGCTACTAGATTAGCAACTAGATTGCACTATTTTATTGTTCAATCAGGTAGATAAAAATCCTACTTCTACTCTGACAGTTTCTTTTCTTGGACTTCTCACCTGCAGAACTTCCATTTTCTTGCTTCCCTGATAATGGCAATCTTCAAAAATTTAAATGCAACATCAACTGCCATCTTCTGTCTTCTTGTAGCCTGTTCTAATCTCAATCCTCCCCATTTTCAGTTTTCTCATTCTCTTTCACTTTCACTTTCACTTCCTGTAAATCCTTGCTTCGAGTGTAACTATTAAAAGAAAATCTTGTAGATATGGGCTTTCAAAGGGGAACCTGAACAAAGAAATGTGCATTTTTAAAAGAGCAAATAGAACATTGTTGCACTCTGATGTTCGCTGTGGTCAAGCAGTCTAATGTGGTGGTTTCTCCTAGAAAGAGGGACGCAGGTTCATACCCTGTCAGAGATCACATTTTATTTATTAAGTTCTTGAATATACAGTTTAAAAGATTTTGAAGTAAAAAGAATAAATATATATCTATATAATAAATTCGAATGTCGGTGTGTCACTGTGTCACACCTTTTCAACTTTACTCCTAGAAGCCGTAGCCCAACATATCGTACCATTTTGGAATCAGACTGACTCTGTAAGCAAATTAAAAATATTCCAGGACAGATCCAGACCCCACAATCCTGAAATTCTGGACAATCAAGTTGTCATTACTGCGATAGTTTTCAGGAATTCTTTTTTTTTACAGGATTTTTTGCAACCAATTTTTTTGTAAAATAACAATTTTTATGACTTGGAAATAAATTTGGGAATAATTGAAATTAATTGCAAAATCCAGCAAAAGTCACCCAGGAAATAAAAATAATTGTTTGTACAGAAAGTAAGGACTTGTGCATATCAAATTGTTTTTAAAGTACATGGTCACAGAAGAACTTTTAAAAGATAAACTGAAATATTAAACCAATACTTAAATGCAAGAGTCAATTTTGAGTTCTTCTGTAGTTTATTGTTGCCTATAGCATACTGCAGCAGTATACCTTGCAAAAAAGAAATCTTCGCCAACAGAGGACAAGATTGCAATCAAAAGAGTGCAGCAATGAAAAGAAACTCCCGTGCAAATGAAAACCCAGGTCAAACGGCATCCAGGAGAGCATTCAATACTGAGAATGTGCAAAGACTTAAGGACTCTTATACTTCTGAATAAGTCAAAGGCCCAATCAAGAGCTCTCTGCAGGAGCTAGCTTAAATGCTGCCCAATAGGGTGGCTTTTAATCTAGTATATATATATATATATATATATATATATATATATATATATATATATATATATATATATATAGTTAAGTAACAAAAATCTTGCTAATCCATATGGATAATCCC
>OZ038508.1:8567455-8627455 GCA_964036315.1 Acanthosepion esculentum | reverse complement strand
GAAATGAAGGAGAAGAGGAGGAGTAGTGGATGAAGAAAGAGTGGAGGAGGAAAAGTAGGAGAGAAGGGGGAGTAGGGATGAAGAAAGAGTGGAGGAGGAAAAGTAGGAGGAGGAGTTGGTGACGAAGAAAGAGTGGAAGAGTGGAAGAGAAGGAGAGGAGAAGGAGGAGTTGGTGACGAAGAAAGAGTGGAAGAGTGGAAGAGAAGGAGAGGAGAAGGAGGAGTTGGTGACGAAGAAAGAGTGGAAGAGTGGAAGAGAAGGAGAGGAGAAGGAGGAGTTGGTGACGAAGAAAGAGTGGAAGAGTGGAAGAGAAGGAGAGGAGAAGGAGGAGTTGGTGACGAAGAAAGAGTGGAAGAGGAAAAGGAGAGGAGAGGAGAAGGAGGAGTTGGTGACGAAGAAAGAGTGGAAGAGGAAAAGAAGGAGAGGAGAAGGAGGAGTTGGTGACGAAGAAAGAGTGGAAGAGGAAAAGAAGGAGAGGAGAAGGAGGAGTTGGTGACGAAGAAAGAGTGGAAGAGGAAAAGAAGGAGAGGAGAAGGAGGAGTTGGTGACGAAGAAAGAGTGGAAGAGTGGAAGAGAAGGAGAGGAGAAGGAGGAGTTGGTGACGAAGAAAGAGTGGAAGAGTGGAAGAGAAGGAGAGGAGAAGGAGGAGTTGGTGACGAAGAAAGAGTGGAAGAGTGGAAGAGAAGGAGAGGAGAAGGAGGAGTTGGTGACGAAGAAAGAGTGGAAGAGTGGAAGAGAAGGAGAGGAGAAGGAGGAGTTGGTGACGAAGAAAGAGTGGAAGAGGAAAAGGAGAGGAGAGGAGAAGGAGGAGTTGGTGACGAAGAAAGAGTGGAAGAGGAAAAGAAGGAGAGGAGAAGGAGGAGTTGGTGACGAAGAAAGAGTGGAAGAGGAAAAGAAGGAGAGGAGAAGGAGGAGTTGGTGATGAAGAAAGAGTGGAAGAGTGGAAGAGAAGGAGAGGAGAAGGAGGAGTTGGTGACGAAGAAAGAGTGGAAGAGTGGAAGAGAAGGAGAGGAGAAGGAGGAGTTGGTGACGAAGAAAGAGTGGAAGAGTGGAAGAGAAGGAGAGGAGAAGGAGGAGTTGGTGATGAAGAAAGAGTGGAAGAGTGGAAGAGAAGGAGAGGAGAAGGAGGAGTTGGTGACGAAGAAAGAGTGGAAGAGTGGAAGAGAAGGAGAGGAGAAGGAGGAGTTGGTGATGAAGAAAGAGTGGAAGAGTGGAAGAGAAGGAGAGGAGAAGGAGGAGTTGGTGATGAAGAAAGAGTGGAAGAGTGGAAGAGAAGGAGAGGAGAAGGAGGTGTTGGTGATGAAGAAAGAGTGGAAAATGGAAGGTGCAAAAGAGACGTTGAAAAATGAGACAAAATTGAAGTACTTGTTTAGAAGAAAAAGGAGGATTAGAGAAAGAGGGGTAAGAGAGAAAGAAAGAGAGAAAGCCAAGAAAGATGTGTGAAAAAAAGATGAAGTAGGAGGAGGAGAGAAGAAGTGCCTGGAGGAGAAGTAGGAGGAGGAGGGGTGGGTAGGAGGTGGAAGAGTTTGAGAGCAGGAAAGAAAATGTGTTGGAAAAGGAAGAAAGGAGAAAGAGGAGTAGGAGAGTATGAAGGATGGGTAAGGGGAGGGAAAATGGGGTGAAGCTGAAGGAGGAGGATGAGAAATACTTGAAGGAGAAGGAGAAGTATAACATGCTGAAGGAGGAAAAGAATGAGAGAGAGGAGGAGGAGGAGCAATGTAGAGAGGAATCTGACTGGTTGCTGAAGGAAAATATTCAGGAAACGGGAGCTCAGTAATAAGAAGGAAAATAAAAAAAAACAAAGCAGATATTTTCTCTCTCACAGACTCCATATATATATATATATATATATATATATATATTTATATTTGTATATAAAGATTTAATAAAAAAATGATAGACAGAACATGTCTATACTATTTAACAGAACATGTTTGCGATATATATATATATATATATATTTACGCACACATATATCTACACATACACATATATACACTCACATATATATCTTTTATGAATCAGATTCACCCCATACAAGGCAGTAGAGACACTAAGACACAAGGGCTTACAGGGTGTGGAAGAATTAGAAAACAGAAACATTAATGATGAATGGAAAGTGAAAAAAGTAATCAAGAAGAGATAGTGATTGACATTGCATTTAAATTTTTTCAGATAAAAGTTGGCTGGAATTCATGGAGTCAGAAAAGAATTCCACAAGCAAGAAGTGAAGAAAAATACAGTTAGCATAGAACTTATAGTTACATTCAGCAGGCTCAACTATGAATTGATGAGATTTCAAGGCCAGTCTTGTACTGCACTTAAATTCAAAAAGTCGAGGAACCATAGTGTAGTGCTCATCCAAACAAAGTGACTGAAGCCGAGCTGCCAGATCAGGATCAATAATATTGCAGATTCTTCTTTGGAATTTATCAAGGAATTCAAGATAAATAGCAGGGTTATTGGACCATATATGGCAACAATACATTTATATTCTCCTCTGGTTCTATATCTATCTCTCTCTCTCTCTCTCTCTCTCTCTCTCTCTCTCTATATATATATATATATATATATATATATATATATATATATATATATAATGGGATATAATTTTGGATAATTTTATATATCAACAAACAGTATTTAGAAAAATATGACAAACTGGAAAAGGTTTTTTGTGACACATTTCATCCGTTAGGATTTCATCAGACTCTGCTTTGTTGACATTGCCGCATCTACACATATGCACAAAACGAGGTGCAGGTAGTTTCAAAATTTTTGAAAGAATATTTTTGAGATAATTTTTTTTTCTTATCTAGCTTAAATCACCCGTATTCTTTTTTTTTCTCTCCATCACTTTTGTCCCTAACTATGAAACGTGTCATAAAAAAACCTTTCCAGTTTGTCATATTTTTCTAAATATATATATATATATATATATATATATATAAGAGAGAGGGAGGAAAAATATAAAGCTGTTTGTTGCTCCAACTAAAATATTAATAGATCAGTGGGTGCAAAAATTAAAAATGAAAGTTGTATCAATGTCTTGGGCAAGTCTATGAGATGTTATCTACTTGCATCATGGATACAAAAATGTAAATAATGAATGCAATTTGGGGACTTTTGCTCTTGAAACTCTTGGAATCCTAGGTGTGCCTCGTGGCGACTGAACACACAATTTACGTCTTACAACATTAGTATACTAAATAAAACTGTACCTTTAGTAACAATATCATATATTCAGTTATATATTTATCATGAGTTGTGTGGCTGGATTTTACAACATATCAACACTTGTTGTACAATGACTCAAGGTGACATTAAATTTAATTACATTAAAATGTCAAAATATGTTTCTATTATACTTATAATCTATAGACAAAGAGTGATTAGTTTCATTCTTGAGTCAGTAGGTGAATATTAACTGGATTTAATTTGAGTGTACATATAAACATTGGTTGTTTATATGTTTATCATTAGGTAAATAGGTTTATATTCGAGTCTGTACGTAAACATTGATTGGGTTTTTACTTGAGTTTATTGGTAAACATTGGTCAGTTTTATACTTGAGCTTATATGTGAACATTGGCCAATTTTATACTTGAGCCTATAGGTGTACATTGCTTATGTTTATACTTTATTTGACAGATAAACAATTGTCAGGTTTATACTTCATCTTATAAATAATCATTGGTCTGTATATACTTATACCTATTGATAAACATTTTTCAGGTTTATACTTGAACATATGAGGTGAACAATAGTTCTGTTTATACTCGAGTGTATAAATAAATATTGTTCAAGTTTATACTTGAGCCTATATTTGAGTATTGGTAAGATTTATACTTGAGTCTAGACAAAATATTTTCAGGTTAATACTTGATCCAATAGGTGAATATTGGTCAGGTTTATACTTGAGTCTATAGATAAATGTTTGTCACCTTTATACTTGAGTCTATAGGTGAACATTGACCAATTTTGTATTTGAGCTTAAAGGTGAACATTGCACAGATTTATACTTGAGTTTATAGATAAACATTGGTCAAATTTATACTCCACAAGAGTATATTATTATAATCCACAAGAGATTTTACATTTGAATCTGACACTAATAATACTTTGCCCTTCATAGATATCATGATACATAGAAATAATAATGGCCTTCACTTGGAGGTTTACAGAAGTTCTACCAATAGGAATGACCTTATTAATTTTTATTCTTACCACTGTAACATCATAAAATCTGGAATAATTATAGGATTCTATTTAAGAGTACTAAGAATTTGCAGCCCCCAATACTTACATGAAGAAGAAATATACATAAAAAACACTTTCAAAAACAAACAATATCCTCATTATTTCATCCACAATATTATGAAAAAAGCATATAAAACATAGAACCAGAAAAAAGATAATGACACCATTAACAACAATAACAATGATAATAAACTAGATAAAAACAAACATATAATACTACCTGCCAACTCCTTAACATCTTCTATCGAAAACAATTTATCCAAAATTAACAATGCCAAAATGATTACAACCAGATCTCAAACTATTATGGATATGATCAGAACCAAAAATACCAATAACAATAATAATTCTGAAGTAGGTATATATAAAATAAACTGTCACAACTGTTCTTCATAATATATTGGTGAAACTTGCAAATATTTTAAGAATCATGTTTATGAACACAAAAGGGATCTCATACACAACAATTTCTCTAATGCTTTAGATAAATTGTTGTGTATAAGATCCCTTTTTCAAGTAACAACCAAAAACCTAAACTTCCATAATTAAGAAACTTCCTGTCAAATGCCTCGAATTATCATGAAAAGATTTCTGTATGAAACTCTGGTGTCAAATTACTGAAACAATCAGCTAAAGACAAATTTTATTTGTAGTAATCTTATATCTATCTATCTATATATCTATCTATATATCTATCTATATAGCTATATATATATATATATATATATATATATATATATATATACACACACACATACATATATATATATATATGTATACATACATATATATATACATATAAATATATACATACACATATATATACATATAGATATATAATATACACATATATATACATATATATATATACATATATATATATATATACATATATATACACATATATATATATACATATATACATATATAAAAACATATACATATATATATACCTATATATATATATATATATATATATATATATATGTATTTGTAATTTACTTTTGATAATGGAATGAGCTGAAACTTTCAAGTCCCCTTTCATATACATACATATATATATATATATATATATATATATATATATATATATATATATATATATATATATATATATGTATACATAATGTGAATGTGTTTGCAAGTGAGTGAGTGTATTGGCTTTCAAACACTTAATTTTATTTTAGTTGAAACTTACTTTTTCTTGTTGGTGAATTCCTAAACATTTTTTTATTGCAAATGTTTTTCATGTTTATCTTCATTCTTTATTTTTCTTCTTTGTTTTCCGTCTCTCCCACAGAACTATTTTACCCACAGCTTTTTACATCTCCACTCCTTTTCTTTCCTTCACATTGCATCCTTCCTCTTCCACACACACACACACTAAAACTCCCAGCCATCAACAGAATCAAACGTCAACCTCCACATTTTCCAGAAAAAATTCTTTTTTGGCACCCCATGTGGATAAGAACCCAAGCAAAGTGTAGAAAAAATGGTTTAATAGATTCTTCATCAAGCCAGGATAGTTTATAAATAAAACATATGGCAACTGGGATTATCTATGTTATATTGTTTTTCTGTTTTGGTCTGCATTCATTCTTTGGTTACCAGAATATGGATTGCTTTTGTCTCACTGCTGTACTTTCGTCTTTCATTTGATGCGAATAAACTAAGTTTAGCTGCATTGTCAGATGAGTAAATCAAAAATGAGATATGGAAAAACTATGTCACAAATCAGAAACAATTGTCCGTTTGTTGCTACCTTAGTTCTTTGAGACATTCTTCATCTTTCATTGTATTCTTTTCTTACTCTCTTCTCCTTTTCTTCCATTTTAAAGGTTGATAAACCATAGAAAATGAATGAATGAAGAAATCAATCAATTCTTCCATTTTATTCATGTACACACTTTTTCTTTTCTTCTTCTTATAATCATTTCTTCTTCATCTTTTTTCTTTCGATTCTTCTTTATTTCTTCTCTTCTATTATTCTTTTCTTCTTCTTATAATCATTTCTTCTTCATCTTTTTTCTTTCGATTCTTCTTTATTTCTTCTCTTCTATTATTCTTTTCTTCTTCTTATAATCATTTCTTCTTCATCTTTTTTCTCTCGATTCTTCTTTATTTCTTCTCTTCTATTATTCTTTTCTTCTTCGATCTCATTCTCCTAAACCCTTTTTGTTATCTGTCTATATTTCTGAGGTGAGGTATTATGTACATTATTTACATTATTCAGACTACTGTCCTCACCTTTGTCGCCATATTTATTACAACATTTCAGCCTTTCAGTATCTGTCTATATTTCTTAGATGAGGTATTATGTACATTATTCGGATTATTGTCCTTATCTTTGTCGCCATATTTATTACAATGTTTTGGTCGTTGTACACTGCGGCTTTCTTTAGGTGGTTGGAATGTCGAACTGAACCCTTTATTTCGGTAGACTGTTCTAGTTCCACGTGCCATGTTTAATGGATGTCAGTTATCAGTTATCTGCTGTTAATTTTTCCCTTTGAAAGTTCTCCACTGCCTTAACCGGATATTGAACTCACACTCTTTGGGTCCTGTCACTGGATTTAATCAATGCCTTTATCCACTGTGCCATGTGTCCTTAAGGAAGGCTGGAGTATACAACGGCTGAAACGTAATAAATATGGTGACAAAGATGAGGACAACAGTCCGAATAATATAAATAATGTACCCTTTTTGTTGTTGTTGATCTTCTTTTTCCTTCTTTCTCTCATTTCTTCTTTGTCTTCTTCATTTAAGTATTCTTTTTTCTTCTCTGATATACTTCACTTATTTAACCTTCTAAATATTTATTTTTCTCAGTTCCTTCTTCACTTTTTTCTCTTTCTTGCTTCATTTTCATCTTCTTTTTCTTATAATTATTATAACTGTTGCTGCTTTTTTTTAATAATTTTACAATTATTCATTTTATTTTTTTCCTCCATTTCTTCTTTCTCATTGTCTTTGTTCTTCATTCTTCTCCTTTCTAGTTTTTTCTTTTTTATTTTCTAACTTTCTTCTTCTTTTTATTTTTCTATTTGTTTTTTTATTTACTTACTCTCTTCTTTCTCACTCACATTTCTTCATCTTTTTCTTATGTTCTTGTCTCCTTCACTTTTCCTTCTTCTTTTTCATCATTTCCCTTTGCTATATTTTGAATTTCATTTCTTTCCTTTTCATTTTTCTCCTTCCAGCTTTTTTCTTCTCATATTTAGTTACCTTTTTTTTTTAATTAATTTTTCCTTAATTTTGTCATTACTCATTTTATTTTTGCAGGTTGCAGATCAGCAATTTCTACTTCTTCCTCCTTTCTTTATCTTTCTTCTTCTCCTTCTTCTTCTTCTTCTTCTTCTTCTTCTTCTTCTTCCTCCTTTCATTAATCTTCTTTTTCCACTTCTCTTTTCATCTTTCTTTTTTCTTTCATTTGTTCTTTTTCTCATATTATCCTTCCATATCCCTTTCTTCTTTTTCTTCTTCTTCTTCTTCTTCTTCTTCTTCTTCTTCTTCTTCTTCTTCTTCTTCTTCTTCTTCCTCCTTTCATTAATCTTCTTTTTCCACTTCTCTTTTCATCTTTCTTTTTTCTTTCATTTGTTCTTTTTCTCATATTATCCTTCCATATCCCTTTCTTCTTCTTCTTCTTCTTCTTCTTCTTATTCTTCTTCCTCCTTTCATTAATCTTTTTTTCCACTTCTCTTTTCATCTTTCTTTTTTCTTTCATTTGTTCTCATTCTCATATTATCTTTCCATATCCCTTTCTTCTTCTTCTTCTTCATCTTCTTCTTCTTCTTCTTCTTCTTCTTCTTCTTCTTCTTCTTCTTTCCATTAATCTTCTTTTTCCACTTCTCTTTTCATCTTTCTTTTTTTTTACTTATATTATATTTCCATATCCCTTTCTTCTTCTTCGATCAGTTTGTTTTAGTAATTTTGTCATTCTCATTTTTTTTCATTCTTGTCCAATCTTTTTCAATTCTGTTAATTCATTCATTTTTGGATTTCTTTCTTCTTTTACTAATTCTTGTTTTAATTCTTTTATTCTCATTCACTAGCTGAAAGAGAGGAATCCATATTTGAATTCAGGAAACGAACATTGAATAAAGTGGATTTATTTAAATGAAAGAAACTGATTAAAAATATAAGAACAGGTAAAATAAAAGCCAGAAAGACACCTGATTATGAATGAGAAAAAAAAAGGAGAGACAAGAATGAGAAAATGTAAAGAAAGAAAGAGAAGAAGATGCAAAACTAGAGTGGAGAACAAAAATGAAAGCAAAAAGAAACAAAATAAAAGTAAAACAAATTAAAAGGAACAAAACAAATAAAATATCCAGTAAAAAATTTGAAGGAAAGTAAAAAGGCAAAACCCACTGTAGAATTGTTGGATGGTGGAAGCTGCTGTTAGGAAGAAACAAAAAAGCAAAAAAAAAAGGAAAAAGATACCCACCTCCCCCAAAAAATGGTATCATAGAAAAGGTAGAGTTGCCTAAAAATCTTGGTGGGTGGGCAAAAGAGTATATAAATCTAGTTTTTGATATATGTGCATTGTCCTTAAAATGTCTTAAAAAAAGTCACACTGTATTATAAATAATGATATTCACCAGAAGGAACTAAAAAGATTAACCAAAAAAAGCATAAAAAAAAATAACACAATTAAAAAAAATAATAACGACGAAAAGAGCAGCTATAACTTTCAGATTTTTTCTATTTTTTTTATGCCTTTTTTTTAATTCTTGCCCGTAACCTCTACTGTACCCCTAAAAATCATCCCAGAAATCCCTGTTCCTCATTTTTCTCCTATCTTTCAAATTGCTGCAATATCTATTTCTCAACTGTTTCAATCAATAATGCCTATAAATACACATGCATATATACATCTGTGAGGGGGTGCAGAAAAGTTGCTGTGCAAAGCAAGCAGCCCTTAATAAAAGCACTCTGGATATTTACACATTTTCTCAGATATTGTGAATGTTTTCGACTGAAAGTTTATCTGCACACCTTCATACTTATATGTGTCAATAAATTCATATTTATTTGTGTATGTGTGTTTATCTATACACACATACATATATCTGTATGTAAACATATATATATATATATATATATATATAATTATTTATTTAAATATTATAACATAAATATGTTATAAAATCTCTACAAAAATAGCCATTTTGTTTCAACACTTCTGGTGTCTTATCAAGTGATGATGTTGAGTGTTGAATATATATATATATATATATATATATATATATCTTTTAAGACATTTTTATGTTTATACATTCTTTTTATAGATACAATTATTTTAGTTAATGCTCTGTTTTATAATAAACAGTATTAATAACATTTACCAGCCTGAAAGTCCGAGAATTTTTCATAGAAAATATTCGTCCTCCAACAGGAACCAAACCTGTATCCAATACAGAACCGTCATATAGCCTGACGTGCCTTAACCGATCGAGTCACAGAGGATCGTTCGATTTTACTGCCTTTAAACTTCAGTCTTCCATGATTCTCTCACATACATTCATATCTGCTCAAAGCGTATCCAAATGTAAACAAATGACATCACACATCATGAAATGGACAAAGTCTGACAATTATTTTAAGACATTTTTATGTTTATACATTCTTTTTATAGATACAATTATTTTAGTTAATGCTCTGTTTTATAATAAACAGTATTAGTAATATTTACCAACCTGATGTCCGAGAAATTTTCATAGAAAATATTCATCTTCCAAATATACTTAAATATTTGTATCTATAAAAAGAATGTATAAACATAAAAATGTCTTAAAATAATTGTCAGACTTTGTCCATTTCATAATATATATATATATATTTCAATGTCCACTTTTACATTTACATACACACTATCTCTAATATTGACCACGTTCTCCCATAAATATAGCACACTTTGAAACTATATTTCTTCATATATATAAGAAAAATGCAGCATCAAACATCACCAAGCTTCGTCACACTAAGGAAAGGACTAAAATATATGCTGCTGTACCGGCCATACACTCCAAAAATCCACACTCTTGCACAATCTGTAGACTTCTTTGCAAATCACTAGCGGGACTGAAATGTCACTTACGACTTACACACAGGGTTGAATAAGCACAGTTGTTGGAACCTCATATGTTGAAACTGACGGGAGAGTCCATCATGAAGAAATACAGTCTTAAAATGTGCTATATTTATGGGATAAAGTGCTCAATATCAGAGATAGAGCGTGTGTAAATATAAAAGTAAATATAAAATATAAATTATTTTGCTTGTTTTTATTTATTTTTATTATAAAAATAAATAAAAACAATAAAAACAAAAATAATAAAAATAAATAAAACAAGCAAAATAATTTAACCCAAATAAATAAATAAACAAATAAACGACTTCCGTAAAATAACCGCCAAAATAGACTACCCACAATGCACCACTGACCCGTATATATAAATAGCTGAGAAAAATAACAGCACTTGTGGCCTCATGATTGCATCTAGCATGAAACAGACTGTCGCCTCTAAGTGTTGACTTCTATGTTCACTTATATATATATATATATATATATATATATAAGTATATGTATATTTATATATGTATATAAAAAAAATAGCTGGCCACTTGTATAATGTAACTATACTGTATAATATGGCCACTTGTATAATGTAACTATGACTTGTGAAATTGTGCTAGCACAGCTATCGACGGCCACCAAGGGTTCCATCTATCCAATTTCACTCACAAGGCTTGAGTCAGTATTTTCAAGGAACTTTCCAAAGGAGCTGCACACTGGGATTGACCCCTACAGTCTGATAACATCTGGAAGTCTCCTTTCTGACAAATCAACCATGGTGGGATTCAAACCCGGGTTTCATGGTCAGAATGCGAATGTTCTAACCACTCAGACACGTGCCCATGTATATATGTGTATATATATATATATATATATATATATATATATATACACTCGACTCTCCCATTGAATTCGACATATGAGGGTCAAGCAGATCAGTTCCTAGGAAACTGACAACCCAACACCAGCACACGAGATTTGATTATAGTGGTGAAGGTTTTGTGCAGAACCATCCACACTTTTTGAAGGGCTGAATCGCTGATTTCATTTCAATTCCAGATCATAATTTCTGTTTTGAAAAGGTTTACCTTTCCTATATCTTGAAACACTTGGATATCTTGGAAATTTGTGTAGGGAATATTCATGGTCTCAGTTTAAGCACTTGATATCTTTCTTGGCTTACGAAATAGTCATTTTAGATAGAATAGTCACAATATTACAAGTATCATTTAACTCTACGATTTGACTCTATTTTTTATTGTTTGTGTTGAGTGAAACTACTTCTAGCTCAGTCTATTCTATGTCCATTTTCTTTTTCTCCTATACTAAATTTGTTATTACTGTGAGGAGTTGTATTAGTGTAAGAAAGGCAAGATAACAGGAAAGATAATTAATTCTAGACTTGAAAATTTAATTAGCAAATAAAGTTTCAGACTTGAAGTGGAGACGTTATACATTTGAAGTAGATTTTAGAACCAACTGGAAACCCAATTGTAAACAGGTAATAAACTATAAACCTCTGCTGCTCCTCAAAAGACTGGGGAGGAGTATGAACTGGACGATAGGCAAATATATCTACTCCTATTGGGAGAGGAAAAATAATAATTGATGCCATAGCCATATGCTTTGGGTGCATTGTGGGTAGTCTATTTTGGCGGTTATTTTACGGAAGTCGTTTATTTGTTTATTTATTTATTTGGGTTAAATTATTTTGCTTCTTTTATTTATTTTTATTATTTTTGTTTTTATTGTTTTTATTTATTTTTATTATTTTTTTAATAAAAATAAATAAAAACAAGCAAATAATAATTACTGAATAAAATTTCAGATTTCAGGCAAAGATGTCAGAGGTATAGAGTTGAAGGAAGTAGAAACCCAATCTTTGACAGGAAAAAAGGGATAAACCTTTACTCCTGTTTAAAAAATTGGGGAGGAGTAAATTCCAATTCCTGATCATAGTCCCCTTTTTTTTTTAGAAAGGTTTACGCGTGTAAACGTGTAAACGCGTGTTGTGTTTATTTGCTGTTTATTAATACATATGTACAGGTGGGAAAATAAGTATTTCATCCGCTGCTGATTTTTTGAGTTTGTCACCCTTACAAAAATAGGAACGGGGTCTGTAATTTTCAGGGTAGGTCCATCTTGAAAGTGAGAGGTAGAATATAAAAAGAAATTCTAGAAAATCACATTATATTAATTTTTGAACATTTATTTCTTCTTTATTGAAAAAATAAGTATTTCACCCCATAGCAGAACATAACCCCGTATTTGGTGAAGAAACCCTTGTTGGAAAGCACAGCAACCAGACATTTCCTGTAGTTGTTTACCAAGTTTTGACAGATCCCGGGGGGGATTTTGGCCCGCTCCTCATTGCAGATCTTCTCCAAATCCTTAAGGTTTGTAGGTTGTCATTGGGCAACTCAAAGCTTCAGCTCCCTCCACAGATTCTCTAAAGGATTATGGTCCAGAGACTCCATTACCTTAATGTGCTTCTTCTTGAGCCACCCCTATGTTGCCATAGCCATATGCTTTGGGTCATTGTCATGCTGGAACACCCATCCATGACCCATCTTTAGTGTCCTGGCTGAGGCAAGGAGGTTTTCACTCAAGATTTCCCTGTACTTGGCCCATCCATCTTGACCCAGTGTAGTCGCCCTGTTCCCTTAGCAGAGAAACAGCCCCAAAGCATAATGTTTCCACCACCATGCTTAGGATGGTGTTCTTGGGGTCTAAGTCAGCTTTGTTTTTCCTCCAAACATGGTGAGTCAAGTTGATGCCAAAAAAGCTCAATTTTTGTCTCATCTGACCACAGCACTTTCTCCCAACCCTCATCTGAATCATCCAGGTGCTTATTTATAAACTTCTGACGGGTCTGTACAAGTGCCTTCTTGAGTAGGGGGACATTGCGGGCACTACATGATTTCAGTCCAATATGACGTAGTGTGTTACTAATGGTCATCTTGATGACTGTGGTCCCAGCTGCCTTGAGATCATTAACAAACTCTTGCCATGTAGTTCTGGTTTGTTTCCTCACCTTTCTCATCATCAGGTTCACTCCTCATTGGGAGATCTTGCGTGGAGATTCAGTCTGTGAGAGATTGATAATCAATTGGTGTTTCTTCCAATTTCTTATTATCACACCAACAGTTGACTCCTTCTCACCTAGCTGCTTGCCAATCAACTTGTACCATATTTCAGTCTTGTTCAGGTATATAATTTCATCCCAGATGTCCTGAGACAATTCTTTCATCTTGCCCATTGTGGAGAGATTAGATTCTGATTCATTGAAGGTTTCTGTGAACTAGTGTCTTTTATACAGGTAATGAGAACTTGATTAGGAGTAATTATTGGGTAATAGGACTAGTCTATATGCCTCCTGGTCACATAACCAGTATGTGGGGCCTGAATCATTGCTGATTGGTAGGCGGTGAAATATTTATTTTTTCAATAAAAAGAAATAAATGTTCAAAAATATAATGTGATTTTCTAGAATTTTTTTATATTCTCTCTCTCACTTTGAAGATGGACTTACCCTGAAAATTATAGACCGTTCCGATTTTTCTAAGGTGGCAAACTCAGAAAATCAGCAGGGGATGAAATACTTATTTTTCCCACTGTATCTCTGTGTAAGCGTGTGTATGCACACTAAAAAAGAGAGAAGAAAAGGAAAAAGTAAGGGAAAAAGAAAAGGGAAAAAAGAGAACAAGAGAAAGAAAGAAAAAATAATTTTTTGATGTAAGATTATTTTTTATATATAGAGTTCAATAAATTAAAGTTATTGAATATCATATTTACTATTTCCTCTCACTTTTTTAGACAACTTCATAATTCTACTTTAAGTAAAGAAATACACTCGGTACTTTTTTACCAAAGATTATTTGTTGAAATAGAATCTTGACAAAAGTCTTTTAGTTTTTGTATAAACTTTTTTCCTTTTTCTTAAGTTATGGCCAAGTATTTATAGTTCATCTCTCAACTATGAAATGCTGATAAGCCAATTGTCTGATAATGTTGGCATTTGATATCCCCCCCCCCTCACAATATTTTTTTTTTTTTTTTTGCTAACTCACTAGAAGTGATATCAAATGCGGGATTTTGTTCTCTTTTAAAGCTAAAATAGAAATAATTTCCCAGAATTTATTCAGAGGGCACTGAATTAACTAAAGAAGAGATATAAAAAAATAGGATATTTAGTCACCTGGTCTGATTTTTGTTAGGTGGGGCAGCACCCCATCACACATCTACACACACATGCACACATACATACGTTTGTGCAACATTATATATAAGATACAAGGAATGGTTTTGTAATGATTTTATTTTCTGAAGAAATAATGGATTTTTTATTTATTAATCTGACAGATTTTTATCACTTTAAAAATTGTTATCAGTGGCTAATCAGATTTGAGTAAACTCTGCATTTATTTGTTAACCCATTAACTGCAAAATTCTTTAATCCACATTTTTGGGCCAGTAGGTGTCTTAGGAGTTTATTTATTCCTTATGTTTAATTTCAGTAGGTACCATTGTCGTTTGTATAGAAACTAGAACATAATATATATATGTGTATAAAACATCCAAAAATAATATTGAATAGAAATAATTAAAAAATTCTTTTCAAAATAGTCATTATTTTTCTACTCGTGAAATGTAAAATTACGACAGAAAGTGTCTTCTTACGGCTAATAATAAAAACTTTAAAGGCTAATTGTTGTAAAATATACCTCTGCAAATGCAATGTATGTAAGCAATTCAATGTAAATACAAGGAATAACATGTAGTGAGTTTAATTTTAACAGATCCCCAAATGGGGCTCATGGCAAGTAATGGGTTAAACAGTATATTTATTTATTTTCATCTACCAGTCTGAATATTTGAAAAATCATATTAAAGAGCACATATTTTCTTTAATGAGATTTCACAAGCTTTCAGGCTGGTAGGTGAAAATAAATAAACATACTGTTTAATAAATAAATGGATATCTACTCAAATATAAGTATTCACTAAAAACAATTTTATTCTATTTTCCTTTCATTTTTATTAGGAGTGAGTGCATGGTGAAATTCTCCATAGTGTTTATTTTTCCTAAGAACTTTGACCATTTTGAGGGCTCGGGGGATAATTTCCATGCTGGTATGGACAATATATTTTGGTTTTATTGCTTGTTTTTTGTTTTGAGTGAGAAGCATTCCTTATAGTTGAAATCAAAGAACAGAACACTGAAAATAGAAAAAGAAAAAAATACTTTAAAGATGTAATGAATACATCAGATAATTGTTCCAAAATGAACAAGGACAACCCATAATACACAGAAATACCGACAGATCAGAAATATTAAAATCTAAAGTGAAATCCACTCTGTCTAAATTATAAAGGGCCAGAAGAATTAAAATCGAAAATGAAATCCGCTCTGGCTAAACTGAACAACAACTCACCAGAAAAAAACAGATGAAATTGTAACAGAAATGTCTAGAATAGCATGAAAATTCAAAGGTGACTGATGTGTTCCAACCTATCTTGTGCACTCTCTACAAGTCCTACTAAGCTTGTTTTATAAAGTGAGACTGCAGAGTTGAACTTAGACCTGCCAAGCTTGTTTTATAAAGTGAGACTGCAGAGTTGAACTTAGACCTGCCAAGCTTGTTTTATAAAGTGAGACTGCAGAGTTGAACTTAGACCTGCCAAGCTTCTTTTATAAAGTGAGACTGCAGGGTTGAACTTAGACCTGCCAATTATTTACCAATGCAGATTGAATTATAAGACCCCTATCAGTACTTAAAATCCTTGAACCACCCTCGAGACATTTACAATCCGCATAACAACACTTATCATATGAATTCTGATGCACTGTGTCACAACTAAAATAAAAATAAGACAAGAACAATATGCTTTTGTTGTGATTGCTATGAGTTTGAATTTGTTATCAGAAGGTTTTAATATTAAGATGGTTAGTTTACGGGCATGTTCACCATATTAATCCACAACAATGTAGAATGTAGGCATTCAAAACGAATCAATCACAAGGCAATTGAATAAGAAACAACGGTAATTAAGGTTTCAATAAAAACAACAGACATTTATGTACAATTAATATACAATTAGAAAACTTGTGGTTTGATAATGCAAGAAGTGACCATGTATAAATTGGGTGTCTTATTGATTTACAGTTCAAAATTGTTCCAGTGTTAAAGAACTGGTCAAATAGAGTAAAATGGAAAATATTACTTATACAGAAATTTGTGTAGTTTGTGTGTGTGATTAAAGTAGAGTATAAATGTCTTAATTTTCTAGAGTTGTTTACCTTGGATTGTTCTGTGTTTATCTTTTGTTAAATACAATTTCTATCTTAGTATTGTGTAAGAACACTTTTCTTAGAAAGTTGTAAGTGAATTTTGAGAGAATAATGTTGGTGTTTGAGTCAGCAGTTGATGCGCGAAATGTTTCTTAAGTCAAAATAATGACACGCGTGGATTTGTGTGGCATCTCTCTGAAGCTAAGTGACTGACTGGTGAATTGGGTTGAAATGATCCTTTTTATTTGTTTTTGGAATCCAAAATAGGCTCCAGGGAACTGGGTGCGAAAATTGGTTTTCGACACATGTTTTAGTGTTGTCACAACCAATAAAAAGTCGAGATTTGCAATGTGAGGTATTGGATGGTTAAAATTGATTCTGATGGAAGAGTGTATTTTATCTCAGGGGTGAGTAGAAAATATGGACGATTCTATCACTTTCTTTAAAAACAGTGGAACAAGTTGTGTGATATTTATGCTCAGAGTGATATCAGAAAGAGCAAAATACAAATATAAAAGGATGCATACCTATGTTTTATAGATTATGCAAAAGAGTTTGACAAAGTATGCCACAAAGAACTGTTTGAACTGATAGGTAAGCTTGATTTATTTGGAAAGGATATTAGAACAATCAAGAACTCATACTGGGAGCAAACCACCTGCGTACAGATAGAAAAACAAAAAATGGGTGTAAGACTAGGATGCATCCTCTCACAAGATTTATTCAACCTTTCAAGTGAAGCAATCCTGAGAGTATTAGAAGTCCTTCCAGGATTCATTATTGTGGCCATAATACTAACAACATAAGATATGCAGAGGACACAATTGAAAGAAGATAGAATTTATGGCTGTTAGCAGAAGGGGCAGCCCAATATATGAATTACAATTTGGAGAGGCCAAATGCCAAACAAATACAAAAATTTAAATATCTATGAAAGAGGACAGAAAATACAACACTGAAATCTGAAGGCTCATTAGGATAGCAAAAGATGGCTTCCAAAAGGTAAGCTAAGTATTAAGAAACAGGAAAATTTCATTAAAAGCAAAGAAAAGAGTACTGGACTATTATGTAATATCAATCCTCTTGTATGGCAGTGAATGCTAGAAAATATCTTCACAGATGAAGAAGAGACTCGAGGCAACAGATATGTGGTTTTACAGAAGGATACTGACAATAACATATGATCCATGACAAAGTTTTAGAGAAAATGGAAAGAAAAAGGAAACTTATGCTTAGAATTAGAAAAAGTTGAAATAATGAGGAAAGAAAGCATGAAAAATTTGATACTCACAAGGACATATTGAAGGCAAGACGGATAGAGGAAGGTAGCACATAACCAACTTAATGCTGAGAAGAACAGGGATTACGAGAGATAGTCGAAAGGTAAAACTTACTAAAGCTACAAAGGTCAGGAAATTGTGGAGACATGCTACATAGAAGAATTTCATTCTTAGCAAAGTTCTTGCTCATTTTCTGAACACAGACAGGATATTTGGTTGAAATGAGGTACTATTAAGGTGCTTTTCACTCTATGTCAGAATGTCACTCCGAAACCCACTTTAAGATTGTTCAGCTCAAAAGGTGCATTCCAAATAATATGCATATATTATTGAAAATCTTCATTCTTTTCCATATATATATATATTCATATGGATTATTTTTATAGAGGAGTCTTACAAATGTTGAATGATTTTTAAACTTGAATACATGTAGAGTAATTTGTTTTAATTCATAACTAATTATTAAACAAATAAATTGAAGTATATTTCAACAGAGAAAAAGTTCAATAGAATGCCAGGGTATAGTAGTGATTTTCCAAGTGTAGCTTAGATGTGGCACAAGGCCGAAAGTATGGGGCACCCAGTGAAAATCGAACTCACTATTCAGTCGTAATTGTTCTAGCGAGAAAAGCTTGCTAACCATTACACAGTTTTGGGGTGCCCAAATGCCAGGGTATAGTAATTCAATAAACAAAATTCTGTGTATAGACAACAAGAAAAATTAAAAGATTTCCCCCCTTGTGAGAACCCCTGAATTAGATGATTGTAAATAATAGTCATAACCAATAATGGCTGACAATGTTTTGTCTAATAAAAAATTATGATAAAAAAAAATATTCCTCAAAAAATAATAATGATTGACAATATTTAATTTAACCTTTAAGTATGCATTATTAATATTGTTTTCTTTTCCCACTGCATTCTTTTTCAAGGCTTCTCAGTTGCATTAACTGTATTGTTAATTTCAAAGGTGTTTTCTGTTGCCATAGCAGGATATGACAACACAACTATCAAACTCTTAACAAATTCAAATTCAGGTTTCAGTCACCTTTTTTGTACAGCAAAGGCAGTCACATACAGGGTGATAAATGCTAATATAAACGAATGAAATACTTCTGCTAATAAAAATGTCTATGTTCTTTTCAATCATTTTAGAAATTTATTTCCCCAAATTTCTTCTTTGAATTCCTTTTTAAATTTTTACTAATTTTTCTCCAAGAAAAAACTGAGGCATAAAAAATCAATTGAGAAGCTAAAAAAGATGTTTAAATAATGTAATGATCCTCAAAGCAGGGTTTTATTAGCATTCAAACTATCTGAAAAGCAAGCAACTTTCCCTCAGTTTAGGCAAGATATTTGATTACTGGGAAAGAGCGATCCCTGGGGCTTGGCTGATCAGGGTAAAATCTTGTGGGCCACATATACAAATATTTCAAAACAACTTGGCTTTGTTATTTTAATGTACAGCTGTATATCGGATTTGTTTATACATTTTATTTTACAATTGGTACCTACTTTGTTTTTGACAATATTCAGAATTCTACAGAGGAACTAATTTGCCAGAGTGATTTTTTAAAGCGCTCTCAAATGACTCTTTGAAGACTTCTGCAATATCAGAAATCTTCTGTAGATATCAGAAAGACAAATAAGAAAATAGAATGTAAAGTTAAAAAAGACACACTAAGAAATACTAAAAAATAACTTATCATTTCAATTTAAAGACAGTAAACAGGCATGAAGCCATTCTAACCTAGACCATGTGTATAAATATTTTCTTTACATGTGAAGAAGGCAGGTGTATGAAGAAAAAGTGTTGGTTTAACTTTTATAAAATTCCCGTTGGAAATATCTAGAATTTTCCTTTAGACTTTTGGTATTTCCAACTCTACGTTCACAGTTGTTATTTTTCAGCTTTTCTTAATGCCAGAGGCTTGATGAAATATAAATGAAGACAGTGTAAAGATTTTTGTCACCAGGTGGGAATATCATTTTCAAAGTTAAATTATCTTTTTTTTTGTTTATTTATTTTTAACCTATTTAAGTCTGTTATTGTCTAACCAAAGCTGTTTCAGGATTTATTCCTTTTTGCAGTACATTTGGTTAGAATCAACATTGTACAATTTGTAGACATCAGAATGGTTTCATTAAAATAAACATAACAGAATGCTTTTTTTTTATTAATGACTAAAAACTGCATATACAACATCTCTTGTGAAAGTAGCAAAAACTGTAAAGAAGAGTTAAGAAACACAGGAAATTTGTATCCAAAAGTGAAATAAAAGATTCTGTTTTGGCAGACCACATTTGAAAGGAAAAGAAATCATACTACTTATCTGGTATATGGCTAAATTAATAATCAGCATCACAGGATGGCAGGGCTGTAACAGAGACAAATATTTTGATGGGGCAAAAAAAATTTAGAATTTAGCCTCAAGTTATCAAAGGCCACCAACAAGGTTAGCAGAAAGAACATCTAAAATTTCCAGTACTATCTTGCTTTGATAGTTTTTTAATTCTCGTATTTCTTTCTTTATTGTATTTTGTTAAAATAAAACCCTATAAAAATACTACAATTGGTAAAAGTTTTGGAGGAGCCTCTCCCACGTCAGCTACTATGGCCCTTGATGGTAAAAGAATTAAAAAAAAGTTTCAGGCATGAAACTTGCAGGACTACAGCCACATCATTGTGGTTCCTGTACGATCACCAAAGTTAGCAAACGCTGAGCCTGGTCAGTATCTAAATAGGTAAATACCTGGGAATATCAGGTGCTGTGAGCTTAGCTGTGTGTGAGGCATAATGGATAATGTATTGGAACTATTAATCAGAGTGCTGTGTTCCAATTCTTGTTGGGTTCATTATATTCACTTATTCACAAATACCCTTGGAAAAAGTATGAATCCACCTCCCTTCCCTCCAGCTATGGGTTAATTGATAAGACTTGTATCACTAAACCATTGTTATCTCAAAAAATTCTTAAAATCTAAAAAATACTTTCAGGCTTTAAATAACTTGTAAAGGATTGATAAGCTGTAAAAAATGAATCAATCAATCAATGAAATATTGATTAGCTACACACTCATGTCTTTTAGATTTAATTACATTTTCTGGAATATACAAGTATAGAAACTACCGTGGCCACAAATTGAGGGATCAGTTTATATATTAATTATAGCATAGAATTGATTCCTCTCTTTATATTAACATTATAATTTCTCATAATTCATTTCACCTCTTATCCACCAGTTATGAGTTATTTGTATCACTAAATCATTATCTCAAAAAAAATTTCTTATAATCTAAAAATATTTTCTGGTTTTAAATAACCTGCAAAGGGTTGATAAGCTGTAAAAAATGAATGAATCAGTAAAGCAATGAACCTTGCTGATAAATGTATGTTAGACAAGACTGGATTTCAATTTATTAGGGATCACTCATTCACCAAGGAAAAGACTGAATGTCATTTTTTCATAAGATATGGAATTATCTGTGTCACAGGGGATATTGTGAGGACTTGAAGAGAAATTTATAAGTCAGGTCAGTGCAACTCTGCTTAGCAAGGAAAAGATTGGAGACCAACCTTATGAATTAAATACAGGATTACCTGTGTCACACATTAGTTGTTAAGCTTAACATTAGATTGATCATGATTGTTTCGGTGACAACTATTTTCTGGTTGCCAATACACAATCTTTATGAATATTAAGCTAAATAAATAGTCAAATGTGTTAAGTTTATAAAGGTTTTCCTACTTCTTCCTTATTTGATCATTTATATATATATATATATATATATATATATATATATATATATATATATATAATAATATTCATATATATATATATATAATTCATATATATATATATATAATATCATATGATGATTAGTAGGGATAATTCCAAGAGGATATAAATCCAAAGAGAGCTCAATGTAAGAACAGGGCAAATATAATAATAAATGACTAGACAACTTCAATGTATTTATTATTTGAATATGATCATTGCCTTCCACCACTCTATTTTTTAACTTGTCAAGTCCCAAAAGGAAAATATCTTTTCTGGGTCACCCTGTTTACTTGCTTAATTCCTTTCTTTCCCTCTCTCACTCTCTTTCCCTTTCTCCCTTCTTCTCCCCATATATACTTTCTTAACATGTATATAATATAGAAAAAACAACTGAGAAAGTTGCAAATTAAGAAAAATTGAATGTTTTTTTTGTGAAAGTATTTATTTATATTTTTATATATATATATATTTGATATTTCAGATTGGCCCCGATCTTTCTTCAGAAATGGCTGTTTTCAGAAGTTTGTTTACATTAAGTAGCGTCTGTCGCGAGACGCGGACGTCACATGACATGGAATGTAACTGTGTTTGAATATTTCTAACGTAAATCTAACTGTAGTAATATTTTAGATGTTGTTTAAAAATTTTTTTAACTATATCTAACAAAAATGTTTTTGTTTAGCTATTGAAATATTTATAAAGATTTAAAATACCCAAGTCTTTATTTAACCTTAGTTTATATGTATTTAATTTTAAAATCCAGTATTCTTCTTTTTTTCTGCGTGTGTATGTGGAACTGAAATCAAAATCTATCAATACACATTTACAGTTTTCTAATATATATATATATATATATATATATATTTGTATGAAATATAGTTTTAAGGTAAATTATACTTATAGGATAAAGTGCTCAATATCAGAGATAGAGCGTATGTAAATATAAAAGTGAACACTGAAATCAACATTCAGAGGTGACAGACAGTTTAATGCCAAACAGAATCATCATCAATCTGACACTTATATATAAATAGTTGAGAAAAACAATGGATGCGGCCTGATGATTGTGTTTATCATGAAACAGTATATAGCCTCTGAGTGCTGACTTCAATGTTCACATTTATATATATATATATATATATATGTAAGCAAATGTGTGGATGTAGATCCGACGGTATGATGAAAATGTGGAAAAGACAAAGCAAAATCCGAATATATGAGTTTACTGTTTTTATTATGTTATTATTATAACAAAAACAAAAAACATAATAAAAACAGTAAACTCATATATTCGGATTTTGCTTTGTCTTTTCCACATTTTCATCATATATATATATATATATATATATATATATATATATAGGTATGAAATATAGTTTTAAGGTATATTATATTTATGGGATAAAGTGCACAATATCAGAGATAGAGCATATGTAAATATAAAAGTGAACATTGAAGTCAACTTCCATGGTAAGTGCTCAGATGAACTACATTACCTGGTCTAGCCAAGGCAAACCTTCACAGCAAGAACACATCATGTCAGTTACATAGGAGGAAGCCACCCACATTCCCTCTTTATTCCATTGGTGAGAAGTAAGTTCCACTCGAGCAGCTTCTTACCATGAACCATTGCCCTGTGGAACCAACTTCCAGCAGGATGTTACCTGGATCGCTACAATCTTAACCTGTTCAAGGCTAGGTTAACTGTTATCGTCCACTCATATAAGCCAAAACAGCCTCCAAACATAACCCTCTGCCTCAAGTAGCCCCCAGACTTTGTATAGGAAGAAACCTTACTTTAAATATATATAGAGAGATAGATATATGTGTGTGTGTTTATATATATATATATATATGTTTATATACATATTATATATATGTGTTTTATATATATATATATATATATCCAGGTAAGATGAGAATGAATAGAGTACATTTCCAATAACAAATTTAAAAGAGGGCTCAAGACAAAGTAGAGCAATATTATTTATTTTAGGATATTACATCAAAACCATGTCAAAATTGCTACACAATTGCTGTTGTGTTTTGATGTGTATCAACACAATTCATCAGGTGATTGTAAATTACTGGAAAATGAAGGAATATTTAGATTTAAAAGCAAAATGCAACCTCTTTTTCAAAAAGAGAAAGAGTGGGGTTATAAGGTTTGTGGTCTTTACTCAGATCAACCAATTGGATATGACCTATATTAAATTTGAAGTAAATGATGAAGCAAAAATTAAGAAAGTATTTTTTGAAGTTTGAAAGATGATGATAAAACTCCTGAAGGTGAAATGACAAATTTTAAAAATGACAAGGACATGTATATCCTTACATGAAGCCTGTTTTCGGTGTTTACATGAAAAATTGGAAATTATCAGGTTCTTTGATAAGAATGATTTATTAAACCAAAAATCCAAGTTAGGAGTAAATTGTAAATACTGTCTACCTTTTACCTTACAATTCAGATAGACTTGGAATTTGACAATGCTTTTTCTTAGATTTTAGTTGAACTGTGTTGCACTATATATGGCTTATCTTTCTATTTGTAAGATTAATCTGGATTTAATATAATTTTGTATTAATCTCCTGGTAGCATTAGTAACATCTTGTATGAATGTATTGGTATTTGGTTGGTATTTCTGACATTTTACATTGATTGGTTATTGTTATTAACATTTTATATAAAGAATCTTTAGTCAATAGTTGCATATTAATTTACCAAATCATTCTATATATTCAAATTATTTACTGGTTTCTTAAAGAAGCTATTTATCAATCAACTATAAAAAAAATTATGTAGGAAACTCACAAAGTATATAACTTGTTTAGCATTTTGTTAAATTACCTCTCCACCTCATTTTTTCTAAGGAAATGACATTGTCTAGTGTGTATAATATGTATATATTAACATCCACACCTGATTAACTTCTGTGCTGCCATTGACTACTAGTCTATGGGTCAAGTCCCATTTATGGAAAATAATTTCTTAATTTTGCGTCTTTGCTTAATTTAAATTTAACTTAGGTCATATTGGATTGGATGATCTGAGTAAAGCCCATAAAACTTATAAGCCCCAACTTTTGTTTTTTTTTGTAAAAGAAGTTGTATTTTGCTTTTAAATCTAAATAAATCAATTATTTGCCAGTAATTTACAATCACCTGATGAGATGCATTTGGTATGCATCGAAACATGATTGCAATTGTGTAGCAATTTTGACATGCTTTCAATGTAATACCTAAAATAAATATATATATATATATATGTTTATATACATGTATGAGTGTTTTTGTCTATATTTCTGAGATATGTAATATATATATGTAATTATATATATATATATATATATATATATATATATATATATATATATATATTGATAATATCAGTGGTCAATATATATATAGATATATATATATATATATATATATTTCCAAAAGGATGAAATTCAGATAGAGCTCAATGTCCAGGACAGAGCAAGAATATAATAAAAAAGGCTCAAACACTAATATTCCACAGTATTTACATTATTCGGACTATTGTCCTCATCATTGTCGCCATATTTCTTTCAGCCGTTGTACACTCTGGCCTTCTTCTGGTTGGAATGTCGAACTGAACCCTTTATTTCGCTCACTGGTGTAGGCTGTTCTAGTTCTACGTGCCTATGTTTAATGGATGTCAGTTATCAGTTATCTCCTGTTCATTTTTCCCTCTGAAAGTTCTCCACTGCCTTAATCGGGTATTGAAATCACACTCTTTGGGTCCTGTCACTGTATCTAACCAACACCTTTATCCACTGTGCCATGTGTCCTTGAGGACATCTGTGTATGGATTTCAGGGTATTATAAACCTCAAGGTCACATGTTTATATATGTGCATATATATGTTAATATACATATATAAATGTTTATATATATATGTATATGTTTATATTTATGTTTATATATATGTCTATATATATATATGTTTATATATATATATGTGTTTATATATTTTTATGTATATATATGTTTATATATATATTTAAATAATTGTGTTTATATATATATGTTTATATATATATATATGATTTTATATATAAGTTTGCATATATTTATATATATATCTTTATATATATATGTATTTATATATATATGTGTGAGGTTATATATATATATATATATGCATGTGCTTATATATTTGTGTGTGTTTATATATTTATATATATATATATATATATATATATATATATATATATATATATATATACAGTGGAACCTCAGTTCACAAATTTAATTCATTCCTGTAAAGGCGTTTCTAACCTGAAATGTTCGTAAACTGAAATTATTTTTCCAATAGTGTTCAATGTAGAGAAAAAAGTCACAGTACATTAAATTTAGAAAACAAAAGCACACAGCACAATACATGAATGTATATAAGATGTCAGTTGACTCAGAAATGATTCCATTCAGGTTAACTTGATTTGGCAAAATTGTTCAAGAACCATAATTTTGCTTGATAACCGGGGCTTTTTCATTTTGAATTTTCTGTTTGTAAACCAATTTGTTCAACGTGTGAGACGTTTGAGAGCCGAGGTTGCACTGTGTATATATATATATATATATATATATATATATATATATATATATATATATGTGTGTGTGTGTGTGTGTGTGTGTGTGTGAGAGAGAGTTTACATATATATATATATATATATATATATATTTGTAAATAATATAAATTGATAATCCGTATGGATAATTCCAAAGAGGATATAAATCCCAAGACAGCTCATATTATTGTGGGTTTCTAAAGTCTCCACTTTCACAATTATATGTTTATATATGTTTATATATATATCTATATATATGTATGTGTATATATGTATGTATATATATATATATATATATATATATATATATATATGTATGTATGTATGTATATATAATTGAATAATGGTAATTTTATATGTATCTGTAATATTGATTTAATAGACAAGTTAAAAAAGAAATATTTTTTTTCACCAAAATTTTAGATATCTTTGAATCTTTTGGCCTTCAAATCAGTAATAATCTCTTACCTAAAAAAGAAAGACCACGTCATTTCATCAGGGCAAATCAATTTTCTATTTTCACTAAATCCTTATCAGTTTGGGGATAATGGCAAGTGATATTTCTGAAACAAGATTCTGTTCACAGGAAAGGATTTTGGTATCCCAATCTTAGATTTGGAAAAAAGAAGACAATACATTAGAAATAGGATCCAATCATAAATCTCTGTACCACTCACTTTGTATGTAATTTCCATGATATGAACCATTCATCATATCATATTCCTGATATTTACTACACTTAACTCTGGCACAAGGTCAGTATTTAATATTTTTTTTAATCATTTCACCCCAAGCAAGCCAATAAAGCCACTAAGACGCAAGGGATTATTTAGTGTGAAAGAATATAGGAAAAGAAAAGCATTATTACGAAGTGAGAACAATAAAAGAACAGGAATCACAAGGACAGAAGATAACAATTGACATTGTGTTATGTTTTTGAAAATCAAACTTGAAAGCAAGAAGCCAGAAGAGAGTTTCATGAGCAAGAAGTGCAGGAAAAGAAACTGTTTGCATAGAACCTACGGTTGCATCTCCCCAGTACAACTGTAAAATGATGCAACCTTGCCAAAAAGAGAAAGTAAAAATGTATAAAAAGTGCACCAATTTCTGAGTCTGATTTCAGGTTCAGACAGCATATCACTTTTCTTAACAAAAGTACTGCTATTAAAATGAGAGATATCTAAAGCAACAACGATGAAAGCAAAAACAAAAAAAAACTGAATCAGTTTGGCTCGGATGCATAAAATTCCTAGATTTCCTCTTTGTAGTTCTTTGTTATACAATTAACTTTACCATAATTTCCAAACCACAAAGTGGTTCTTTTTCTTTTCTCTTTTTTATCATTTCACCCCAAGCAAGGCAATAAAGCCACTAAGACACAAGGGGTTACTGAGTGTTAGAAATTATTAAGAAAACTATGAGTAAGGATAGAAGACAATAAAAGAATAGGAATTAAGAAAAGAAGATAATGAATGACATTGTATTTAAATGTTTGAAGATCAATGTTGACTGCAAAGCAAGAAGACAGAAGGGAGTCCCACAAGCAAGAAATGTGAGAGAAGAAACTGTTAGCATAGAACTTACGGTTACATGTAACCATTTTGACTGTAAAATGATGAGACCTTGCTATCAATCTAGTACTGCGTTTAAATTCATAAAGTCTACGTACCATAGAGGAAAGTTCATCAGAACAATTACCATGAAAGTATTTATAGAAAGGTCACAAGGAAGCAATGTTATGGCAGTGGGAAAGGGACTTAAGCTAAGATGCCAGATCAGGACAAATAATATTGCAGATTCTTCTTTGGATTTTATCAAGAATTTCTAAATACATAGCAGGAGCACCAGACCAGATGTGGCAGCAATATTCAAAGCAAGGTTGAATGGTAGACTGATATGTAAGATAGACTCTGGCAAAAATATTGTCTAGCACATCCTAGGAGCATACATAGCAATTGATTCAATATACTCTTTCCACTTCATGTCAGCCACAAATTTAGTCCAAAAAGTTAGGTTCTAGTATCAACAAGTAATTTCATGAACTAAAGTCCCTTAATCCTTATTACTAATAAAAGTAAGAAATGCATTCTGTGAGCTTTTATTTCTCGCAAGACACTAGAAGAGACCGCACAAAAGAGTACAGTCCCAGCAAAGGGATATAACTCTGTTGAAGCAGAACATCTAGTAAGGATACTAAATATATATTCAAATATAAATATAAAAAATATAAAGTTTTTGATCAAATTTAAATTGGAGAGTTTTATTAATTACAAAAAGCTGAATGACTTTCATTGAATAGAAATTAAAATTGGATAGTGATAATAAGATTATTGTGAATGTGTGTGTGAAATGTAATGGTTATCAGAGTGAAAGTGGTATTAGGGTGCTGTGTTCAAATTCTGACAGTTTATTTCTTTCACTTCACACTAATGCCTTTAGAAAAGGTATGAATCCAACTTCATCCAACAATGAGCTTGGTCGACTAGACACCCTTGCATTGGGTTGCATCCAGTCTTGGGTAGGAAAGCACTGAATTCAAACCTCCATAAATATGAGAGCAGATTGGGTTCTTTAGCCTTGGCAGAACAGCTAGTCTTGAAGAAGGAAAACACTGGATTAAAACGGCCATAAAAAAACACAACAGACTGGGCTCTTTAGTCCTGGCAAGGCAACCGGTCTTAGAGAAGGAAAACACTAAATCCACCATAAATAACAGGGTAGACTAGGCTCTTTATCCTTGGCAGAGGCTGAAGATGGACAAAAGGCAGTATGGATTAGAGGAAGTTGATATCTGTTCATCTTGAAACTTAAACTTACCATGGCTTCATCTGATGACATGACTTGTGCTTGACTGAAATTATTATGACAGTGTAATAATATAAGTTTCACTCTCTCATCCTTGTCTGAGTTCAGAAGCAAGACATTGGGATGAGACAGAACAGGATGCTATTAATCACCATGGTAATAGTAATATTAGTGGTTTATTTATAAGGAAACATTTGGCATTGACTGACCAGCCTGTGCTACTCAAGTTAAAATTTTCTTTACTCTTATTGTGATTAAAATGTAATAATTTTTCTCATCTCTAATGGTAATGATAATATTAGCTGTTTCCTTATAGGGAAAGAATTGAGTAACCAATGTTCAAAACCATTGTTAACCATCTATATAAGGAAGTAGTTGTATAAAGCTAGCAGTTTAGATATTTCTGAATGGGTTTGGTGCCATGTATGACATCCATATGAAATTCTCAACCTGATGAGGTTATTTAAGAACATGATTAGAGCTTTTAGGTTAAAGTTTTATTTTATAAATATTTGCCATGTTGTACAAAAAGTACCGCTAGCAGAGTCTATTCTATGTTTGGTTTCCTTATCTGGTGTACTAAATGGTACCTTACATGTCATAATCAGAGATTATCATGGCTTCATAAATGGTGCCTTACGTTTCCTAATCAGAGATTATCATGGCTTCATAAATGGTGCCTTACATTTCATTATCAGAGATTATCATGGCTTCCTAAAGCGTGCCTTACATTTCATTATTAGAGATTATCATGGCTTCATAAAGCATGCCTTACATTTCATTATCAGAGATTATCATGGCTTCATAAATGGTGCCTTACATTTCATTATCAGAGATTATCATGGCTTCATAAAGCGAGACATACATTTAATTATCAAAGATTATCATGGGTTCATAAAGCGTGCCTTACATATCATAATCAGAGATTATCATGGATCCTTAAAGCTTGCCTTTTATTTCATTATCAGAGATTATCATGGCTTCATAAATGGTGCCTTACATTTCATAATTAGACATTATTATGGCTTCATAAATGGTGCCTAATATTTCATTATCAGAGATTATCATGGCTTCATAAATGGGGCCTTACATTTCATTATCAGAGATTATCAAGGCTTCATATATGGTGCCTTACATTTCATTATCAGAGATTATCATGGCTTCATAAATTGTGCCTTACATTTCATTATGACAGATTATCATGGTTTCATACATGCTGCCTTACATTTCATTATCAGAGATTATCATGGCTTCATAAATGGTGCCTTACATTTGATTATCAGAGATTATCATGGCTTCATAAAGCGTGCCTTACATTTCTTTATCAGAGATTATCATGGCTTCATAAATAGTGCCTTACATTTCATTATCAGAGATTATCATGGCTTCATAAATGGTGCCTTACATTTCATTATCAGAGATTATCATGGCTACATAAATGGTGCCTTACATTTCATTATCAGAGATTATCATGGCTTCATAAATGGTGCCTTACATTTCATTATCAGAGATTATCATGGCTTCATAAATATTGCCTTACATTTCTTTATCAGAGATTATCATTGCTTCATAAAGCATGCCTTACATTTCATTATCAGAGATTATGATGGTTTCATAAATGGTGCCTTACATTTCATTATCAGAGATTATCATGGCTACATAAATGGTGCCTTACATTGCATTATCAGAGATTATCATGGGTTCATAAATGGTGCCTTACATTTCGTAATCAGAGATTATGATGGCTTCATAAATGATGCGTAATATTTCATTATCAGAGATTATCATGCCTTCATAAATGGTGCCTTACATTTCATTATCAGAGATTATCATGGCTTCATAAATGGTGCCTTACATTTCATAATCAGAGATTATCATGGCTTCATAAATGGTGCCTTACATTTCATTATCAGAGATTATCGTGGCTTCATAAATGGTGCCTTACATTTCATTATCAGAGATTATGATGGTTTCATAAATGGTGCCTTACATTTCATTATCAGAGATTATCATGGCTTCATAAAGCGTGCCTTACATTTCATTATCAGAGATTATCATGGCTTCATAAATGGTGCCTTACATTTCATAATCAGAGATTATCATGGCTTCATAAATGGTGCCTTACATTTCATTATCAGAGATTATCATGCCTTCATAAATGGTGCCTTACATTTCATTATCAGAGATTATCGTGGCTTCATAAATGGTGCCTTACATTTCATTATCAGAAATTATCATGGCTTCATAAAGCGAGACATACATTTAATTATCAAAGATTATCATGGCTTCATAAAGCGTGACTTACATATCATAATCAGAGATTATCATGGCTCTTTAAAACTTGCCTTTTATTTCATTATCAGAGATTATCATGGCTTCATAAATGGTGCCTTACATTTCATAATCAGACATTATTATGGCTTCATAAATGGTGCGTAATATTTCATTATCAGAGATTATCATGGCTTCATAAAGAGTGCCTTACATTTCATAATCAGAGATTAACATGGCTAAATAAATGGTGCATAATATTTCATTATCAGAGATTATCATGGCTTCATAAATGGGGCCTTACATTTCATTATCAGAGATTATCATGGCTTCATAAATGTTGCCTTACATTTCATAATAAGATATTAACATGCCTTCATAAATGGTGCCTTACATTTCATTATCAGAGATTATCATGGCTACATAAATGGTGCCTTACATTTCATAATCAGAGATTATCATGGCTTCATAAATGGTGCCTTACATTTCATTATGACATATTATCATGGCTTCATAAATGGTGCCTTACATTTCATTATCAGAGATTATCATGGCTTCATAAATGGTGCTTTATATTTCATTATCAGAGATTATCATGGCTTCATAAATGTTGCCTTATATTTCATCATCAGAGATTATCATGGCTTTAAAAATGGTGCCTTATATTTCATTATCAGAGATTATCATGGCTTCCTGAAGCGTGTCTTACATTTCATTATCAGAGATTATCATGGCTTCATAAAGCGTGCCTTACATTTCCAAATCAGAGATTATCATGCCTTCATAAATGGAGCCTTACATTTCATAATGAGAGATTATCATGGCTTCATAAATGGTGCCTTACATTTCTTTATCAGGGATTATCATTGCTTCATAAAGCGTGCCTTACATTTCATTATCAGAGATTATCATGGCTTCATAAATGGTGCGTAATATTTCATTATCAGAGATTATCATGGCTTCAAAAATGGTGCCTTACATTTCATTATCACATATTATCTTGGCCTCATAAATGGTGCCTTAGATTCCATAATCAGAGATTATCGTGGCTTCATATATAGTGCCTTACATTTCATTATCGGAGATTATCAAGGCTTCATATATGGTGCCTTACATTTCATTATCGGAGATTATCAAGGCTTCATATATGGTGCCTTACATTTCATTATCAGAGATTATCATCGCTTCATAAAGCGTGCATTACATTTCAATATCAGAGATTATGATGGCTTCATAAATTGTGCCTTACATTTCATTATCAGAGATGATTATGGCTACAAAAATGGTTCCTTACATTTCATAATCAGAGATTATCATGGCTTCATAAATGGTGCCTTACATTTCATTATGACAGATTATCATGGCTTCATAAATGGTGCCTTACATTTCATTATCAGAGATTATCATGGCTTCATAAATGGTGCGTAATATTTCATTATCAGAGATTATCATGGCTTCATAAATGGTGCCTTACATTTTATTATCAGAGATTATCATGGCTTCATAAATGGTGCCTTACATTTCATTATCAGAGATTATCATGGCTTCATAAAGCGTGCCTTACATTTCTTTATCAGAGATTATCATGGCTTCATAAATAGTGCCTTACATTTCATTATCAGAGTTTATGATGGCTTTATAAATGGTGCCTTACATTTCATTATCAGAGATTATCATGGCTTCATAAATGGTGCCTTACATTTCATTATCAGAGATTATCATGGCTTCATAAATATTGCCTTACATTTCTTTATCAGAGATTATCATTACTTCATAAAGCGTGCCTTACATTTCATTATCAGAGATTATGATGGTTTCATAAATGGTGCCTTACATTTCATTATCAGAGATTATCATGGCTACATAAATGGTGCCTTACATTGCATTATCAGAGATTATCATGGCTTCATAAATGGTGCCTTACATTTCGTAATCAGAGATTATGATGGCTTCATAAATGGTGCGTAATATTTCATTATCAGAGATTATCATGCCTTCATAAATGGGGCCTTACATTTCATTATCAGAGATTATCATGGCTTCATAAATAGTGCCTTACATTTCATAATCAGAGATTATCATGGCTTCATAATTGGTGCCTTACATTTCATTATCAGAGATTATCGTGGCTTCGTAAATGGTGCCTTACATTTCATTAGCAGAGATTATGATGGTTTCGTAAATGGTGCCTTACATTTCATTATCAGAGATTATCATGGCTTCATAAAGCGTTCCTTACATTTCATTATCAGAGATTATCATGGCTTCATAAATGGTGCCTTACATTTCATAATCAGAGAATTTCGTGGCTTCATAAATGGTGCCTTACATTTCATTATCAGAGATTATGATGGTTTCCTAAATGGTGCCTTACATTTCATTATCAGAGATTATCATGGCTTCATAAATGGTGCCTTACATTTCATTATCAGAGATTATCATGGGTTCATAAATGGTGCCTTACATTTCATTGTGACAGATTATCATGGTTTCATAAATGGTGCCTTACATTTCATTATTAGAGATTATCATGGCTTCATAAAGCGTGCCTTACATTTCATTATCAAAAATTATCATGGCTTCATCAATGGTGCCTTACATTTCATAATCAGGGATTATCATTGCTTCAAAAAGCGTGCCTTACATTTCATTATCAGAGTATATCATGGCTACATAATTGGTGCCTTACAGTTCATTATCAGAGATTATCATGGCTTCATAAATGGTGCCTAATATTTCATTATCAGAGATTATCATGGCTTCATAAATGGTGCCTTACATTTCATAATCAGACATTATTATGGCTTCATAAATGGTGCGTAATATTTCATTATCAGAGATTATCATGGCTTCATAAATGGTGCCTTACATTTCATAATCAGAGATTAACATGGCTAAATAAATGGTGCCTAATACTTCATTATCAGAGATTATCATGGCTTCATAAATGGGGCCTTACATTTCATTATCAGAGATTATCATGGCTTCATAAATGTTGCCTTACATTTCATAATAAGATATTAACATGCCTTCATAAATGGTGCCTTACATTTCATTATCAGAGATTATCATGGCTACATAAATGGTGCCTTACATTTCATAATCAGAGATTATCATGGCTTCATAAATGGTGCCTTACATTTCATTATGACATATTATCATGGCTTCATAAATGTTGCCTTATATTTCATCATCAGAGATTATCATTGCTTCAAAAATGGTGCCTTATATTTCATTATCAGAGATTATCATGGCTTCCTGAAGCGTGTCTTACATTTCATTATCAGAGATTATCATGGCTTCATAAAGCGTGCCTTACATTTCCAAATCAGAGATTATCATGCCTTCATAAATGGAGCCTTATATTTCATAATGAGTGATTATCATGGCTTCATAAATGGTGCCTTACATTTCTTTATCAGGGATTATCATTGCTTCATAAAGCGTGCCTTACATTTCATTATCAGAGATTATCATGGCTTCATAAATGGTGCGTAATATTTCATTATCAGAGATTATCATGGCTTCAAAAATGGTGCCTTACATTTCATTATCACATATTATCTTGGCCTCATAAATGGTGCCTTAGATTCCATAATCAGAGATTATCGTGGCTTCATATATAGTGCCTTACATTTCATTATCGGAGATTATCAAGGCTTCATATATGGTGCCTTACATTTCATTATCAGAGATTATCATTGCTTCATAAAGCGTGCATTACATTTCATTATCAGAGATTATGATGGCTTCATAAATGGTGCCTTACATTTCATTATCAGAGATTATTATGGCTACAAAAATGGTGCCTTACATTTCATAATCAGAGATTATCATGGCTTCATAAATGGTGCCTTACATTTCATTATGACAGATTATCATGGCTTCATAAATGGTGCCTTAGATTTCATTATCAGAGATTATCATGGCTTCATAAATGGTGCGTAATATTTCATTATCAGAGATTATCATGCCTTCATAAATGGGGCCTTACATTTCATTATCAGAGATTATCATGGCTTCATAAATAGTGCCTTACATTTCATAATCAGAGATTATCATGGCTTCATAAATGGTGCCTTACATTTCATTATCAGAGATTATCGTGGCTTCGTAAATGGTGCCTTACATTTCATTATCAGAGATTATGATGGTTTCGTAAATGGTGCCTTACATTTCATTATCAGAGATTATCATGGCTTCATAAAGCGTTCCTTACATTTCATTATCAGAGATTATCATGGGTTCATAAATGGTGCCTTACATTTCATAATCAGAGATCATCGTGGCTTCATAAATGGTGCCTTACATTTCATTGTGACAGATTATCATGGCTTCATAAATGGTGCCTTACATTTCATTATTAGAGATTATCATGGCTTCATAAAGCGTGCCTTACATTTCATTATCAAAAATTATCATGGCTTCATCAATGGTGCCTTACATTTCATAATCAGGGATTATCATTGCTTCAAAAAGCGTGCCTTACATTTCATTATCAGAGTATATCATGGCTAGATAATTGGTGCCTTACAGTTCATTATCAGAGATTATCATGGCTTCATAAATGGTGCCTAATATTTCATTATCAGAGATTATCATGGCTTCGTAAATGGGGCCTTACATCTCATTATCAAAAATTATCATGGCTTCATAAATGGTGCCTTACATTTCTTTATCAGGGATTATCATTGCTTCAAAAAGCGTGCCTTACATTTCATTATCAGAGTTTATCATGGCTACATAATTGGTGCCTTACAGTTCATTATCAGAGATTATCATGGCTTCATAAATGGTGCCTTATATTTCGTAATCAGAGATTATCATGGCTTCATAAATGGTGCGTAATATTTCATTATCAGAGATTATCATGGCTTCATAAATTGTGCCTTACATTTCATTATGACAGATTATCATGGCTACATAAATGGTGCCTTACATTTCATTATCAGAGATTATCGTGGCTTCATAAATGGGGCCTTACATTTCATTATCAGAGATTATCGTGGCATCATAAATGGTGCCTTACATTTCATTATCAGAGATTATCGTGGCTTCATAAATGGTGCCTTACATTTCATTATCAGAGATTATGATCGTTTCCTAAATGGTGCCTTACATTTCATTATCAGAGATTATCATGGCCTCATAAATGGTGCCTTACATTTCATTATCAGAGATTATCATGGGTTCATAAATGGTGCCTTACATTTCATTATCAGAGATTAACATGGCTTCATAATTGGTGTCTTACATTTCCTAATCAGAGATTATCAGGGCTTCATATATGTTGCCTTACATTTTATTATCAGAGATTATCATGTCTTCGTAAATGGGGCCTTACATTTCATTATCAGAGATTATCATGGCTTCATAAATGCTGCCTTACATTTCATTATCAGAAATTATCATGGCTTCATAAAGCATGCCTTACATTTCATTATCAGAGATTATGATGGTTTCCTAAATGGTGCCTTACATTTCATTATCAGAGATTATCGTGGCTTCATAAATGGTGCCTTACATTTCATTATCAGAGATTATGATGGTTTCCTAAATGGTGCCTTACATTTCATTATCAGAGATTATCATGGCTTCATAAATGGTGCCTTACATTTCATTATCAGAGATTATCATGGGTTCATAAATGGTGCCTTACATTTCATTATCAGAGATTAACATGCCTTCATAATTGGTGTCTTACATTTCCTAATCAGAGATTATCAGGGCTTCATATATGTTGCCTTACATTTCATTATCAGAGATTATCGTGGCTTCATAAATGGGGCCTTACATTTCATTATCAGAGATTATCGTGGCATCATAAATGGTGCCTTACATTTCATTATCAGAGATTATCGTGGCTTCATAAATGGTGCCTTACATTTCATTATCAGAGATTATGATCGTTTCCTAAATGGTGCCTTACATTTCATTATCAGAGATTATCATGGCCTCATAAATGGTGCCTTACATTTCATTATCAGAGATTATCATGGGTTCATAAATGGTGCCTTACATTTCATTATCAGAGATTAACATGGCTTCATAATTGGTGTCTTACATTTCCTAATCAGAGATTATCAGGGCTTCATATATGTTGCCTTACATTTTATTATCAGAGATTATCATGTCTTCATAAATGGGGCCTTACATTTCATTATCAGAGATTATCATGGCTTCATAAATGCTGCCTTACATTTCATTATCAGAAATTATCATGGCTTCATAAAGCATGCCTTACATTTCATTATCAGAGATTATGATGGTTTCCTTAATGGTGCCTTACATTTCATTATCAGAGATTATCGTGGCTTCATAAATGGTGCCTTACATTTCATTATCAGAGATTATGATGGTTTCCTAAATGGTGCCTTACATTTCATTATCAGAGATTATCATTGCTTCATAAATGGTGCCTTACATTTCATTATCAGAGATTAACATGCCTTCATAATTGGTGTCTTACATTTCCTAATCAGAGATTATCAGGGCTTCATATATGTTGCCTTACATTTCATTATCAGAGATTATCATGTCTTCATAAATGGGGCCTTACATTTCATTATCGGAGATTATCATGGCTTCATAAATGCTGCCTTACATTTCATTATCAGAGATTATCATGGCTTCATAAAGCATGCCTTACATTTCATTATCAGAGATTATCATGGCTTCATAAATGCTGCCTTACATTTGATTATCATAGATTATCATGGCTTCATAAATTGTGCCTTACATTTCATTATCAGAGATAATCATCGCTTCATAAATATTGCCTTTCATCTCATAATTAGAGATTATCATGGCTTTATCTGAAGCCATAACCAGTCTTAGAGACCTGCAGTTCTCTCATCCTCACCAACCTGGGTTCAAAGGCACCAAATTGTGAAGACATTTTGACAGAGATTAGGATGCAGCGGATTATTGGTGTGCTCCACACTGCCTTACAATGGTTCCAATCCTTGAGGTTCTACTCTATAGTTTGAAATCAGAGTTGTACATCAACAAGACTGCTTCTTAAATAAGTACCTATCTGTCCTGCTATTTACTCATAGTTAAGGTAATGAAAGACTGAGTCATGTATTTTTCAAAGGCATTAGGTTGAAGTAAAAACTGTTTTGTCCCAACCACAATTTTGAACTCAGGCTACTAACTATTATCTCACCCACACCATCATAATAAATAACCACCAATATAAAAAAATTCCATTGAATTAAAACTAAATGATTCTAAAAACTATATAAACTGAGATGATGATATGTGAAAGATCGACTCCAACTTTTGACTAAATTCACTTAAGAAAAGCTGAGAATTAGTGATGCAATTTCAACAACACTTCTCTGCTATGACGAATAGGTTTGATCATTGATTTTGAAGTATGACCAAAATTGATTAATTTGTTAATTAAGATAATCATCCAAAAATAACAGTTAATGTTTTACTTTTTGTATTGACTGATGGAATTTTTCCAATCTTTCTTACTTTCGTTTTTTGTCTAACAAATATGTTTGGCAGTGTCACTTATAAATAGTTGTGATGTTAATAAATATGACTGATTTCCGGTGGGGGAGAGCGTGAGGTTATAATGCATCCAGAAAAAATATCCGACAAAGAAATAAAGGGGAAAGGTGAAGGAAAATTGAGGAAGAAAATGGAAAATAAAAAAAAGGAAAAATTGAAAGAAAAGGATCAAAACGAAGTGAAAAAGAGAAAAAATCTAGAATGAAAAAATGAAGGTGAAAGAGAAAATATAAGGAAACTGTATATCTGAAAAGAGAAAAAAAGAAAGAAAACAAAATGAAAGAAAAAGGTGAAAGAAAAAGTACAAAGAAAATGTACAACTGAAATAGAAAGAGAGAAAGAAAAATAGAAGGTAAAACAAAAAGGAAAAGGAAATTGTAGAGATGAAAAGAAAAAAAAGAAAGAAATGAAAATTGCAGAAAGAAAAAATATTAGAGGGAAAATGTTGTAAGACAACCTGATTCCCTCCCTGGATTTGTATAAATAAGTCACACCAGCTTAGCCAAAATGGCAAGACTCTTCAGTTACATTCAATAAAGGCACATTAAGCTGAACTAGACTGAGTTTTCATTACAATTTATTGATCGTAATTATGGACAAATACCTTAAACCAGAATGTCTCGATTTTGACTCTCCCATATTTTACTGACACCTGGCAATATTGGAAATGATTATTGAAAGGATCCTTGCTTACACTGGAAAACAGTTTGTCCATTCCTATTACTGATACGGATAGAATTAACCTGCTACTATGCCATGATTCCATATCTGTATATACCAATATTTCTCACTGTAATATTTACCAGAATGCCATGGATGTTTTGGATGGAATTTTGGAAAATGATGAAAAATAATCTTTGCCTTGCATGTATTAGTGAATACCTGCCAATCTCCTGAAGAACGGTTAGAACAGCATCTTCAGCGCTTAAAATTCTTAAGTTGAGAATGCGACTTTCAAGCAATGACAGCAGATCAGGCAGAGGTTGAATTTATCAGAGACTTCTTTATAAATGGATTAAAATCCAACTATATCTGTCAAAGATAGCTGGAAAATAAACAACTAGATTTAACTACTGCACACGAGCAGGCACTTACCTTGGAGATGACAGGAAAGCAATCTTATTCATACTTACGAACAAGTTTTGCAGAGGCTGCACTAAGTACTCACACTACTGCTAGTCCACCAGTTCATATGACCCAGACAGAGTAAAAAAGACAGTCCTCCATGACAGGTTTTCTCATTTCTGCCCCAACCTCTCTGCCAATTCAAAATCTTCTCTCTCCAGAAGACACTACATACACTGCTAGTGCTGCAGCCAGACAAAGATGTTATTTTTGTTGTCTCAAACTACACCCCAGGTTGTGTTGTCCAGCCAGGAAAACTAAATGCTGCAAGTACAGGAAGAAGGGACATTTCTCTAAGACATTTCTCGATCAAGCTTTTTTTCACCTGGTTCAAATGCTCCTGTTGTGACTAGTATCATATCGACAGCAAACCCTAAATGTCTTTCAAAGGCTATATTAATGGTAAAAATAAACAGGGTACAAATGAATGTCCTAGTCGATACAAGAAGCTAAGTTTTATTAGATAATTAAAAAAGAAACAGATTTAAAATTGTACATTGTAATAGTCAGGTGCCTAGGGCAAATGTTTCACTACCTTCAAAGGTTAGAGGCTATATTTTGGCCAGACTAGAGTAGAATTAAACAAACTACACTAACACCAAATTTTTCATGATGCCAAATCTGTGCTATGATGTCATACTGGCCCATGATTTCCTCAGACAGGATTCTAATATTAATCTCACTTTTATGGGGATCTAAACTGGCATTAAAAATCTGTGCCACTATAAATGTAAATACCCCTCTCTTTCCGAAAACTTAAACAAAAACTGTCAACAAGTAGCCACCAAATCTTGAAAATATTCTCTTGAAGACAAAACGTTTATTCAAGCAGAAATAACAAGAATGTTAAGAGAAGGAATAATCAAAGAAAGCAGATCACCGTGGAGGGCACAAGTATTAATAACATTCTCTGATAATAATAAAAAAAGGATGGTCATAGACTACTCCCAAACTGTATGTACATATGTACACCCTCCTGGATGCGTACCCTATACCGCATATCGACGAGATGATAAAGAAGATCCCCAAATACAGAATATTTAGTACATTAGATTTAAGGAGTGCTTACCATCAAGTAACTATAGACCCTAAAGATAAGACTTATATGGCTTTTGAAGCCTGTGGACAACTATATCAATTCCAACAGATTTCGTTTGGGGTCACTAGCAGGGTTTCCAGTTTTCAGAGGGTCCTCAATAAAATAATTCTTGAAGAAAAAATGCAAGGCGTTTTTGCCTACATAGATAATGTGACAGCATGCAGGCATGACTGGCCCAACTACAATCACAATCTAAAATGTTTTTTGGTGGCTGTTAAGAAATATAATCTTGCACTCAACCTTGACAAGAGTTCTTATGGATCAACAACTATCAGAATATTTAGATATATTGTGGGTAAAGGAATCATGAAACCAGATCCTGGAATGGCTAAAACCACTGCCAAAACTACCTATTTCCAACACTATAGCCACCTTGTGACGAACCATAGGTATGTTTGTTCATTATTCTCAATGGATACCCTCCTTTTCTGAAAAAATACACACATTACAAAAATTACTAAATTTTATTTAATTTCTTCTGCTGTTAAAGACTTTGAGGGCTTAAAAAGAGATATTCACAACTCAGCTATCACTTTGGTGTAATTCTGACAGTCCACTAGAAGTAGAGACTGACACTTCCGACCATGCCATAGCTGCTGCGTTAAGGTAATCTGGGCTCCCTGTAGCATTCTTCTCCAGAACATTGTCAAAATCTGAGTGCAGGCATTGAGCTGTCGAAAAGGAGGCTTATGCCATCGTCGAGGCGCTAAAAAAAAAATGGCAACATTACTTAATTGGTCACTGCTTTAAATTAAACACTAATCAAAAGTCAGTCTCTTTTATGTTTAATCCTAAGACATTAAGCAAAATAAAAAATGAAAAGATAGCAAGATGGAAGACAGAGCTTTCCTGTTTTTTGTTTGACATTTTCTATTGGTCAGGACAAGAAAATGCAATCGCAGATGCACTGCCAAGTGTGTGTGGTTCAATAAACAGTACCAAAGATACACTATTTACATTAGTTGGACTATTGCCCTCATCTTTGTTGCCATATTTATCACAATGTTTCAGTCATTATATGCTCCAGCCTTCTTCAGGTAGTTGGAATGTCGAACTGAACCCTTTATTTCACTCACTGGGGTAGACTGTTCTCGTTCCACATGCCATGTCTAATAGATGTCAGTTATCAGTTATCTCCTGTTAATTCATCTCTCCAACGTCTTCACTACCTTAACCAGGTATTGAACTCACAACTCTTTGGGTCCTGTCACTGGATCTAACCAACGCCTTTATCTAGTGTGCCATGTGTCTTTGGCATTGGTTAGATCCAGTGACAGGAGCCAAAGAGTTGTGAGTTCAATGTCTGGTTAAGGCAGTGTAGAACCTGGAGAGGGGAATTAACAGGAGATAACTGATAACTGACATCCATTAGACATGGCACGTGGAACTAGAACAGTCTACCTCAGCGAGCGAAATAAAGGGTTCAGTTTGACATTCCAGCCACCTCAAGAAGTCTGGAGTGTACAACAGCCGAAACATTGTGATAAATATGGTAACAAAGATGGGGACAATAGTCCAAATAATGTAAATAGTGTACATAATACCTCATCTCATAAATATAGACAGTACCAAAGATCTACAAACAGTTCATAATGATCTCTGTCATCAGGCATCACGAAGACAATGCATGTGGATTGAAGCTGGAATTTGCCTTTTTCAGTTGAGGACGTGAAGCAAATAGCAAAAAGGTGTCAGATTTGCACTCGAATAAAACCAAAATTCTACAAACCCAAACCAGGAACCCTAGTGAAAGCTACACAGCCATTTGAGAAGCTAAGTGTGAACTTTACGAGCCATTTAAATCCTGAAACAAATATCTACTGTTGCTGCTGAACACTCGTGGTTCCCTTTTGCTTTTCCCTGCCCAGATGTTAAGTGCAACGGTGGTCGTTCGCTGTCTTTGCTCACTGTTCTCAATATTCGGCACACCAGCTTATATTCACACAGATCACGGGACCTCTTTTATGTGTGATCAGCTAAGAAGATTCCTATTAATACAGGCAGTAGCCATAAGCCAAACTACCCCATATAATCCTCAAGGGAATGGACAGTGCGAGAGATACATTGGCATAATATGGAAGATGGTACAGTTAGCACTTGAAAACCGAAACCTTCCAATTAGACAGTGGCAAGACATAATAACCAAAGTTTTGTATACTATAAGACACATGACACAGTGGATAAAGGCGTTAGTTAGATCCAGTGACAATGAGTGTGAGTTCAATACCCGGTTAAGGCAGTGGAGAACTTGGAGGGGTGAATTAACAGGAGATAACTGAAAACTGACATACATTAAACATGGCACGTGGAACTAGAACAGTCTACCCCAGTGAGTGAAATAAAGGGTTCAGTTTGACATTCCAACTACCTGAAGAAGGCTGGAGCATACAACAGCCGAATTGTTATAAATATGGTGACAAAGATGAGGACAATAGTTCAAATAATGTAAATAGTGTAAAGAACACTATTGTCTACAAGAACTAATGCAACACCCCATGAAAGTCTTTTAAAATTTCCAAGGGGAAGTTCAGCCAGGATCTCCCCCCTTCATGGCTCTCAGCTAGGTACTGTTTTAGTTAGAAACCATGTTCAACAAAGCAAGTATGATTCTACTGTGAGTAAGGTGAAACTGCTCAAGGTGAACCTACTCTATATGCGCATCCAGCATCCTGACGGGAGACAAATGAATGTTTCCCTCAGAGATTTGGCCCCGTGTCGGCAAATTATCAAACCAGAGGGGGGAGCAGCTCTCCTCTAAAGCAAAATATTGATAGTAGCGATGACACAATAGTGACGATTCAGAGATCGACACCAGAACAGCATCCTCAAAATGAGAGCATACTACCACAGACTCTGATAATCAGCTTTCAGATTCAGAGCGTCCCACTCCAAAAAGGAGACAAAAACATTATGAAGCAAAATACTTTTGGCTTACCATACCTGTAACACCTAAAAGCCCAGATCAGCTGCCACTGAGACAATCCCAGAGAATTGTCAGGGGATCCAGTCACCTGGATGATTTTGTGTTGGACCAGCAGAAAACAATGCCAGGGAGAATGTGGTAAGACAACCCGATTACCTGCCCAGTTTTATGATTTGTATTAATAAGTCAGGCCATCGTAGCCAAAATGGCAAGTCTTAAGCTGAACTATATGCCGAGTTTTTGTTACAGGAAAACAATTTAGAAAAGAAAAAGAAAAATACAGGAATAAAATGATTGTTTACAGAAGTATGAACAGAAAAGTACAAAAAATTGCAAGATATTAAAAAGAAAATTATAAATGAAAGATATAGAATGAAAAATGAATGAGTACAGAAAGCAAGAAAGAGAAAGAAAGAGATAAACAAAAAATGATAGAAAGAAACAAAAATGAAAATGGAGACAGGAAAAAGAGAGAAACAAATAAGAGAGATGAAAAGAAAAAAAGATCAATAGTTAGAAGGAAAAAGTGAAAAGAAGAAAAAGAAGGAAAGAATAAAAAGTAAAAGAGAGAGAGAGCATAAAAAGAACGAAAGGAAAATATAAGGATGGAGATAGGATAAAGAGAGAAAGCAGAAAGAGAAGTAAAAGAAAGAACCTCATAGCTGAAAGGAATAAAGAGAAATGCAGGGAAGGAAAGAAAATTAAGAAGAAAGGAAAAAGAATAGCAATGAAGGGAGAAAAGAAAGAACAGAAATAATGAAACAAGGAATGAAAAAAGGGGACAAATTTAAAAACAGATGAAAGGAGAAATTTAAGAAAAAGAGATAAAGGAGATTATAAGAAATAAATAAATAAGGCAAGAGTTTAGAAAAGAAAGAAAGAGGAAGGAAGGAAGGAAGGAAGGAAGGAAGGAAGGAAGGAAGAGTATAAAAAAGACATGAAGAGAACAGGGATATATAAGCAAAGAAAGAAAGGAAAAAAGGCCAGAGGAAAGAAAGGAAGAAAGAAAGAAATAATAAGTGAAAAGTATAAAAATGAAAGAAAGATGACAGAGATAGATAACAGAGAAATAAAGAAAGAAAGAAACAGAGAAGAAAGAAAGAAAGAAAGAAATGAAGGGAACAGGGATATATAGCAAAAAAAAAAGGGGAAAATGCCAGAGGAAAGAAAGAAAGAAAGAAAGAAAGAAAGAATAAGTGAAAAGTATAAAAACGAAAGAAAGAGGAGAGAGATAGATAGCAGAGAAATAAATAAATAAAGAAACGGAGGGGAAAGAAAGAAAGAAAGAAATGAAGGGAACAGGGATATATAGCAAAAAAAGAAGGGGAAAATGCCAGAGGAAAGAAAGAAAGGAAGAAAGAAAGAAATAATAAGTGAAAAGTATAAAAACGAAAGAAAGAGGACAGAGATAGATAACAGAAATAAAGAAAGAAAGAAAGAAAGAGAGGGGAAAGTACGAAAGAAAGAAAGAAAGAAAGAAAGAAAGAAAGGGAACAGGGATATATAGCAAAAAAAAAAGAGAAAAATGCCAGAGGAAAGAAAGAAAGAAAGAAAGAAAGAATATAAAATGTAATGAAGAGAACAGGGATATATAGCAAATAAAAATGAAAAATGCATGAGGAAAGAAAGAAAGAAAGAAAGAAAGAAAGAAAGAAAGAAAGAAAGAACGAAAGAATGAATGAATAATCCTGTGATAACTGAAGAAATAAAGTACTAAGAGTGTTGATAAAATAAGGAATAGATTTAATAATAAGTGAAAGAATGCAACAAAAAATTGGGAAAATATGGATAAAAAGATGAAAGAATAAAAAGTGTAAGAATAAAAAGATGAAAGAATAAAAAGATGAAAGAATAAAAAGATGAAAGAATAAAAAGTGTAAAGAAGAAATACCAGAGGGTAGAGCAAAAAGAAAATCCAAAAAGGAAGGATAATTAAAAAAATACCTCCCAATCATTCACAAAACATTAGAATTGTTTCTGAACAAATATAATAACTAGATAGGTTGATTTGCTCATTCATATTGTTTTTCTTTTTTCTATTCGTTTGTTATTTATTAATTTTTGGCCAGATACTAACTTATTTTGGCAGTCGGAACAAAAACCGTAAACTAAAAATACGAAAGACAATGTAGTGGCCATTTTTACTTTTTGCGTTTTGTTTTTCTTGAACTGTTTGCATTATGAGAATTAGTTTTGGGAATGAAAGGTGTACACGAAGGGAACAATTGAAAGACAACCACAAACAAAATAAAGGAAGGAAAAAAACATTACTGAATATCCATTTGAAGTGACTGTCTGTCAGTCTATCAGTCAAAATGTCTGTAAAACACTTTCTGCATTGCAGATATTGGTTTCTTGACTTTTCACTTCTACAAGAGATTACATGCATTTCCATACCTCACCTTTTTCTGTCATCTGCACTTTCTTTCTTTCTTTTTGCCTTTTTCCCCTCTCTTTCTTTCAGACTTTTTCACTTTCTTTCTTTCTTTTTGCCTTTTTCCCCTCTCTTTCTTTCAGCCTTTTTCACTTTCTTTCTTTCTTTTTGCCTTTTTCCCCTCTCTTTCTTTCAGACTTTTTCACTTTCTTTCTTTCTTTTTGCCTTTTTCCCCTCTCTTTCTTTCAGACTTTTTCACTTTCTTTCTTTCTTTTTGCCTTTTCCCCTCTCTTTCTTTCAGCCTTTTTCACTTTCTTTCTTTCTTTTTGCCTTTTTCCCCTCTCTTTCTTTCAGACTTTTTCACTTTCTTTCTTTCTTTTTGCCTTTTTCCCCTCTCTTTCTTCCAGCTTTTTTTACTTTCTTTCTTTCTTTTTGCTTTTTTCCCCTCTCTTTCTTTCAGCCTTTTTCACTTTCTTTCTTTCTTTTTGCCTTTTTCCCCTCTCTTTCTTTCAGCCTTTTTCACTTTCTTTCTTTCTTTTTGCCTTTTTCCCCTCTCTTTCTTTCAGCCTTTTTCACTTTCTTTCTTTCTTTTTGCCTTTTCCCCTCTCTTTCTTTCAGACTTTTTCACTTTCTTTCTTTCTTTTTGCCTTTTTCCCCTCTCTTTCTTTCAGCCTTTTTCACTTTCTTTCTTTCTTTTTGCCTTTTCCCCTCTCTTTCTTTCAGACTTTTTCACTTTCTTTCTTTCTTTTTGCCTTTTTCCCCTCTCTTTCTTTCAGACTTTTTCACTTTCTTTCTTTCTTTTTGCCTTTTTCCCCTCTCTTTCTTCCAGCTTTTTTTACTTTCTTTCTTTCTTTTTGCTTTTTTCCCCTCTCTTTCTTTCAGCCTTTTTCACTTTCTTTCTTTCTTTTTGCCTTTTTCCCCTCTCTTTCTTTCAGCCTTTTTCACTTTCTTTCTTTCTTTTTGCCTTTTTCCCCTCTCTTTCTTTCAGCCTTTTTCACTTTCTTTCTTTCTTTTTGCCTTTTCCCCTCTCTTTCTTTCAGACTTTTTCACTTTCTTTCTTTCTTTTTGCCTTTTTCCCCTCTCTTTCTTTCAGCCTTTTTCACTTTCTTTCTTTCTTTTTGCCTTTTTCCCCTCTCTTTCTTTCAGACTTTTTCACTTTCTTTCTTTCTTTTTGCCTTTTCCCCTCTCTTTCTTTCAGCCTTTTTCACTTTCTTTCTTTCTTTTTGCCTTTTTCCCCTCTCTTTCTTCCAGCTTTTTTTACTTTCTTTCTTTCTTTTTGCTTTTTTCCCCTCTTTTTCTTTCAGCCTTTTTCACTTTCTTTCTTTCTTTTTGCCTTTTTCCCCTCTCTTTCTTTCAGCCTTTTTCACTTTCTTTCTTTCTTTTTGCCTTTTTCCCCTCTCTTTCTTTCAGACTTTTTCACTTTCTTTCTTTCTTTTTGCCTTTTTCCCCTCTCTTTCTTTCAGACTTTTTCACTTTCTTTCTTTCTTTTTGCCTTTTTCCCCTCTCTTTCTTTCAGACTTTTTCACTTTCTTTCTTTCTTTTTGCCTTTTTCCCCTCTCTTTCTTTCAGCCTTTTTCACTTTCTTTCTTTCTTTTTGCCTTTTTCCCCTCTCTTTCTTTCAGCCTTTTTCATTTTCTTTCTTTCTTTTTGCCTTTTTCCCCTCTCTTTCTTTCAGACTTTTTCACTTTCTTTCTTTCTTTTTGCCTTTTTCCCCTCTCTTTCTTTCAGCCTTTTTCACTTTCTTTCTTTCTTTTTGCCTTTTTCCCCTCTCTTTCTTTCAGCCTTTTTCACTTTCTTTCTTTCTTTTTGCCTTTTTCCCCTCTCTTTCTTTCAGCCTTTTTCACTTTCTTTCTTTCTTTTTGCCTTTTTCCCCTCTCTTTCTTTCAGCCTTTTTCACTTTCTTTCTTTCTTTTTGCCTTTTTCCCCTCTCTTTCTTTCAGCCTTTTTCACTTTCTTTCTTTCTTTTTGCCTTTTCCCCTCTCTTTCTTTCAGACTTTTTCACTTTCTTTCTTTCTTTTTGCCTTTTTCCCCTCTCTTTCTTTCAGCCTTTTTCACTTTCTTTCTTTCTTTTTGCCTTTTCCCCTCTCTTTCTTTCAGCCTTTTTCACTTTCTTTCTTTCTTTTTGCCTTTTTCCCCTCTCTTTCTTTCAGCCTTTTTCACTTTCTTTCTTTCTTTTTGCCTTTTTCCCCTCTCTTTCTTTCAGCCTTTTTCACTTTCTTTCTTTCTTTTTGCCTTTTCCCCTCTCTTTCTTTCAGACTTTTTCACTTTCTTTCTTTCTTTTTGCCTTTTTCCCCTCTCTTTCTTTCAGCCTTTTTCACTTTCTTTCTTTCTTTTTGCCTTTTTCCCCTCTCTTTCTTTCAGACTTTTTCACTTTCTTTCTTTCTTTTTGCCTTTTTCCCCTCTCTTTCTTTCAGACTTTTTCACTTTCTTTCTTTCTTTTTGCCTTTTTCCCCTCTCTTTCTTCCAGCTTTTTTTACTTTCTTTCTTTCTTTTTGCTTTTTTCCCCTCTCTTTCTTTCAGCCTTTTTCACTTTCTTTCTTTCTTTTTGCCTTTTTCCCCTCTCTTTCTTTCAGCCTTTTTCACTTTCTTTCTTTCTTTTTGCCTTTTTCCCCTCTCTTTCTTTCAGCCTTTTTCACTTTCTTTCTTTCTTTTTGCCTTTTCCCCTCTCTTTCTTTCAGACTTTTTCACTTTCTTTCTTTCTTTTTGCCTTTTTCCCCTCTCTTTCTTTCAGCCTTTTTCACTTTCTTTCTTTCTTTTTGCCTTTTTCCCCTCTCTTTCTTTCAGACTTTTTCACTTTCTTTCTTTCTTTTTGCCTTTTCCCCTCTCTTTCTTTCAGCCTTTTTCACTTTCTTTCTTTCTTTTTGCCTTTTTCCCCTCTCTTTCTTCCAGCTTTTTTTACTTTCTTTCTTTCTTTTTGCTTTTTTCCCCTCTTTTTCTTTCAGCCTTTTTCACTTTCTTTCTTTCTTTTTGCCTTTTTCCCCTCTCTTTCTTTCAGCCTTTTTCACTTTCTTTCTTTCTTTTTGCCTTTTTCCCCTCTCTTTCTTTCAGACTTTTTCACTTTCTTTCTTTCTTTTTGCCTTTTTCCCCTCTCTTTCTTTCAGACTTTTTCACTTTCTTTCTTTCTTTTTGCCTTTTTCCCCTCTCTTTCTTTCAGACTTTTTCACTTTCTTTCTTTCTTTTTGCCTTTTTCCCCTCTCTTTCTTTCAGCCTTTTTCACTTTCTTTCTTTCTTTTTGCCTTTTTCCCCTCTCTTTCTTTCAGCCTTTTTCATTTTCTTTCTTTCTTTTTGCCTTTTTCCCCTCTCTTTCTTTCAGACTTTTTCACTTTCTTTCTTTCTTTTTGCCTTTTTCCCCTCTCTTTCTTTCAGCCTTTTTCACTTTCTTTCTTTCTTTTTGCCTTTTTCCCTTTCTTTTTACTTACTACTTTTTTCTGTTGGCCTTTTTTACTTACTTTCTTTCTTTCAGACTTTTTGTCTTTCTTTTGGCCTTTTTCATTTTCTTTCTTTCTTTTGGTCTTTCCCCCTCTCTTTATTTCTTTTGTCCCCTTTCACTTTTTTATTTTATATCTTTTTTCCTTTGCCTTTTTCTTTTTCATTTGTTCTTTGTTTGTTTGTTTCTTTCTTTTTACTAATCTCATTTATCTCTTTTTCTTCTTTCTCTCTTTTTTCTTTTTCTTTTCTTAATTTTGTTCCCTTCTTTCATTGTTTGTTTCGTCATCACTTTTCTTTCCTTTCTCCCTTCTTTCTTTTGCTTTTTACTTTCTTTCTTTTTACTTTTCTTGAGTTCATTTATCATTATTCCTTCATACTATTATGGTCTTTGTTTGTTTCTTCTTTCTTTCTTTCTTTCTTTCTTTCATTCTCTTCATTTCCTTTTATTTCTTTTCTTGCTTTCTCTCTTTTTCATTTCTCGACTTTCATTTTATGTCTTCTTTTCTCTTCATCCTTTTTTCTTTTTCTTTATCTTCTTTTCCCTATTCTGTTCATACTATTGTTCTTTCCATCTTTCTCTTCATCAATTTTTCTTTCTTTTTTCTTTCTGTCTTTTGTTTCCTTATTTCATTCTTTGTTTACTTATCTTTTTCTTTCTTTCTTTTTTATTCCTTTCTTTTTTTCTTCCTTTTTCGTTGCCTTCCAACTTTCTTTTCTTTCTACATTTAAGATTATTCTTTTTCAGCTTTTTCTTTCTTCTTAACTAGAATTTTTTCTTTGTTTTACATTGTCCTGTTTTCATCATAATTTTCATTCTTTATAAATTTCATTCTTTTCTTCTTGATTTTCTTGGTTTCTTTTTTTTATTTTTCATTCTTTCTTTCTTTTTCTTCTTTTATTTCTTTCTTTCGGTCTTTCTTTCTGGATATATTATTTTACCTTTTTTTTTTCCATTCTTGCTTCTTTGAAACCAATTTTTTTTCATGCCTTTCTCATTTCCTTATGCTTTTCTTTCTTATATTGCATCATCACATTTTTTTCTCGTCAGTTTCTGCATGTGCTTCTCCCATCTTTCCCAATCATCCTACTTCTTCTTAAACCTAGCCCTACCCTAGCCTAAAACCTCCTACCTATTACCTTAAGGTCAAAATCACTCTTAATTCCTTATGTCCATTGCACCTGATTATAAAAGAAATAAGAACTTATATCAACTCCTTCAAGAAAGAATGAGTGAAGGTTAAAAAGAGACTTTAGCAAAATAATTAGGGAACAAATGCCAAAAAATATCAACCGAAAATAGAATGGAAAAAAAAGAAAGAGAAAAATATATACACATGAATAAAATACACACACACACACTCACATATATATAATTCATACAAATATAAAGTTTGTCACTTAGCTGATTGATGTTACCTTCAGCATCCTGAGTTTAGAGTCTCATAGACTAACCTTCCAGCAATTACTCCATCCACTCCTGAGGAGATATCCGACTCTAGAATTTCATAGTAGACAGAGTCTCCTGCAATCACTATATATATATATATATATATATATATATATATATATATGAAAAAGAAAGAACAGTAAGTTATATAATCTGGTGTTCTTATTGATATTTTTATTTTTATAAAACGTATGTGCATTTAAAACCCAATAAATTTAAAAATAAATTTATTCCAAAATTCGCTTGAAGATGAAACAGAAATAATGCTTTTAATTTAATTAAATTTGAAGTTTTTAGCTTCGGTTTTTGAAACATGGTAATTCCTGTGTAGCGAAGAAACCATATTTTAAATCAGTTAATTTATAATATACATATATATATATATATGTATGTATGTATAGTGACTGTTGACTCACAAAGTGAGTATGACCATCACTGACACATCCACCCCTTCACTTACTCACTTCCCACTCACAACACTGCATTCATCGTTTGTGTGAATGACAGTGGCTCATAAAGCCTACCATCAGTCTGCATTTCTTGTCACGTGTGTGAGATATCAAATCATCTCCAGGTGGTGGAAGTTTGATCATCATCATTTCCAATGTGCCTTTTCATATGTCCTGTCAGGCCCAACCTCGACTTGCACACTCTAGAATAGGTCAGGCATTCAAAGCATGCAAATATGAAATCATCGTATACAATAGACTGTTGGTGTTGGTGTGATTTCTGCTGACAGAACAGACCCAACCTGGACAGACATATCCAACTGCACTGGGCTCATGGCAATTCAGGGATCCCTTCGGAACCCTCGTCTTCAGTTCTGCATATTTTTGTGATGCCTCAGGGAAGATCTTGACGCCATCAGCAATACCAGATCTCCAAGAAACCCGGTCTTCAGCTAGAATCTCCAAGTTATCCAGACCAATATTGCACTTGTATAGTGACTCTTTAACCCATTACCTGCCATGAGCCTCTTTGGGAATCTGTTAAAATTAAACTCACTACATGTTATTCCTTGTATTTACATTGAATTGCTTACATACATTGCATTTGCAGGGGTATATTTTACAACACTTAGCATTTAAAGTTTTTATTATTAGCCGTAAGACAACACTTTCTGTCGTAATTTTACATTTCACGAGTAGAAAAATAATGACTATTTTAAAAAGTATTTTTTTATTATTTCTAATCAATATTATTTTTTGATGTTTTATACACATACATATTTGATGTTTTATACACATATATATTTGCTGTTCTAGTTTCTATGAAAACGACAATGGTAACTACTGAAATTAAACATAAGGAATAAATAAACTCCAAAGACACCTGCTGGCCCAAAAATGCACATTAAAAAAATTTGGCAGTTATTGGGTTAAGGCAATCTTTGAAATAAAATTTTGCCTTGTGCTGTGGTGTTTTCCCATTTCCAATTCTCCATACATTAATTGTTTATATATATATATATATATATATATATATATATATATATATATATATATATATATGTATGTATATGTATATATGTATGTATATGTATATATATATATATGCGCATCCATCCCATACCATAACAATCTAATCAATATTCATTTTTTTTAAATTCTTGAATAATGCTCATTCACTTTACTTTTTGCCAGACTTCGAATTATGTCACTTTGTGTCCTCCATATGTTTTGACTGACCTTTCAACCACCTGATAAATATTCATGAACGTTTTCAAATTTAAAAGCCTTGATAAACCAATGGCATCCTTGCCTTTGTATATAAACATGTGCAGCAAAATAAAACCTACATTACCTCCTGTCTCTTTTTATTTGTGAGAGATTAGAATTTTTTTTTTTTTTTTAAGCTTATCACCCCAAGTAAGGCTGGAAGCCACTAGCACACAAGGGGTTACAGAAGGTTTGGAGGAAGAGCAGATAGGAGTGGTAAAGGAGAGTATGTGGAGAAATATACTGGATCGATCAAGGCAAGGGGGTTACAGAAGATTTGGAGTGAGAGCTGATAGGAATGAAAGGTGAAAGGATGTGGAGAAGGGAAGTGGATAGATCAAGGCAACTGGAGATGTCGATTGACGTTACACTTAAATAGTTGGAGATTGTATTTGTCAGGGAAACAGGAATAAGGAAGGGAGTTCCACAGGCGAGATGTGCGAGACATGAAGCTATTGGAGTAGAAGAGACGTCTACATCTAACAGTTTCAACGGTGAAGTGGTGGGAACGGGATGCCAGCCTCGTAGGACGTTTAAATTCATGAGGCCTAGGAACCAGCGAAAGCATCTCCTCGGAGCAATTACCGTGAAAGTATTTTTAAAAAAAAACAGAGCAAGGCAACATCGCGTCTGTGATAGAGCGACTGCAGGCGAGATGACAGATCAGGGCCAATTATATTGCATATCCGTCTCTCACTTTCCAAACATGACACCCGAGTTTGAATCTCACCATGGCTGATTTGTCAGGGAATAGTGATTTTTTGATGTTATCAGTCTGGAGGAAGGGATCACAGCATGTGGCATATTTGGAAAGTGCCTGAAAACCATACCATGGATTGGACCAAGCCTTGTGAGTGTAACTGGGTAGATGGAACTATTTTGGTGCCAAGGGTGGCAGTAAACTCGACTTATTCAGAATGTTGACCATACTCTTTCCCAGAAACTGTAACTAAGGTCTGCTCAGCATAGTTGCAGTATAAACCACAGGTGAGCTCTGTGGGTGTTGAACAAACACCAGTGTACCTGAGTGGGCATCTGAAATAGAGATTAGCTAGCTATCCGAGCAACAAACATACTCAGATGCAAACAGCCAGCCATTACCATTATCTATATCCATATATACCTATTCATGTAATCGGTGACAACATGAATACATATATATATATATATATATATATATATATATATATATATATAATGGAATATATATATATAATGGAATAAATTATGACCATGGAATATTAGTGTTTAAGCCTTTTTATTATATATATATATATATATATATATATATATATATATATATATATATATATATATATATATATATCAATTATGTTGTGCAGGTTCAATTTATATTACGCGAATCATTCATACGAAAAGCAGATTACTCATTATCTGCTTTTCGTATGAATGATTCTCGTAATATATATATATATATATATATATTTTTTGTTTTTAAATGATTCCTTCACTACATAAGAGTTCTCATGTTTCAAAAACAAGAGCCAAAATCTTCAATATAATTATTAAAATTAAACTGAATTAAAGTATCAAGCTCTCTGTTCACAACAACTTTGGATTATTTACTTAATGTGTTCTTTCCTATTTTTCTATATATTTACACACATGTATATATATATATATATATATATATATATATATATATATATATATATATATATATATATAGAAAAAAACTGAAAAGTTGCAAATTTAAAAAAAATTGAATGTTTTTTGTGAAAGTATTTATTTATATTTTTTTATATATATTTATTTTTATATATATATATATTATATTTTCAAATAAATACTTTCACAAAAAAACATTCAATTTTTTTTTTAATTTGCAACTTTTCAGTTGTTATTTCTATATTATATGCATATTAAGAAAGTATATGTGGCTTCTCATTATGCTATATATATATATATATATATATATATATATATATATATATATATATATAGGGTGTTATGGGAAAATTGTCACCATATTTTATTTTTGATTTTGTGCATGTGCATTGTTTGTTTTAGATTTTGTCAACTTCACAATATAGTTGGGTCAGTTGGGCACCATCTCTGAGAAAAAGACCACCATGAGGAAATTCACTCTGTCAGAAATTTGGAAAGATCAGTACAGCATGCTGTGCTGCTTGGCATTTCAGAGTGTCAATCTGAGGACAGTGCAGACGATTTGGAAAGAGTTGGATGAGTCTCATGGTGATTACAAAGCTACGGCAGCTGGAAAGCATGTAGCCAAAAATGGTTACACAAGTGAGAAGTATGAGAAAAGAAAATGTTAGCAGAGAACATACGGTTACATTTAGCCAGTTCGACAGTGAACAGATGAGACCTTGCTGCCAATCTAGTACTGCATTTAAATTCATAAAGACACAATAGCATAGCAAAGAGTTAATTCAAACAATTAACATGAAAGTATTTAAAGAAAAGGCTCAGGCAAGCTACATTATGCTGGTGGAAAAGTGACTGAAGCTGAGATGTCAGGTTAGGACCAATAATATTGCTGATTCTTTGGATTTTATCAAGAATCATGGATGAATGGTAGAGTTATAATTGTGTAAGATAGATTCTGGTGAGAAAAATTGTCTGGTACAACAACACAGAGAAATAACTTTCCTAGCAATAGAACTAGCAATTGATTCAGTATACTCATTTCACTTCATATCAGCCGAAAATGTAAAGTTGAGAAGGCATAATGAGTCAGTCTCCTGGACATTAGCATCAGTTATACTGATGAACTTCAGAATGGGATCTCTCAGTGATTAATACAGAGAATATTTGTTTTGGGGGCATGAAAATTAAACATGCCATTCCTTGCCCTTGTTAACAACAGGCTGTAGGTCATTTTTTAGATTAGCTGCCAATTTGACCGTATAGAAATAATCAGGCCTATTATTGAAACAGGAGTAAGTAGCTGTGTCTTCAGCATGGATACCAATTTCAGCACTGATGACATCAGGAAGGTTGTTGATAATTAAGAACAAAGTAGGTCCTAGGATAGAGTCCTGGGGGATACCTACATTTGGGAAAAAATTTTTAGAAGAGTGGCCATTCAGGACAACTTTTGTGATTTGATAAGAAGCACTGTAGAAAAATTCCTCTGAAACTTTCAACACGTGAAGAATACCAGTATGCCCACCTCTGTCGAAAGCTTTTGAGATGTCCAAACAACAGCTTGAACTTCACCATTCTTATCTAAACATAAAAGACCGATTCTTTCAGCAATAACCGTTAACAAATCAGCAATTGACCGAGAAAAGTAAAAGCCATATTGCTAGTGATATGCTTATCCAATTCATTGATTGGGGCCTCTAGTAGTTTGCAAAAAAAAATGAATGGCCCAGGGTTACATTAAAGAGTAGTTTATATGGATAGGAGGGGAAAATACCAGTTGACCCTAGACTCTAAAAGGTTAAAATTGCAGAAATATTGGTTGACAATTTTTTTTCTTTTTACAGTAAAAGTCAAGGTAGAGTGTTACATTACGGGGAAGTTTATATGGATAGGAGGGGAAGATACAAGTTGACCGTAGACTCTAACAGGTTAAGATTGCTGATTGTAATTATTTTTTCTTTTTACAGTAAGGTTCATCCTGTACAAGGGCTGGGGGCCACTCAAGGTATTACACTCAAGGGTTACATTTAGGGGTAGTTTATATGGACAGGTGGGGAAGATAACGGTTGACTCGAAACTTGAACAGGTTAAGACTGTAGTGATCAGGGAAACATCCTCTTGAGAGTCTATTCCATAGGAAGAAGCTGAGTAAAACTTAATACTCACCGATGGAATACAGAGACTATACATTTGTTGCTTCTCATCTATCTATAACTGTGTTGGGGCCTTGTTAGGGCCAGAAATAAAGACACAAAGAGAGGAATTGAGTTAAACAAATATATTAACAGAAACTGTAATACCAACATATACAAACAAGAGTGTTACAGCAAGAATGTTCGGACCAACTGTCAGAGCTGACTGCTGGAAACTTTCCTCTTCAAAAGCAGTACCTGCGCCTATTCATAGATGGGAGGGTCCATACGTGTGTGGGTAAATTACCATACATAATGGGTTCTTCATGGAAAGAGTCAACCAGCACAACTTAGAAGAGGGAGTAATGTTTTGGGCTTGTATTTTTAGCAGTAAATTTCTTGGTTCCATCAGATTTGATCCTCATATCATAATAAAATCATAGAATTATTGCAAGTTTATAGATAAATGTTTTGAAGTAGAACCAACAGCCTTTCTGCTAAGTGTAATATTCATGCAGAGCAATGCTGCTTCATGTTCTGAAAACTGGGTTATTACCAAACTTGTCAAAAGATTTTCAGCCAGTCATATAATATATGTATATATATATATATAGATAGATATATATAGATATATATATATATATATATATATATATACATATATAGATAGATATATATAGATATATATACATGTTGTAAACACACATATATATATGCATATATATATCATGCACATGCACATATATATATATATATATATGTCATAATATACATGTTGTACACACACACATGTATATATTTATATATATATATATATATATATATATATATATATCATGCACACACACAGACACACACTCACACACACATATATATATATATATATATATATATATATATCACGCATATACATACATACATTGTACATATACATATATATATATATATATATATATATCTGGAATTTAAACTTGGCTTTCCAATTTCTCATTATGAACCACTATCCATTCCAACACTACACGTCTATATGAAAACACACACACACTCACACACACATACACACACATATATATATATATTCACTTTTATATATATATGCATGTATATATGTATATATATATATATTCACTTTTATATATATATATATATATATATATATATATATATATATATATATATATATATGTATAATTTTATTTATTCAAAAATTATAACATAAACACGTTATAACATCACTTCTGGTGACTTATATTTATATTATAATTTTTGAATAAATTATATTTGCTCTGTATTGAGCACTCTTTTAAAAATAGTATTTTTGGTTATTGGAATTTATTCTATCTACACCAATCCTATACTTATATATATATATATATATATATATTTGTAAATATATATATATATATATATATATATATATACCTGTAAATATATGTATATATATATATATACTTGTAAATATACATATATATATATATATACTATATATATACTTGTAAATATATATATATTTATACTTGTACATACATATATTTATATATTTATACATATACATATCCATATGTGCAAGTAAATATATATATATATATATATATATATATATATATATATATATATATATATAGTAGTAAATATATATATATATGTGTGTTAATGCTGATCCATTTGTGTGCTCATCTCTTTTGATCAATCTATTGGAAGTGTCCAAAAGAAAAAAGATGCATTTCCACCCCTACCTGCTTCTAAATGTTTTTTCTTTATTACCATTTCTTGGAACTCTAAGATGATTGCCTGTTCTTTACTGCTCACCACCTTCGTTCCCAAATACGTCTCTATTATTGAGTGTTGGCGGCATTTTGGAAGGTAGACAGGAAATGGAAAATTGCAAAAATCAGCACTGAAATCCCTTTAAGAGGAACAGAAAAGCAAAACAAAGATTTGTGGGAAAGTATAACGAAAACTGACAAATCTCTTTTGTTGATATGTGCCAATGAGTTTAAGTCGAGATTGGGTTTGGCTCTTGGGTAAAGGGACAAGGAAGGTTAGAGACAAAAATTGGGGTTGTGAAAACGGGTACAGATGTAGAAGGGAGAGGGCCAGCTGGAGCAAAGGAATGATATAAGGGCAGTAGAGGATCTTGGGAAGGGAAAAAGAAATGAGAGAGAGGAACAAAAACGGAAGGGAAATAAGAAAGGATAGAGTTAACGTTAAAATAGATGAAGGAAAAAAAAGCAAGACGAAGAAGAGAAAGAATAAAAGTGTAGAGATGTAAGAAGAAAAACAGAAAGGAAAAAGAAAGAAAGAATGGAAGGAAAAGGAAACAGAAGAAGAAAATATGCAAAGTTTAAAAAAAGAAAAAAGATATAAAAAACAAGGAAGTGAAAAAGATAGAAAGAAAGAAAGAAGATTATAGGGAACAAGAAAAATATGAAAAAGAAAGAAAGAACATAGTAAAAGAAAGGAAGGAGAAGAAGAAAAAGAAACAACACAAACATATACCTACATACATATCTCTTAAAGCACTGTATCCCTTCAGGATATAAGTTTTCATGGCATTCCACATCTTTTTTTTCAGACAGACTCTATAATAAGTAAACAGATTGTATAGTTGTTAGCAAAAGGAATCATGCAAGATACAAAGTACAAATCATAAACACCAGAATCAAGCAAATTCCAAAATTTGAAGACACAAAAGCTAAGCAAAATATTAAGAAACAGGAAAATTTCATTAGAAACAAGGAAAAAAGTGCTGAACTGCTATATGATATTAGTCCTCCTATAGTGATTTTCCAAGCTACACTTGGATGGGGCACAAGGCTGAAAGTAAGGGGTAAGGATCGAACTCACTACTCAGATGTAATTGTTCTAGCGAGACAAGCTTGCTAACCATTACACCACCTCGAGGTGCCCAATTAGTCCTCCTATATGGCAGTGAATGTTGAACAATCTCTTCATTTAAAACAGGAAAGTTTCATTAAAAACAAAGAAAAAATTTCTGAACTGTTATATAATATGGATTTGAATGCTGGACAATCTCCTCGAAGATGAAGAAGAGACTTGAAGCAACAGAAACAAAGAAAAGAGTACTGAACTGTTATGTAATATCAGTTCTCCTATATGACAGTGAATGCTATACAATGTTCTCACAGATGAAGAAGAGACTTAAAGCAACAGTAATAAAGAAAAGTACTGAACTGTTATGTAATATTAGTCCTCCTATATGGCTTTGAATGCT
>OZ038508.1:8542455-8564955 GCA_964036315.1 Acanthosepion esculentum | reverse complement strand
TCTTGGGTTTTCACACACTTAAAAACTGGTGGCTCTCACTAGAATCAAATGACGGCAAATATCTGCAATTCTCCAGCACTTTTCTCATTTATTACTATTTATATTATATGTATTTGCATGTTCGCACCAGATGTCTGATGATAATTGTATGAAAGCAGGCCTCCTCAGATTCCCAGCACCTTTATCGGTAATTTCACAGAGCCCATCAATGTCATTGTCTGGACAGTCTCAATCCTGCCTGTCTTGTTCATCTGTTCAAAACCTTTCAGCATTTCTGGCACAGTTTCTAGTACTCTTACTATTAGAAGTATGAACCTGACCTTCACGTTCCACACTTTTCTCATCTGCCCGGCAAAGTTCTGTAATTTTTTCCAGTTTTTGCTTTCTTTTGTTTATTTACCCACACACACACACACATCTATCTCTTTGTTTTATTTTCTTTGCTTATAATGATTAAGTCTTAACTTTTTGCTTGTCTATATCTCAAAGTACCAGAGAAATTTTCTTTTCTTGTTTTTTTGCAACAGCATCTGACTTATGTTAATGCTATTTGTTTATATGGTCAAACCCAACTTATTTGCACAATTCCTCATGTATGACTTTTCCTATTCTGTTATACCTTTTGTGCTAGCTTGTTTTTTCTCTTAGATAGCATTGCACAGAGATAGCAGTTACTTTTTTCAGTGTTTTGTCTATTTTTTTCTCCTTTGATGTACTTTGTTCACATATATTTATGCTACAAGAACAACAGATTCTGTTTCTCCTATTGTCTTTGGTCATTACTGTAAGAAGACAGATTATCACATGTGGTTGTCAGTAAATGAGACAACCTAGATTTGGGAGCTACATAATGGGGATGTTAAAATCAAGCAAGTATAGAAATTTTTTTTTTTATCTGGGTATTGAATTAACAGATGATGGAAAAGGTGACACAGAAATCTGAAGGCCTATAGGAATAGCAAAAGATGTCTTTCAGAAACTAAGCTAAGTATTAAAAGATAAGAAAATGCCATTAGCGACAACGAAAAGAGTGCTGAACTGCAATGTAATATCTAACCTAATATGGCAGGGAATGTTGGGCATGCGTTTCATAAAAGTATTAAGAGATAGGAAAATATTGTTAGAAACAAAGAAACGAGTGTTGCACTGTTATGTAATATCAAATCTCCAATGTGGCAACGAATGCTGGACAGTCTCTTCATTGATTTGAAGTGATTTGAAGTGATAGTGATTATACAGACGGACACAGAGAATGACATGGACAGATCATGTGGTCAATGATGAAGTTTTAAGGAAAATACAAAAATGATAATAAGGATATTAATTATCATAATATTAATAATATAAAGAAACTGATACAATTATATGGATATATGGCTAAGGGAGACCTGAGTTTCTGCCTACGAGACCTGAGTTTGAATCTAACCAGTTTTGAATTTTCTTGATATCATCACTCTCTATAGCAATGTACAGCATCATTGGAAATCAGTTGATTCAAGTATTTTGAGTGAAATTGGATCAAGGAATCTGTTCAAAAGTCATCAATAGTTGTGCAAGCACAAAGTTACAAGTCATTGTGACTGAGGATTTTGAGCATACTGACTGTGTTCAAATTGTTTCATTGCAACAAAGTGGGAAGGTCGGAATATCAACACCAGCAACAACATTGGTTACAGAGATAGCCAATTTTTGGTCTTAGCCCAGATGCAGACACATAGTCTCCGCACTTTAAATTGATCGTGTGTCTTTTTAAACTCAACAAATTTGTTTAGTGCATTCAGTCCTCACTAGATATCTTGCACATGGGAGCACTATGCCATATTCAATTAAACCTTGTAATTTGGGGGCTTTGCTGTGGGCTCTATTTAGTAGTAAAATCACTTCTCACTGAGTGCTCCAAACTAATAGACTTGTACCAGACTTTCTGTTTGTATGAGAGTTTCCAAAAATAGCTAAATATTCTTCTCTTGCTGATAGATTTTTTTTACTCCTGTGGTAGTGGAGACTTCAGGGGTTATTGGCCCTCGTTCGATGGCGTTCTTTCGGAGGATTGGCGCGATTGCGTCTAGATTAAGGAACGAGCCTCGTGAAACAGAGTGGCTCTTGCAGCGTGTCTCACTGGTGACAGTTCAAGGTAATGCTTTCTCCATCAAAGCGGCTGGCAGAGGATAGAAAAAATTGTTTATAGTTACGTTGTTCTGGAATTGTCATCATTGGTCGACTGAACTTGCTTTGTTTCGAAATATTTTGACTTCTTGGCAGATATTTTTAAGATCATCCATGTATATAGCCATATCAATGGTGATTTATAATTGGTCATGCATGCTGTCCTCCATACATTTTGCTAAATATTTTTATATAAGAAATATTATATTTTGTTTTCACCATTAACCCCTTGTAAACATTTCAGTTAAGTTAAATATTAATACAGATTCTAAATGTTAAATCAGCACTAACAAAACATATGTGACTGTCTCTGAAGAAAAAATGATTGTGCCACTACGACAGTATTTTCATAGTTTTTTTATTTATTTTTTAATTTTGAAGTAATTTGCACAGAATTGCAAAATCAAAGCAGCTAAACATTGAGGTGAGGGAACAAATTGAAATTTTATTCAAAGAAGTCTCCTCTCAAAGACAAATTGCCAAGAGATTGAAAATATCTAGACATGGGGTGCAATATTCATTACAAAGGCAGTTAAAAACTGGCACAAATGTTGACAGAAAAAGAACTGGTGCATCAAAAGGGAGAACTGCTGCTGAACGTAAACTTTATGGTGTGGGGGTGTTTTGAGGAGCAAGAGATTGCTGGTGCCTTGATTCAGGTCAAGGGAATTATGAAAAAAGAACAATATTCAATTTTGCAAAAAATGCTATTCCATATGGTTTACGCATAACTGGAAAAAAAATCACCTTTTAACAAGACAGCAATCAAAAACACTCTTCTAAATTATATCAAAATTACCTCAGGTCAAAAGAAAGAAAAATATTTTGAAAATTATGACTTGACATCCTCAATTTCCTGATCTCTCTCCCGTTGAATTAGTTTTAGGATGATTTGGATAGATTTGAAGAGAATACCCAAAGTGTGAGAGTGAGCTTTTCAACTGCTTGAAGAATACTTGAGAAATTCTGCCATCTACTTTTTATTTTCAAAGAATGTTGGAAAGAATTTGAAAAACAGTAATTAAGCCAGTTGGTGGTTTTATTGATAGAAAACAAAATATGATGCTGTTGTATGATATTTTTTTGAATAGCTAAGTGTTTATTTTTTGTCAAATTAAAAGCAAATACACTGTAATTTTATCTTTTACTTTAAAATAATACAAAATATATCATTTTAAGGTACTTTTTAAAGAAATGCAGAGTGGCCTCAAACTTTTTGCGTGTTGTGTAGGTTCTGCATTAATCTAATATCCTTCCTAAATGTGTCAAGGTTACCTAGCAGACAGTATAAACCGCAGGTTGGCTCTGTGGGTGTTGAACAAACACAAATGGGTCTGAGAAGAAATAAACTGCTACAGTAATGATCTTTCTAGGATAGATTGTAAAGAACTACATTTCCATTATTTTATCAGAGACAATTTCTGTGGAGTGCTACTTTTGGTACTGGCACTGTTTTATAATTTATAAATTCCCATTTTGAAAGTTTTCCCATTTCTCTTGGAACATTTGTCGACAGCTGAGCATACCAAATAATAGAAACCACATCAACTGGGGTCTTTCAACAAAACTAACTAAAATGGATATCACATTTAACACGAAGAGAGAATAATGACATAATCAAAATGTTGACATTCCACACTACTTCAAACAAAAGATTAGGAAGGAAACCCCTATCAATACTGGAAAGAGTGATAACAGCTACTGGATTTGAGAAGAGAAAATAATGACATAATCAAGATGTTGACATTCCACACTACTTCAAATAAAAGGTTAGGAAGGAAACCCCTATCAATACTGGAAAGAGCGATAATGGTGGACTTCAGAAACCTATTTTCCTGAAAAATTGTTTTAATAGAAAGGTTTTATAAATTTCAGTTAAAAATAACACTGGCTGCTCAGTCAATGAATTCTGAATATTTCCTCATAAGGAAACGGGTAATAATAATATTGCCATCAGAGACGATCAGAACAGTTACTACATTTTGATCCCAGAATAATGGCCAGAGATGAAGAAAGGCGGTATTTACTAGCCCCCACCCCCCATGAGAGTAGATGTGGCACAAGGCCAAGTTTAACGTGGGTCATCCAAACCCATAGGCTCGGCCTAAATTCCCTGTAGAACCTGCATAACCCCCACCCCCCGAACAAGACTCTTCCTTTCGGCATAGCCTTGACCGTATAGCTGAAAATACGAATGTTTCCTTATGATGGTAATGGTAATATATAGCCATTTCCCTACGTGAAAACATTTGATATTCATTGACCAAGCAACCATTACTGATGTGATTTGAAATTTATCCAATCTTTCTCTTAAAACAATTTTTCAGGAAAATAGGTTTCTTAAGTTCAGTATCTGTTATCTCTTTTCCCAGTATGGATACAAATTTTCCTACTAAACCTTTTGTTTTGAAGTGGTGTGGGATGTTAACATCTTTTGGTCATGTCATTATTTTTTTTTTCTAGTTTTATGTGCTATCCATTTTTGTTGTTGCTGCTCTTGGCAGTCCTCAAGTGATGTGGTTTCTGTCATTTGCTACAGTTCTTTGTAATTCTGCAGTGTCAATCCATAATGAACAAAGATCATCAAGACTCACGAGCAACACTGGCTCAAAGCCATTTTTAGCCATTGATCTTAAAAAAACAGTTGTATACGACTGACGGTTTAGATATTTCTGTATAGGTTTGGCACCATACATGACATCCACATGACGGTTTTGATCTGACAAGGCTATTGAAGAATGTGACTTTTTTCATATTAATGTTTTGGTTTTATAGCATTATTGGGCAAAACTACGTCGAGCGTAGCTGATTCTATATTCAATTTCCTTTTTTCCTATACTAACAAAAGAACTAATATAACCATATTAGATATAAAGAAAACAGAAACTACGTTTAGATCCCAACTCAATGACCAAAGAGCAAAGAAAATATATACTCTAGTATCACTGGCTGTTTGGTCAATGAATATCAAGTGTTTCCACATAAGGAAATGGCTAATGTTACTACCATTACCGTTAGTCCAGCTGTGAAATAGTCATGTGTATCTCGCTTGTGATACTACCCAGGTGTTCATCTCTTTTATCAGGTTTCTGCTTATTAGTTTATTTTCGGGTTATTTTTCTTATCCACCCAAGATATTTCTTCCTTACATTTTCTAAGATTTTTTAGCTCGGGTTTTATTTTGAAATGTTTCAATTTAAGTTGAATTTACATGATTTAACTGTGTTTGGAGGGGAGGGACATTCCAAGCCTGGAGTATTCAGACATACGTGCGGGAAGCATAAAGGTTTACACAAACCGTTTAATGGCGGCAGAGCTATATTGTTTCAACTTAGTATACGTTCTTACAATATATTTTTGTTTTATCTTTTTTGTTTGTCATCTCTCAAATCTCCCCACTAACAGCATTTCCTGAATTTTTTTCTCAATTGGATTTTAGTGCTGACTCAATAAGTGGCACCTATATGTACAGTGGAACCATTTGAGAATATACTATGTTATTTGTCTCCACACTTGTCAATCCAAAATAAAGACAAAACTTTCAGTGTACATATTATTATGCTCATGACGAGATCTACAACAATAAAATATCCATAGAACTTCCTCTATTGCATCTTTAAATATTTGAGCTTAACAACTTTAGCAAAATATTGCAATATCTATCATAAATATGAATTCTGGTCATTATTTTAAGAAGTAAGGCGGAACAAATGAAAAGATTTGAAATTGACAACTTTTCCATTTCACTGAAAGAGACGTTAAACTCGGCTATCTTCCCTTCTTTCATTCTTTCATTCTTTCTTTCTTCCCTTCTTTCTTTCATTTTCTCATTGAAACCAAGTAGTGTTTTTCCTCTCTTTCCACACAATCAAAAATGAATAGTCCATCTTTTATGAGCTATTGACAGGAGACGTTAAACACTTCTATCTATAATTCTTCCTTTCTTTTATTTTTTCTTTCTTTCTTTCTTTCTTTCTTTCTTTCTTATTCTCACTGATACCAAGTATTGTCTTTCCCCCTTTTTCCACACAATCAAAACCGAATAGTCTATTATTCATGAGGTATTGGCATGAGACATCAAACACTTTTGTCTTTCTCCTTTTTTTCACTGAAACCAAGTAGTGTCTCTGATAAGTCTTTTGTCTTTCAGTGTGATCAGAATGGAATAGTCCATTATTTATGAGGCATTAGCAGGGCATAATGGTCGTGTGAAATAAAAAAGAGATGGGCAAACACAATTATGATAGGATTATTATTTCTTGTATATATAACCAATACATGATGTGCCGTGTAATGCTTAGTAGCTTAGAATGCAAAATTGGTGAGTAAAGTTAAAATTCCAGTTGAATTCATTACATTTATTTTTGCAGAAATACCTTTGGAAAAGGCATGAATCCAACCCTTCTCATTTTACAGGAACCAGATGAGGCATAAAATGGATGACATGCTGTCATATTTGGGCAGGTGTTTTTTTTTTGTTTTTTTTTTTAAAGTGAGAATCACTCTTGACAATGTCCAGGAGGACATTTGTGTGTATAGGTGAGTGAGGTAATGATTAAACCTAGCCTTGAATAGGTTAAATTTCTAGTGGTCAGGGAAACATCCTGTTGGGAGTTGATTCCACAGAGCAAGTGGTTTGTGGGGGAAAAGCTGCTCAAGAAGAATTTACTTCTCAGTCATGGAATATGAGCAGAATGATGGTGGCTTGATACTATGTAAGTGGCATAGCATGTTCTTGTTATGAAGGTTTGCCTTGGCAGGACAAGGAAATGTAGTTTTGTCTAAGCAGCAAGAATCTTGCCACATTTTGCTTGTGGGAGAAGGGTTGAAGGGTAGTCTGATGAAGTCCTAAAGGATGAGTATCTGTCTATATTTCTGAGATGAGATATTATGTACATTATTTAAATTATTCGGACTATTGTCCTCATCTTTGTCACTATTTTTATTACAACGTTTCGGCTGTTGTATGCTTTGGCCTTCTTCAGGTGGTTGGAATGTCAAACTGAACCCTTTATTTCACTCACTGAGGTAGCCTGTTCTAGTTCCACGTGCCATGTTAATGGATGTCAGTTACCAGTTATCTCCTGTTAATTCCCCTTTCCAAGTTCTCCACTGCCTTAACCGGGTATTGAACTCACACTCTTTGGGTCCTGTCACTGGATTTAACTAATGCCTTTATCCACTGTGCCATGTGGCCTTGAGTGACAGGACACAAAGAGTGTGAGTTCAATACCTGGTTAATGCAGTGGAGAACTTGGAGAGGGGAATTAACAGGAGATAACTGACAACTGACTTCCATTAAACATGGCATGTGGAACTAGAACAGTCTACCCCAGTGAGTGAAATAAAGGGTTCAGTTTGACATTCCAACTACCTGAAGAAAGCCGGAGCTTACAACGACCGAAACATTGTAATAAAAATGGTAACAAAGATGAGGACAATAGTTCGAATAATGTAAATACTTCCTAAAGAATGAAATGTGTCACAGGAAAACTTTTTTGACCTTCTCATACATTTTCCCCAATATTGTTCTTGATATATAAAAAAATATATTGTTATCTCTTATCATATATATATATATATATATATATATATATATATATATATAAATATTTCTGGCACTTAAAAGAAACCAATAAAACACCTACAGTAAAATGGAAATTAATAAGAAAAGCTAGAATATGTAGGTCATTAAATAACCCATGTCTTTTGTGCATACATGAGAAACTATATATTACTAAATTTATAAAAAAATAAAAATTTACCGAATCAAAGATATGAAATAGCTATTCTTTGCCAACATTGTCAAGAATTTTCCTTAAATAATATTTAAAAATAAAATAAAATAATTAAAAAATAAAAAAAACATGGTAGCTGGTAATATACATACTTATATTTGATATTTAATATTTTTTAAATAATTTAAGTTATTCTATTATGTTTATTTGTTTTTAAAAAGAAATATAATCTATTAGTAATTAAGTAAAAATAATATTTTAAAATTGTAGTTCAATATAATGTATTCTAACCCAAACACCCCTTTTAGAAAGAATCCATATGTATGCAAGTACGAATTTAACGGAAAAAATGCCGAAAAACTTTTTGGTCATTTATAAAAAAAACGGACAACATGCGCTGAACGGATGTCATAATTCATTGAAAAATGCACCCCTAACCTACCTAGACTTAACCTCTTTTCGAACATAATTGATACAATAATAATTAGTAAAAATGAACACGCTACCACCCCTATCTAAATGACGGATTTCTCTGTATCCTCAAAAGCAAAAAAATTATGAATTTTATGTCCTTTTAAAACTCAGTAAATTTAAAAATAAGTTGTTCCAAAATTTGCTTGAAGATGAAACAGAACTAATGCTTTTAATTTAATTATATAATTAAATTTGAAGTTTTTAGCTTTGGTTTTTGAAACATGGTAATTCCTGTGTAGTGAACGAACCATATTTTAAATCAGTTAATTTATACTATTTATGCTCTGTAAATTTACATTGAGCACTGTTTTGTAAAAATAAAAATATCAATAAGAACACTGGATTATATATCTTACTGTTCTTTCTTTTTACTATAATATATATATATATATATATATATATATATATATATATATATATAGCTGAGGGATTATAGTGGTCTCAACAAGCGAAAAGTGTATATTTTAAAGAGAAAAGAGAAGCTACAAACGTTTTTGGGAATAACGTGGAGTTTTTAAATATATATTATACTTTATTTTCCATATTTTTGCTAGACCTGTTTTGAGTCTTGCGACATTCATCAGGCAAAGAATAGTTATTTACACATTTTATTTAAAGGAATTAATTTTTTCCTTATATTTTCTCATGTTTAACCATTGTTTTTTGTGTGTAGTAGTAAACCAAATTCTTCTTGAACTTGTGGAGAAAAAGTTCAAGAAGAATTTGGCTACTGCAGTGGTGAACAAATCTTTGAGAGTCGAGTTGAAGGGAGATAGCTGAGACATCTGGAAGAGGCATGTCATATCGAACTAGAACAATCTGCTCCAGTGGATGAAATAAATGGTTCGGTTCAAAATTTCCAGATTATGTTTACGACAATCAAATTCAGAAAAGTTTATACTATTGTTCCTTTTCGAGGTTCTTCAGCTGCTGTTTTCCTATTTTTAATATTGCCTTAAACACATAAATGTATAGAAATTTGTTGTCAGAAATTCTTGTTTGACCTTAATAGCTGCCTTCTAAAAATTTAAAAGCCCTCTATTAAAAATAGAGATAATCTAAAAAAGAAAATAACCTCCCAAAATCTTAAACACTTTTCAACCAAATCGATTTATTAAAAAGTCATTTTATTCCCCATAGAAGCTAAATGCCAGAATACAATTCTTTAACAAGAAATATTTTCAAAATATTTCAGAATTAGCAAATGTGGCTGACAGGTGATTGGTGTAAATTCCAACAACAAAATGGCTATTAACAAAACCCAAGTGTTTTCAAGGAAATTTGAAAAAGATAACATTTTGCATTTTTTTTTTCTATTTTTGTTATGGTCTTTTATAAAATTGTCTGAAATTATTCCTTGCCTGAAATTATTCCAGTATTCCTTGATGCTTTTGAGCTTTGATTTGTCTTTGAGATTATGGAGATTTGAAAGTAAGAAAAAGAAAATGATAAAAAGAAGAAAAATTAAGATGTTTGCCCAAAATTTCCATGTTTTTTTTTGGTTTTTTTTTAAGCATAACACCCCAAGCAAGGCTGGAAGCCACTAGCAGGCAAGTGGTTACAGAAGGTTTGGAGGAAGAGCAGATAGGAGTGGTAAAGGAGAGGATGTGGAGAAAGATAGTGGATCGATCAAGGCAAGGGGGTTACAGAAGATTTGGAGCGAGAGCCGATAGGAATGAAAGGTGAAAGGATGTGGAGAAGGGAAGTGGATAGATCAAGGCAACTGGAGATGTCGATTGACGTTACACTTAAAAAGTTGGAGATTGTATTTGTCAGGGAAACAGGAATACGGAAAGGAGTTCCACAGGCGAGATGTGCGAGAAATGAAGCTATTGGAGTAGAAGAGACGTCTACATCTAACAGTTTCAACGATGAAGGGGTGGGAACGGGATGCCAGCCTCGTAGGACGTTTAAATTCATGAGGCCTAGGAACCAGCGAAAGCAGCTCCTCGGAGCAATTACCGTGAAAGTACTTGTAAAAAAGACAGAGCGAGGCAACGTCACGTCTGTGAGAGAGTGACTGCAGACGAGATGACAGATCAGGGCCAATTACGTTGCATATCTGTCTCTGGATCTTATCAAGAACCCTGAGGCAAACAGCAGGGGCTCCAGACCATATATGGCAGCAATACTCCATGCAAGGGTGAATGGTCGATTTATAGATTTGGAGGATTGATTCCGGGGAGAAAAATTTCCTGGCTCGGCACAGGGAGCCAACTTTCCTTGCGGTGGATGATGCAATTGACTCGATGTATTTGTTCTATCTCAGATCAGCGGACAGTGAAGTCATTTCACACTTGAAACATTCTTGTTTTGGTAATAGCAGTGCCAAAGTGGAAATGTTCATTCAGTTTCAGAGAAATGTTACTTCCACAGAGCCGAATCACCCTCATTTCTTCTATATTCCAAATGTTAAGAGACTATTTCACTCAGAGAGCTTTGTCCCCAAATCTGCCAATTTGTGGAACAGATGACTATGAACACTAAATCTTAAGCTCTTCAAGTCAAAGGGCAATTGTTATTTCTATTCAAGTAATTATAGAAGCCTCTTAGAAAAGTTACTTAGTTAACATTTATCAAACGTACAAATGCATGCTTGAAGAATAGGATTTCTTCTAGATTTTATAAATACAGTTTTGAACCTAACAAAATGACTACACAAAGGGAGGCAATCAGCTCACAAATTAATGTGTCACCCAATATAAGGCTCAAGAGCCACTGAAGGTAGAGGTTTACTGAATAAGGTGTGTGATATGAGCTTAAGAATAACAAGTATGCCGTAATGATCATGTGAATATATCTCATTCTGTTGGTCTTATAGGTGAGACACAGAAGACACTATCTCATTCTGTTGATCTTATATGTGGGACATGGAAGACACTATCTCATTCTGTTGGTCTTATAGGTGAGACACAGAAGACACTATCTCATTCTGTTGATCTTATATGTGGGACATGGAAGACACTATCTCGTTCTGTTGGTCTTATAGGTGAGACACAGAAGACACTATCTCATTCTGTTGATCTTATATGTGGGACATGGAAGACACTATCTCGTTCTGTTGGTCTTATAGGTGAGACACAGAAGACACTATCTCATTCTGTTGATCTTATATGTGGGACATGGAAGACACTATCTCGTTCTGTTGGTCTTATAGGTGAGACACAGAAGACACTATCTCATTCTGTTGATCTTATATGTGGGACATGGAAGACACTATCTCGTTCTGTTGGTCTTATAGGTGAGACACAGAAGACACTATCTCATTCTGTTGATCTTATATGTGGGACATGGAAGACACTATCTCGTTCTGTTGGTCTTATAGGTGAGACACAGAAGACACTATCTCATTCTGTTGATCTTATATGTGGGACATGGAAGACACTATCTCGTTCTGTTGGTCTTATAGGTGAGACACAGAAGACACTATCTCATTCTGTTGATCTTATATGTGGGACATGGAAGACACTATCTCGTTCTGTTGGTCTTATAGGTGAGACACAGAAGACACTATCTCATTCTGTTGATCTTATATGTGGGACATGGAAGACACTATCTCATTCTGTTGGTCTTATAGGTGAGACACAGAAGACACTATCTCATTCTGTTGATCTTATATGTGGGACATGGAAGACACTATCTCATTCTGTTGGTCTTATAGGTGAGACACAGAAGACACTATCTCATTCTGTTGATCTGATAATACTGTGTTCATTCTGAAATCAAATCAGTGCATTGTGCATCACAAGTGTTTGAGAAATGCATCTTACAAATGCTGATCGGTGTAAATGTTTGGCAAGCATTTTATTTCTGCTTTTGAAGCTTTAAAGAAAGTAATTTGTGATGATTCTCTTCAATTTTGACTTTTTTTCCTATTATTTTACCAATGATAAATCAACCCACATATAATCGTCTTTTCATTTTGTTCATATCAACTGTTTATAAATTGGAAGCATTTAGAGATGAAATTGGAGAAAATGGATGTGGTTGATACTCTTTGTTTTTTTTTATCTTCCTCTCAATAAATGAGGATTTGGAGAAGGATTCTTCTTTGATTATTTATTTTTTCAAACAATTTCCTTCTTTTTCTTTCTTTTTTCATCTTTTTCTTTCTTTTACTCTCCTCCCCTTCCTATATTTTCCCCCTGACATTAAAAAGAAGAAATATATGATGGCAGCAAAAACCCATGAGACTAAAATTGGCTTCAAATTTATCTGAATTATACAACAATGATAAAATGATGACATGGCAGAAGAATCATCAGTTGTAAATAACAAAAAGAAAAAGTTGAACATGAAGGAAAATGGAAAATACTGTGCTTATGATGGTAGATTAATTGTGGATATCACACACACAAACAATTAGACACAGATACATACACATATATACATACATATGTATTATGAAATGGACAAAGTCTAACAATTATTTTAAGAGATTTTTATGTTCATACATTCTTTTTATAGATACAAATATTTAAGTAAATACTCTGTTTTATATTAAACAGTATTAAACAACATTTACCGGCTTGAATATCCGAGAAATTTTCATAGAAAATATTCGTCCTCTGACAGGAATCGAACCTGTATCCTATACAGAAACATCCTTTAGCCTGACATGCCTTAACCAATCAAGCCATGGAGGATTGTTCAATTAGCAAGATCGATTTTACTGCTTTTAAACTTCAATCTTCCAGATATGAATGTACATGAGAGATTCATGGAAGATTGAAGTTTAAAAGCAGTAAAATCGACCTTGCTAATCAAACGATTCTCTATGGCTCAATCGGTTAAGGCACATCAGGCCATATGACGGTTCCGTATAGGAGACAGGTTCGATTCTTGTCAAAGGATGAACATTTTCTATGAAAATTTCTCGGACATTCAGGTCGGTAAATGTTATTAATACTGTTTACTATAAAACAGAGCATTTACATAAATATTTGTATCTATAAAAAGAATGTATAAACATAAAAATGTCTTAAAATAATTGTCAGACTTTGTCCATTTCATAATGTGTATATTTATATTTATATATATATATATATATATATATATATATATATATATATATTTATAAATATATATATATATATATATATATATATATATATATATATATATATATATATATATATATATATATATTTGTCATCCACAGACAGACTGTTTCACAGCTCATCAATGTGGCTAGACGTCCGGTTGCCTCTAGCTAGGATCGAAACCCGACTGAATTTGCGTCAGTCCGAACTTCTCCCACTAAGCCGTCAGTGCATGGTACGGGATGAAGGTGAATTTTAGCGTGTTTATTTTTAGATTCGGATAAACACACAGTGACTGACAGTGACTCAATTCTGTCGAAGAGTCGTGCAGTATTAGCTTAAATAGTCACTGTTTACAAATTCACACCTCAAACCAGAGAGCTCAACCGAAATTAATTTTTCAGGAGCCAATATATATATATATATATATGTCAATGTTTATATACATACACAAAGATATAAATATATATATTTATATATATTTGTATGTATGTCAGTGTTTTTGCTTATATACACACATACACACACACACACATACACAAACTCATACACACACGAAGCGTCTACTCGAATATGTGTATCAAAGTAACGTTTAAATTTTAAAAAATAATTCTAGATATATACGCAATAATTACTGTTTTTATGTCATTTATATTCTTATGTAATATATAGCCTGATGTGTCACAGAGGATCGTTCGGTTGGCAAGGTCGAATTTACTGCTTTTAAACTTCAATCTTCCATGAATCTCTCACGTACATTCATATCTGCTCATGGTGTATCAAATGTAAACAAATAATGTCACACATTATGAAATGGACAAATCGGTTAAAAGGCATTTTCTATGAAAATTTCTCGTACATTCAGGCCGGTAAATGTTGTTTAATACTGTTTATTATAAAACAGAGCATTTACTTAAATATTTGTACCTATAAAAAAGAATGTATAAACATGCAAATGTTATAATATATATATGTAGTAATATTATAAATATAAGTAATTATACTCGTCGGGAAAAACCTTAGGTGGTTTGGCTTGTAAATGAACAAACCAATACCCAAGGAAAAATAAGGGATAAAAAAAGAAAGAACTAAGAACATGAAATTGAGGTGAAAACAATCGTCCAGAATCCAAGCTCAGAGTCCAAATAAAAAACAAAAACAAACTAGAGAAAATCTATGAACCTAAAGAGCCAGGTAAATCTACCTAGGTTATATATATATATATATATATATATATATATATATATATATATATATATGAAAATTTCTCGGACATTCAGGCCGGTAAATGTTGTTTAATACTGTTTATTATAAAACAGAGCATTTACTTAAATATTTGTATCTATAAAAAGAATGTATAAACATAAAAATGTCTTGGAATACATATGTATACAAGTTTCATTAAGGACAACTGTCAAGGTTTTGCATTTAAGCTTTTATTTAAGCTTTTTGTTTTCTGGACATAAAGTGTGTAAAACATGTGCAAATGTTTGGCATGGCTGAGCATCTTTTGACCCTTATCAAGTGCCTGGACAAAATTAAATAAAACACTTAAACACAGTACCTTGTCAGTTTTCTTTGATGAAACATGTATAAAAAGGGACTGCAGCTCAACTACACAATAAGTGTCCTGGGTATGATGGTAAACTACATCTGGCAGCAAGGTCTCTGATTGGGAGGAGAATGGAACGACATCTTAATTGCTGTTGTTCCCTGTAGTAGCATCTGTTAGGGTCCCAGCTATGGGCAAATAGTGCACCCCAAATAAAAATCAACAGTACAGTTTTATAAAATGAGCAACAATACATTTTTATAGTAAAATTACCATGAATACATTTTATGATCAATGAAATATATATTTAAAAATATACCTTTACTCTGAAAGTATGAAATTAAGTACAAAATATTTAGACTTTGGCATTAAATAAGCCATAGAGTCTGATAGGCTGCTAAACAAAATCAACCAACCAAATCAAATACACAATTACACATATGTACATACACACATATTTCCATATAGACACACAGGGAGGAATACACACACACACACACACACACACACACACACACACACACACACACACACACAAACACATATATATTCTATTTACATTATTCGGACTATTGTCCTCATCCTAACTAACGCCTTTATCCACTGTGCCATGTGTCCTCAAGGACACATGGCACAGTGGATAAAGGTGTTAGTTAGATCCAGTGACAGTACCCAAATAGTGTGAGTTCAATACCTGGTTAAGGCAGTGGAGAACTTGGAGAGGGGAATAAACAGGGGATAACTGACAACCGACATCCATTAAACATGGCACGTGGAACTAGAACAGTCTACCCCAGTGAGTGAAATAATGGGTTCAGTTCCACATTCCAACCACCTGAAGAAGGCTGGAGTGTACAACGGCCGAAACATTGTAATAAATATGGCGACAAAGATGAGGACAATAGTCTGAATAATGTAAATAGTGTACATAATACCTTATCTCAGAAATATAGACATATATATATATATATATATATATATATATATATACACACACACACAGAGGTGACAGCCTCTTTCATGTGTACATGGCCTGATGATTACATTTAGCATGAAACAAACTGTCACCTTTGGGTGTTGACTTCAATGTTCACTTTTAGATTAAACATATGGTCTATCCCTGATATTAATCACTTTAAATATAGTCATAAATAAATATAAATATATCCTAGCTTTAAAACTATATTTTATAATCTATCAAATCTATCTATCTATCTCATAATGTTTATCTATCTATCTATCTATCTCATAATGTTTATCTATCTATCTATCTATCTATCTCAGAATGTTTATCTATCTATCTATCTATCTATCTCAGAATGTTCATCTATCTATCTATCTATCTATCTATCTATCTATCTATCTCAGAATGTTTATCTATCTATCTATCTCATAATGTTTATCTATCTATCTATCTCAGAATGTTTATCTATCTATCTATCTATCTCATAATGTTTATCTATCTATCTATCTATCTATCTATCTATCTATCTATCTCAGAATGTCTATCTATCTATCTATCTATTTATCTATCTATCTATCTATATATATATATATATCCGATGCGATGAGAACGAAAGTAATATATAAATTCCAACGTTCGCAGCGTTAATTCAAAAGAGAGCTCGATACTGATAGTAGAGCGATAATTATTTATTTATTATAATTTTATCATATAGACAAAACCATTTTACTCACTACAAAGATGCAACTTGGTTTCAGTGCATTTCAACTGCACATCGACGGGTGAGGGTCGAAAATGGTTATATTGGTTAATGCATAACCATTTTCGACCCTCACCCGTCGATGTGCAGTTGAAATGCACTGAAACCAAGTTGCATCTTTGTAGTGAGTAAAATGGTTTTGTCTATATGATAATATATATATATATATATATATATATATATATATAGGGGGAAAAATGTATCACAAAGTGGAAAAATGTTTTTGTGTGACACACTTTGTTTTTTAGGATTTCATAAAACTAAATTTGTTTCATTGGTGTGAATAAACATGTGCATGAACAAAGGATGCTGGGTATTTTAATTAAAAAAAAATCTGAAAACTTAAGAATTTCCTCATTCATCCACACTTTTTCACTTTGTCAAACAATTTTTCCTACAATGTTGTTCTTGATATATATAAAATGTGTATATCGATATCTCATATATATATTATAAAATCATCCTTGATAACGGCTAAAAGTGGTTTTAATTGCTCCCCATAGGCCCACTTTACTCTCATACTGTTTGCCTTCGGCCAAAAAATGCAAGGATATATCCAACAAAATCTTGTCTACAACAGTGACAATATGCAGTTCTTGATAATGACTGAGATGGTTAAATGTTCAAAATCCCAAATTACCTCATGTGGGTATATTCTGAGGATTCCGAGAGTCAGTCTTGGGCTGAAGAAGACTGGCATAAGGTTGTGCCAGTTTGAAATAGACTATACCCACATGAGGTAATTTTCGATTTGTGGCTGTATAATATTTATGTTCTGTTATAATAAATACATTGAGCTCTCTTTGTGGATCAGTTTTAATATCTGATATTATTAGGATCCACCTGGATTATATACCAATGGATCTATTACCTGTACTATATATATATATATATATATATATATATATATGTAAAAACATGTTAGTGTAATGTGTGTGTATGTGTATATTTGAAGGGAGATGGGCTTGGTCAGGTTATATTGCCTAAAATCACTACTACTGATATGATATAATCAGTTATTGAATTTGTGATCTATTACCTGTACTATATATATATATATATGTGTGTGTGTGTAAAGAGAGATAGACAGACAGACAGTATGTGTGAGAGGGACAGAAAGAGTGATAGAGTACTGATACTCTTGAGAATGTAATGAAGGCCATTGTCCAGTCCTAATTTGTTACCCGTCTTTAAACTTGTTTGGTACATTTTACACCTTTTTTTTTATCTCCATCTTCTTTCACTTCTGTCAATTCCTTTACCTGCTAAGTTCCTTCTTTCTTTCTTTTATTTGACTTTAGTTTGATCTTTTCATTCCTTCTGTACATTCTATTGACCTGACCGATAATCATAGTGTATGGGTATTTAAACTAAGTTGATAATCTACGCCAATATTAAAACTCCCTAAATTCACACAAAAAAGACATCGTTTTTTTTTTCATCAAAAGTGTCTTCATTTCCCACTATAATTTCTTGCTGCAGTTGCCCTATGAAATTCTTTTAGTATACACACACACACACACATACACACACAAACAAATACATACATACATACATACATACATATATATATATATATATATATATATATATATATATATATATATATATATGTATATGAAGGTAAATTTGATAAGGTAACTGCAGAATATACAACTGTATGAATTTGATAAGGTAACTGTAGAATGTACAAGTGTATATATATATATATATATATATATATATATATATATATAAAATTTTGAGGCTTACTTTAAATATACTCTTCCTTTATGCTGATGGCTGGGTGGGGGTGAGATAGAACCAAATAAAAAGATGTATTTATTTATTTTTGTAAAAAATTTTATGTGTACCTTCCCCGGTCTATTGTTTACCATCAGGCTGCCATTGTTGTCATATATACCGTTGTAACTTTCCTGTGCCCGATATAGTGAACAGGAGTGTCTTTTGTAAAACCGCCCCGCCTGAATATAGTGAATGGGATGTTTTCGTGGAACGCTCGAATACCTTTTTTCAAAGAGATAAAAACTGAAGATTTTTCATTTCCTGTTGCCATTATCTCTGCAACCAAATTCAACAGACCCCCCCCCAAGAGAAAAGAGTAAGAAAAAAAAAAGATATTTTTTTTTTAGAATAAATAAATATTTAAAAAGATAAATACTTGTTGCTAAATAGCTTTAAAACTTCAAAAACATAATACAGATTAATGCTAAAAAACGTAACGAAACAGACACACCTTGGTTTAAAATGATTTAAAAGAAAAAAAAAAAACATTGATGGGTAGGGCTCCTTCTTCATCTCCCGACCTACCTGTCTATGCCTTTCATTCTCACTATCAAAAGTAAGAATGGGGAAGAAACAAGAAAATGTAACAAAATACTCTTGAAAAGCTTCGAGAATCTATAAACGGAGATATTTCAAACTATGTTACTGCTTTTGTTTTCTAAAGAATCCAGTTTTATTTCAGTGTTCTTCTTTCATCTGAACTTGAACCTGACATATTTACAAAGAATGCTTGCACTCATACATACTTACAAAGTTATATATACGTGTGTGTTGCTACATGACATAGATAGTAATGCAGAAAAGTAAATAATTAAATAAATAAACCATTTTTTTTCTTTATTTTCATGTCTCTTCAGGACGTAGGCAGTCATGACTATTCACAAATTTCTTTTCTTTATTATCCGGGAATTGCTATACATTCCTGGGAGAAATAGTGGAGTGGTTTCCCGTTGCATTTTCCAGGGCATTCAAATCATATACTTTATTCCATACAATGAGGAGAAGATTTTGCTACTATTTAACCCATAGCTAGTGGGTCAGAGGATAAATTTTTCTTACTATGTAACTCATAGCTAGATGTTTTTTTGCTACTATTTAACTGAAAGTTAGTGGGTCAGAGGAGATATTTTTGCTACTATTTAACCCATAGCTGTTGTGGGCCAGAGGAGAGACAGATTCATGCTTTTCCTAAAGGTATACCATGAACTAGACTGAAATTTGAACTCAGCTCACCAATTCCAAGTTCAGCACAGACATCTGTTTAACCATATGCCCATCTCCTACTCCCTCCTAAAATACTTGATGAACGAGTGCTCTCTCAGGGAGGCCCCTTTACTTGAGCATCTATTGGGGCTTAAACTCAATCCAAACCTCATGGAACTCATACATACGATGCTTCACTAAGGAGGCTGGATAAAAGGTCAGTTCTTTGTAATACGGCAGTAAATACCTGGCTGCCCCTGCTATCTTCTACCTTTACAAAAGACAGATCAATTTCAATATAGAACACTGCTGCCATTTTGGGCAGGAGTTGGCCACTCTTTATTTTCCAGTCATAATGGAGTCCAAAAGTGTCTCCACGTCCTTTTGGGTGATGAATTATTTTCCATCCTACAACCCATTTCTCTCAGATGACAATGTTGCAAGCCTCTTCCTGCTCTATCACTATTTCCATGAAGAGTGTTCTAACAAACTATAATCTTTAGTTTCACCAGTCTTAACCGTCATGGCTAAGACCCGCCTTGCCACGCCCAGTGTAGCGAACCACCCTCATTCCTTTCGTATTCCATTCTACTCGAGCGGCTTCTTCTCATGAACCACTGCTCTGTGGAATCGATTCCCAACAGGATGCTTTCCCAACCAGTACAATCTTTACCTGTTCAAGTCAAGAGTTAACCATTACCTTCCCCACATATCCACATGAAATCTGCCTATCATTTTGTAAACCTCTAACTTGAGTGGTTCTTAGGCCTTTTACATGGGGAACAACATTGTAAAAAAAAACAAAAAGAAATAATTTATAAATTATTTTGTAACGAACATTTACATTCAGAGATTATTCTTAAGTTACTTTATATAATCCTTAGTATCTCTTTCCATACCGGTCCTTGGAAGTTCATGGTACATCACAGCTTCCTTTGTTTTTTTTACCATCCCTCCCAGTCCCTGTTCTGCCATCCTTTTACACAAGCTTACTAGATAGGTTATTTCAAAATTTCCTGTGAGTGTCAATTACTCAAAGCCTTCTTTCCTCATTATGTGCCAAGAGAATTTCAACTGTCTCTTCCTGATTCAAAGTATAAAAGAGAATGAAGCTTTAAAATAAGAGAGAAAGAAAGAAAGAGAGAGGGAGGGAGAGAGAGAAAGAAAAAGAAAGAAAGAAAAAGAGAGAGAGAAAGAAAGAAAGAATCTTATTATTATAAAGAAATTAGAGAGAGACTCACACATAGGTAAGTTACTCAGTGCTTACCTCTGTCCCTCTTACTTTCAATATGTCCTGTGAGTGTTAAATTCTTCAAGCCCTCTTTTCTCATTATGTGCCCAAGGAATTTTAACTGTTTCTTTCTGATTCTAAGTATAAAAGAGAATGAAGCTTTAAAATAAGAGAGAGAGAGAGAGAGAAAGAGAGAGGGAGAGAGAGAGTGAGTGAAAGAGAGAAAATCTCATTATTATGAAGAAATTAGAGAGAAATATTTGGTAATCTGAAAGAAATAAATAAAAAGAATGAGAGAAAGAGAATGGTGAAGTGTTAAAGTAAGAGAAAGAGAAAGAAAGAAAGAAAGAGAGAGGGAGAGAGAGGGAGAAAATTTAATCATTTTATGAAAAAAAAAAATTTAGAGAGAGACTCAAATATTGTTAGGTAGTTTACTCAATGCTTACCTCCTGGTTTCAATATTGTCCTGTGAGTGTCAAATTCTTCAAGCACTCTTTCCTTGTTATGTGTCCCAGAAATATCAATCCTTTATTATAACAGTAAATGCTAGACAATTTCCTCGCAGAGAAAGAGGAAACTTGAAGCGACAGAGACATATATCTCCAGAATGATGCCAAGAATATGATGGACAATGTTTTAAGGAAACTGGAAATGAAAAGGACAGTTGCATAATGAGGAAAGAGGGTTTGGAGTATTTGAAACTCATAAGATATATTGATTTCAAGATGGACAGAGGGAAACAGCAAGTAACCTTTCTAGGAGACAAACATTTACTTTGTGCTGGACAGTAAAGGAAGTTGTGAAGACCTATGATCACCCACATCATAAAGGGAAAAAAAACGAAGAAAACTGCATCCTGAAATTTCAACTGCCTTTTTCTGATTCTAAGCAAGTTTCCCTTAATTGACGTTTGCCTCATGCCATACATGTTCTGTTCATAGTATTCTCTGTATTCATCCATAGAGCAAAACTGAGTCAATTTGCTGTCATCTTTGAGGAATTTTCCAAAATTCATATTGGAGGATTGAGTAATTTTATTTTTGTTTCTAACGAAATTTTCTACTTTCTTTTGCTCATCTTCGAGAAGGCATCTTCCGTGCTAATAGGAATATGGAATGGACAAACACGGTGGATAAATAGTAACGGGTTTATTGTAGAAACAAGTACACCAAGCAAGGAAGTAATAGTTATACGCACGTCAGTACAGTTGTGTGCATGCTGCTATCGGAAAGCTGCTTGTTCTCACAGATCCCAGCTTGACTCTCTTGTCCGCTGTTCTCATGGATACTTATAGGTAGTTACCACCTATAATGCCGCCACTCATGGGGGTGGCAGGTTATTCCATCACATCAATTAGATATACCATATTAGATAGACCATAGTAATATTATCCTCAATTTTATTATTAGATAGACCATTGTTAACCCTTATTAATTTTTGACTGATATTTCTTTCATTTTAATTCGGATTGCTTTTAACCAGATTTAGATGAAGAGAGGTCCTAGGCTATTCCACTTGTGAACCCCCCCCCATTCTCATGAGTAGAGGAAAATGAAAGTGAACAATTTGAGTAAAGCTGAGGATG
>OZ038508.1:8512455-8537455 GCA_964036315.1 Acanthosepion esculentum | reverse complement strand
TTTGTCCAATATTTGGGACTCATCAGCAGTGTGCATCCACTACCGAGAATTGAAACCCGGACAGTTAGGTTATCAAATATAGGATGAAACGGCCGTCCAGTGCTTTCTGCATTCTGTTGAGGCTTCTTTCAGACTCAATGAATTACTTAATTATAATTATCAAATCCTCCTAACAATTTCTATCATATATTTAGACATATATATATATATATATATATATATATATATAGATAGATACTCTATCTCAAAAACACATACACACAAACACATGCACACACACACACACACATACACACACACACACATACACACACACACATATATTATAGGAGGCATGGTGGAGTGATGTCTAGTGGTTTGGACTGAGGAATCAGAAAGCAGAGTTCAAATTCCATTCAAATCCATTACATTCACTTACATGCTAATAACCTTGGAAAAGGTATTATTCTTCTTCTCCCCCCCAGCTATGGGTAAATAGCAGGACAGACTGGGTTCTATAACCTTGGATGGCAACTGGTCTGGGAGAAGGACATCTCTGAACTCAAAACCTGTGGAGGTTAATTTGAGAATCTTGTGGCACCAGGTCTCTGTATTCAACCCTTCAAAAAGTGTTGTCAGTTCTTCACAAAGCCTTCACCACTATAATCAAATCATATGTGCTGGTGTCTGGCTGTCGGTTCCTAGGAACTGAGCTGTCATATGAATATGTTGAATATGACGGAAGAGTCCACCATATATATATGTAGATATATACACACACACATATTTATATATATTATTTTGCACTGAACATTTCACGGTGAAAGTGGCGTGTTTTTAAAGCAGAATAAGGGAATGAATATTTATTTCTTTGTCTATTTATTCTTTTTTTATTATATTTTTTATTTTCCATTTATCAAAATACACATTTTATATATTTATTACAGTATCTATTTGTTCTTTATGTAAAGTGAATTTCATTAAAAATGTATCATCTGGTGAGCTTATTTTATTAAAAATATTTTATATATTATTACAAATTCTTATATTTTAATATTACTTTTATAATGAATATTTAATATATTATATTTGCTAGTTTACTGGTACATTGGTATGACTAATTGAGTTTTGTTATGTTTTAACATAACATTTTTTAAAGAAGAGGATATATCTTTTGAATTTGTAGGAGAGGCATTTTGAGACGTAAACATTTATTTCAATTTCTATATTTACTATTTTGTTTTCTTTTGTTTAACATTTTAAAAGTTTTAACAGCAGCAAAAATTAAAAAATGGGTTTATATAAAGGGTGTTCCAATAACTTGGGACAACTTTAAGTGTGAATTAATTTTAAGCGTCTAATGATTTTTATCTTTCAGATTTAACAACTTAAGTCTTTGGCAATTTTCAACCATGGAAAGATTAACAATCAAACAACGTGTTAAAGTTATCGAAGCCTATTATGAAAATGGACGTTCAAACAGAATTTGAATGAAATTTCCCAGGTTGCATCATCTCTCGAAACAGTGAAGTCAATTGGACACCATGATCGTGTGACTTGACGCCTTTAGATTTCTTCCTTTGGGGTCATCTCAAAAGTAAGGCCTATGCCAACAAGCCAACAATAATTCAACAGTTGAAGGAGGAGATAATAAGGCATATTGTGAGATCGAGAAGCAACTATGCAAAGACGTCGTTAAAAATTTTGACCAATGTGTAAAGGTGTACCACCGAAGCCTTGACAGACATTTGGACAATATTATTTTTCACACATAATTGCCATGACTTAAATAACATGATCCAATAGAGAAATAAATACATTTTCACCAATAACACTGATTTACTGCTGACTTTGATCCCTCTTAATGAAACACACTTTACATCTTTTTTGGGTTTTTTTTCCATGGGATGGTATGCAGAGTAATGCATCTCCATCTAGTTTGAGGTGTTAAAAAAGACTTATATACAAATTCTTTCTTTTTTTTTTTTTAACTGGTGAGAGTTTGAATACCTCTGTATAATGGCCAATCAATGTAATTAATATTCAGCATTGAATTACGTGTATTGACAAGTAAGGAGACCATGCTGGGAGAAGAAAAAAAAATGTAAATATTTGTTTTTTTTCACATTTAGTTTCCAGACAATTTGATACACTTAGATACATAAATATATCATTACATATTACATATACATATTATATCTATATAATACTAAAAGTCTGTGATTGTGCAAATGCTGTGTCCATCTGGTACATAAGTTATTTATACAGTAAGTATTTTTATTTTAACCACCTTCAAACAGACAATATTTTAAATATTTAAAATATATGTTTTGACATGTTTAAAATCATTTTCAAGTGAATAGGATTTAAAAATATTTTTTCACACATTAAAATAATATTTTTAAGTTAATCTGATTTAAATTTCAATTTTATCCCGGAAGTTCTATTCCTATTAAATCCGTAAAAAGTTAAACATGAATTTTTAAACCAGATCAATGATTAAACGAACAAATTGAAATATTAAACTGAATCATAATAAATTAAACTTTCATTTCAATGGTATATGTTGAAATAAACTTCAATGTTTTATAACCTGAAACGTCAGTGACCCAACAGGTCACGGATAGTCTAGTTCTGTAAATACAAGTTATCTTATGCATGAATGCTTAGGATCAGAAATAAATCAAATTAAAAAAAAAAATTAACAAAAATGAAAACATATAAGGGGTGTTCCAATAACTTGAACTGATTTTAAATGTGAATTAAGTTTAAGTGTCTAATGATTTTTTTTCTTTTTCTTTCAGATTTGGTGGATATTTGGGTGATATTATTTTCACACATAATTGCCATGACTTAAATAACATGATCCAATAGAGAAATAAATAAATTTTCATCAATAACACTGATTTATTTACTGCTGACTTTGATCCCTCTTAATGAAACATCCTTTAGAAGTCTTCAATGTTTCATTGTTACCATTCTATCATTATCACAATTCTCAAAACATTATACTATAACCATTAATTAAAGAACATAAATCAAAGAATTCTTCATTCCAGATTCAAACTGCTTGCTAACCAGTTATAGAATCAAGAAAAACAAAAAGGTGAAAGCAAAGCTAATTGGGATCAGATTGAGTGATTAAAAGTGGAATTGGCTTTCCAAATACGAATTCCAGTTGAGTTTATAGAATTCACTTTCATATAACTTGGACTGATTTTAAATATGAATTAAGTTTAAGCGTCTAATGATTTTTTTTCTTTCAGATTTGGTGGACATTTGGGCGATATTATTTTTCACACATAATTGCCATGACTTAAATAGCATGATCCAATAGAGAAATAAATACATTTTCACCAACAACACTGATTTATTTACTGATGACTTTGATCCGTCTTAATGAAACACCCTTTATTATTTGACAATCTTTTACATTATTTATTACATAATTTAAATTTTTATATCTTCTAAAAATATTTCATTATCATGTTATTTGACAATTTATTTGACGACATATTTGACGGTATATTTGATGATGATCCCCTTGACTCCCACTGGTGCCCTACTCTCACCTGTGATTTGCATACAACTGTGGGCACACCCTAGTAAACCTGTTTGACTGTCAAGTAATCCAAGTGGATGCAGTGAGTCCTAACACTTGATAATTTCCGGGTCTGGCAGTCCAATTTGCCTGTAAAGTATGATTCCCAGAAGAGTGGGTGGATGAAAGCCATGTCAACAAGTGCTGTAGAGAGGATTAGAACATGGACCTGACGCATAGATGTCCATTACAGCCTGAAAGTCTCTGGTTGTAGCAGTTCCTTGTACCACCAGAAAAAGACTCCCTAGCATGAGAGAGTAGAATTACCTTGTTACAACAATTTTCACCCACTATTTTAGCATTACATCACTGATTTGAATATACACATAATTTTGATTCAAATACTTATGGTGATGGGTTGCAATGAGCCACCAGATCTCCTCAAAATTCAAAGAAGCCTGGCATAAAAAACTCAACAATCAAAGGCAACAACACCATAGTATGTCTTTGGCATAGGTCACAACCACTGACATTGCTCCAAACTCTGCAGATCCAGACTTGGCTTGCAGAACCACTTCTAGATCCGCTGATGAATTGCAAGACAAAGTCTTCTTCAGAACTGAAAGAAAATCATGATAGAGTAATGAATTGCAGCACAGATTGAGGAATTGGAGAGCCGAGTTCAGGTTCCAGTCAAGTTCATTAAATTCATTTATGTGTTAATACACTTGGGAAAGGTAGGAATCCATCTCTTCTCCCTCCAGCTATGGGTAAATAGTAAGACAAACTGGGTCCTGTAGCCTTGGGTGGCAACCGGTCTAGGAGAAGTACAACTCTGGATTCAAAACCTATAGAGGGTCATCTGGGGAACTTGTGGCATACTGTGCACCATCTCTCTGTATTTGGCTCTTCCAAAAGGTGGGGTTGATATTGCACAAGTCTTCACAACAAAATGACATGTGCAGACAGTCTGGCTGTTGGTTCCAAGAACTGAGCTACTTGACGCTCATATGTCAAAAACAACAGCAGTTTCCAGTAGTATAGTATGCATATTTGGTGTTTATATACATCATGTATATAATACGTTAAAAGATTGCCTTTCTCTGCTGTGCAACGACAGCTTAGGGGTAGAGTCCCTGACTGATGCCAAAATAGTTAAGTTTCTATCCCAGCTTGAAGCAATCAGATGTCTAGCCACACTGATAAACTGTGATACAGCAAAACAGGCTTGTATACATACATACATACATACATACATATATATATATATATATATATATATATATATATATATATATATATATATATATATATATATATCAATGCTGATCTTGCAAAATGCAATACTGATGGAATTGAGACTTTCTTGATTTAAGGATAAGTGATGACAGAATACCTAAGGTCTTCCTGTATAGCCAGCTTGACAGTGGACAAATCAGTGTTGGACAGTTGTCACTCAGATATAAAGACATGCTAAAGAGTAACCTCTCAGCTGTCAATGTATCTCATACTAACTTTCTAGTCCCTTTTACAAATTATTTCTGTCGCAAATACAAATAAAGTATTAAATTTTTTAAAGTGCACACAAACTTTATGGACACCCTGTATATATATATATATATATATATATATATATATATATATATATATATATATACATATATATATATATATATATATATATATATATATATATATGTATACATACATATACATACATATATATATATATATATAAGTCCGAATTCTAATTGAATCCATGACATTCACTTACATGCTAATACCCTTGGGAAAGGTATGATTCCTCTTCTTCTTCCCCAGCTATGGATAAAATAGAAGGATAGACTGGGTTCTATAGCCTTGGATGGCAACTGGTCTAGGAGAAGTACAACTCTGAATTCAAAAACCTGCAGAGGATCTTTTGGTGACCTTGTAGCATGTGTTGTACCATGTCTCTATATTCGGTTCTTCAAAAAGTGTTGGTTCTACACAAAGCCTTCAACTCCATAATGAAATCATGTGCAGGTGTCTGGCTGTCAGTTCCTAGGAACTGAGTTGCTTGACCCTCATAAGTGATGAGAATGTCCAGCATATAGAGAGAATTTTACTATTTTAATTCTAATTATTAAGTCTCTTTTCAAATTTGAAGTAACGTATGAATATGGAGTTATTTTGAATTTCCTACAAAAGATTTATTGATTTTTATCTTACATACAGAAACATAATCCAATTTCGTTATCAGTTTTGTTAATAAGACTGTCTTGGATTTTGTCTTTATCTTTGTTGTTCAATTATTTTAATCCTATTGCCAAAGGCAAAACCATACAAAGTGACATCAGAGAAACTTGAAGGATTATTAAGATTATTAAATTTCAAATGCTTTCTTCATCAACTTCATTTCATCAATTTTTTTTTCTTTTTTATGCCCCACAATCTGAAAAGATATAACTTCAGCTAAGAACAAAAAGAAGCAAGGTCAACCTTAACTTTAGAAAATACGACAGTTGATCAGAAAGTAAAGGCAATTTTAAAATAATGTGGTAAAAACAAGGTGTCACTGATACGTAACACCACATGTCTACATTGGATGATGGGTATCTAGCAATGCCCAGCATCCCATCATTCAGTCAAATGGCAGGTACAATGAGGTCAGAAATATGGATGTTCCATTCAGTGACTGCACCACTGAGGAACAACGCGTTGTAGTGTAGTTCTGTGGGCAGAAGTTGAACTTGTGAAAATCTGTCTCTGGATTTTGGGACGGTATGGCACCATGAATTAACAAAAGGTGTATGCATGGGAGGAATGCTTTAAAGCAGAAATAACTAATGTCATTTTCTGAAAGTCGACCCGCTTACCCATTAACTTGGCGCATGTGACCATTAGCTATGGATCCGTACCAGCCATAGTGCATGATGACTTGGGGTACCGTAAAGTTTGATTGAGTTGGATGCCCAAACAAGCAAGTGATGCAGATGTGAGCAACTAGATTGCTTCTTTATGGAAGGGATGAAGAAGTCTGTTGAATGATATCAAAAGGGCATTGCCATGCAGGAGGACGATGCTGAAAAGTGGTATATACATTTGTTCTTTATCAGCGGAAATTAAGGTGTTGTATAGAAATTGCGTTTACACTTTTATTTACCATCATGTATCAGGAAAAGAAAATCATTTAATTTTGATTTTTGTCAGAAAGTTGAACTGTAATATGTTATATGTAAGACCCTTCCTTTTTGTTTTTCCTTACACTATACTTTGCAGTGTAGATATATGTGATATATTTGTTCTGCATGAAACACATGTATATATATATATAGTTTTTTTTAATCATTTCATCCCAAGCAAGGTGGAAATACCCCTATTATGCAAGGAGTTACAGGGAAGGAAAGTGAGAGAAAAGACTAAAGAAGATTGAGGAAAGGACAAAAGACGAATAGAATTCATGAAGATAGAAGATGGTGATTGACATTGCATTTAAATTTTTGAAGATTCTAAGTGGCAGGGAAGTAAATAAATGGAAAATAAGCTGTTGGAGTAGAAATGGTGGTGCTATTTAGCTATTTCAACAGTAAGCAGGTGGGACCTAGATGCCAATCTAGCATGCTTAAATTCATATAGTTAGGACACTAGGCAAAAAACTTGTCAGAGTAGTTGCCATGAAAATATTTGTAGAAAAGACAGAGGGAAGCCACAACATGCCATTGAGAAAGTGAGTGAAGTTGAAATGCCAAGTCAGTATATCTTATAAATTTCTGCAGCTATTTGATTTTAGTGTCCCTAACCCTGACCGGTAAATCGCATTTCGGGCTCATCGTTTTACTGATGACCATGCATTATGTCTTCTTGCAGTTTATGCTTAGACCCTTCTTCTCACTCTCTGTTGCTACCTTTTGTAGGAGATTTTGTAGTTTCTTTTCCATGTCTGCTATCAGTACTGTGTCATCTGCATATCTTATGTTATTAAGATTGTTGCCATCAATGATGAATCCTGGTAGAATTTCCAGTTCTCTTAGAATTGCTTCGCTGTATAGGTTGAATCAGTCTGGTGAGAAGACGCATCCTTGCCTTACGCCTCTTTCTATTTTTGTATATCTGCTGAACTCATTTGCTATACACATGCGTGCCTTTTACTGCCAGTATAGGTTCTTGATTATTCTAATATCTCTCCCAAATATATCAAGGTTGCTGAGCAGTTCCAACAAATCTTTGTGGCATACTTTGTTGAGCACTTTTGTATCGTCCATAATGTACACGTTCTTCTGCATTTTTCTCTTTGAACTACATCTGAAATCCATTTTAGCTATGTATCAATAAAATGTGTTTAATATTATATTTTTTAATATTTTTGTTGTAAATTCTCAAGAACAAAATAAATGTATGAATTTAATTACATTGTGTGCTTAAGTTTTATACCAATTCTAATCATTTCTTTTTAAAACAATAAACATTGCCAAAGAGTAGAGGTTTTTATAAAAATCAGTGTCATTGGAAATACTCTCCTTTTGACACTATGTTCTTTTGCAGGCATGTTAATCCATGTTTGCCAAATTCACTAAATGAATATGGAGCTGTAGGGCTACTCTATAGTGAGATGACTCAAAACATAATAAATGTCCTCTGTAGATGATTTTTCTTATTAAGCTTTTTCTAATGAATTAAATATACATTTCGTAAAGGAAAATCAATGATAAACTCATGTAAAATGATGAAGGCAAATTTCTTGCTTGGAAAAAAAAGTTTAATAAAAATAAGAAATAAAAATAATGACTTCACAATCAAATATGACAATTAATTCTCACTGAGTCTGGCAAATTAAGTGTTTGTTTATGACGAGAAAAAATATAAAATTATAACACTTCAGAAAAATAAAATAATATGCTGAATACAAATGTGCTTCCTCAGGAAAAATGATTGATTCAAGTAATTAAACAAATTTGCATAAAAGTGATAAAATATTGCTTCAGCAAATTAGAAAGCTGTCAAAAAGAATAATTAAGTTGTTGTTTTTTATAAATGTTTTACTGTTATTTGGTTATGTTTGTGTAATGTAAATGAAAGCATGTACATAATTGTGTCATAATGGGAAAATATTTAAAACAGTTTAACAAACGTGTCAAACAAATATGAGTTGTTTATCAGCGGACAAGACAGAGAGAGGAAAACAAGTATTACTGAAGATAAAATCTTTCTTTTAATTTAATATTGTAAAATTTTAGGGAACTCTATGAAATGTCTTTGAGATTTATACAAATGTCTTAGATTTATACAGTCCTATTAGATTTATACAGCTCCCTTAAATTTATGCAGTCTTTTTAGATTTATACAGATGTCTTAGATTTATACAGTCTCTTTTATATTTATAAAATTCTCCCGGATTTATACACTTCTCTTAGATTTATAGAGCCCCCTGGATTTATACAGCCCTATTAGATTTATACAGTCCTCTTAGATTTATACAGTCTTCTTTGATTTATACAGCTCTCTTAGATTTTTACAGCTCCCTTTGATTTATGCAGTCCTCTTAGAATTATACAGATGTCTTAGATTTATACAGTCTTTTTTAGATTTATAAAGTCCTCCCGGATTTATACAGCCCTCTTACATTTATAGAGCCCCCTGGATTTATAGAGCCCTATTAGATTTATAAATCAAAGAGAACTGAATAAATATACAGTTCTCTTTGATTTATAAAGCTCTCTTAGATTTATGCAGTCCTCTTAGATTTATACAGCCCTCTTACTCTGAAATGATAAGAAAGACATAACATGTGAATATCAAGGAAGTTTTTAGAAAAATGGAACCAAAAATGACACTTACATTTAGAATCAGAAAGAGACAGATGAAATTGCTTGAAAAAATATTTAGGAAAGAAGGCATAGAGAGTTTGACACTCACAAGACATAATGAAAACAAGAGGGAAAACAGCGAGTAACTTGTCTAACAAGTTTCTGTAAATGGATGGCAGAACTAGAATTGGGTTGAGATAACAAAAACACAAACCTTATTAAGAGCTACAAAGAATAGGAAGTTGTGAAGAGCCACAATCCCCCACATTTAATTGAAAGTTCTTTAATTATGAAATACACAATTAAATTGAAAGGGGCTTAGCATCATTGCCAGAGAAGATTGACTGAATGATATATTTTGTTAAATATAAAAATATTAGAAATTTGGATACTGACTGGATACTGTCCTCATCTTTGTCACCATATTTATTACAATGTTTCAGCCGTTGTACGATCCGGCCTTCTTCAGGTGGTTGGAATGTCGAACTGAACCATTTATTTCGCTCACTGGGGTAGACTGTTCTAGTTCCACATGCCATGTTTAATGGATGTCAGTTATCAGTTATCACCTGTTAATTTTTCCCTCTGAAAGTTCTCCACTGCCTTAACCGGATATTGAACTCAAACTCTTTGGGTCCTGTCACTGGATCTAACCAACGCCTTTATCCACTGTGCCATGTGTCCTTTAGGACTGAGAATGTGAGTTCAATACCCGGTTAAGGCAGTGGAGAACTTTCAGAGGGAAAATTAACAGGAGATAACTGACAACTGACATCCATTAAAACATGGCATGTGGAACTAGAACAGTCTACCCCAGTGAGCGAAATAAATGCTTCAGTTCGACATTCCAACCACCTGAAGAAGGCCAGAACGTACAATGGCCGAAGCATTGTAATAAATATGACGACAAAGATGACAATAGTCCGAATAATGTAAATAATGTACATAATACCTCATCTCAGAAATATAGACAGACATGTTGAAGTATGACAAAACTACACATGCAAATACCAAAATCAACAAATTCTAAAATCCATTTTATATATATATATATATATATATATATATATATATATATATATATATTTCTGTATACATAAATCATCTCAAAACTATTTATTATATCTAATGCAATCTAAAGGTTAGTACCCACAAAGCTAAACAGTGGTTTATACTGCAATTATGCCGAGCAGACCTTAGTTACAGTTTCTGGGAGAGTGTCAAATTTTGGAGTGATTAGTAGTGGAACAACATTAGTGTTATATCCCATGTTGTTGGTGTAGTAAAAACAGAACCAGTAAAGAATAAACTTATACCAAAGCTTTATTGCACTTTGCTCTGATTACTTGTCTACTGACAGATTTATAGGGTCTTTTTATACCTCCTGAATCTTAAGGGGAGATAATTGATGATTTATCAGTACAGTTGGGATGAACAAAATGAATGAAAATAAAAGACAAGTGTATTTTAACACATAATAAAATAACATTTATTCTTTTACTGCCTGAGAGCAGCAAGGATTGTTTGGATTTACAGCATGAGTTACACATGTGTGTCAGCCTATCTGTGTTTCTATGTGCTGTGTTCTTTCAGGACGTAGACAATCATGGCTCTCCACCGCCCTCTATCCTTTGCAGTTCTCAGCAAATTCCTTCCCTCTGCCACTTCCCCCAGACCACGTTCTGTCATCCATTTGCTTAAGGCCACTAGGTATGTCTTGCATTGTTTTCCCTTGTCTCTCTCTCTCTCCCTCTATTTGACCTGTGAGTATCAGATTCACCAGGCCTTCCTTTCTCATTATGTGTCCCAGGAACTTCAACTGCCTCTTCCTGATGTTAAGTATAAGCCTCCTCCTTGTTTGCATCCTAAGATCTTTGTTTTCATAGTTAATGGTTACTCCTTTCTTCTGAATTCACATAAATTCTTCTCTGAAGATTGTTTGTTTCCCTGTATAGATTAAATAAATCCCATGAGAAAATGTATCCATACTGTTATATCCTAGGTTGTCAGGATGAACAAAAATGAATGAAAATAAAAGACAAATGTATTTTAACACATAATAAAATAACTTTTATTCATTTACTGCCTGAGAGCAGCAAGGATTGTTTGCATTTACAGCATAAGTTCCACATATGTGTTAGCTTGCCACCATGTTGAATTCAGAAGTGCCAAAGTCCAACTAGGAGACAAGGGACATAACTCCATTGTATTCTGAGTTATCATCCTTTATAGAGAGAAGTGAGTAAGCATGTCCTAATATTTAGCATGCTTCAACCCTCAACTTACGGATTTGTGCCAGCAGAACATCAAGAGCTTCTGAACACTTTTGTGTACCCACTTTCATACACAGGGCTGTGTTATGGTTTTCAGACACTTCTCAACAGTGCCACATGCTGGAATCATCTCCTCAGGTTAGTATTACCAAGTCACTTCTTTGACAATAGAGAAATCTGAACCTCAGTCTAAAGGTTGGAAAACTAATGTTCTAACCATTTAGTTATAGATGTGTGTTTGTGTAGCTAAGTTACAGTTTCTGGGAGAGTGTCAAATTTTGGAGTGATTAGTAGTTGAACAATGTTAGTGTTATATCACAGGTTGTTACGATGAACAAAAATGAATGAAAATAAGACAAGTGTATTTTAACGCATAATAAAATAACTTTTATTCATTTACTGCCCAAGAACAGCAAGAGTTCCATGTACATGTCAGCTTATCGCCATGTTGAATTCAGAAGCGCTGAAGTCTAACTAGCTGGCAAGGGCTGTAACTTCATTGTATTTTGAGTTATCATCCTTTATAGGGGGAAGTAAGTAAGCACCTTCTAACAGAGTCTGTCTATATTTCTGAGATGAGGTATTATGTACAGTATTTACATTAGACTGACTATTGTCCTCATCTTTGTCGCCATATTTGTCCCAACGACCCAAAGAGTGTGAGTTCAATACCCGGTTCAGGCAGTGGAGAACTTTCAGAGGGAAAATTACCAGGAGATAACTGATAACTGACATCCATCAAACATGGCTCGTGGAACTCGAACAGTCTACCCCAGTGATCGAAACAAAGGGTTCGGTTCGAAATTCCAACCACCTGAAGAAGGCCGGAGCGTACAACGGCCGAAACGTTGTGACAAATATGGCGACAAAGATGAGGACAATAGTCCGACTAATGTAAATACTGCACCTTCTAACAGTTAATCACTATGTTGAAATCAGAAGTGCCACAGTTCAGCTGGCAGACAAGGTAGATAACTCCATTGTATTTTGAGTTATTGTCCTTTATAGAGGGAAGTGAGTAAGCACCTCCTAACAGTTAGTATGCTTGAACCCTCAGTCATGGTGACTTATGGCTTTGTGCCAGCAGAAACATCAAGAGCTTCTTGTGTACCCATTTTCATACACAAGGCAGTGTTATGGTTTTCAGACACTTCTCAACAGTGCCACATGCTGGAATTATTTCCTCAGGTTAGTATTACCAAGTCACTTCTTTGACATTTTGACAATAAAGAACTTTGAACCTGAGTCTAAAGGTTGGAAAGCTAATGTTCTAACTATTCAGCTACACAAACACACAGCTGCAACTAAGTGTTTTAATATAACTCCTGGGTAACAAATAACAAAGTTTAGTACTTTGTGGGCTTCACATTTTTGACATTGTATCAGACAAACGTAAATTTAGTAAATACCAAAAGAAAATATGTTATTAATTCTGTAAATATCAGTAATTTAAGAAACAAATACAATACAAGGAATAAAATTGCACTGTTTATGAAATTAGTACTTTGAAATTAGTACTTTGAAATTAGTACTTTGAAATTAGTATTTTGAAATTAGTACTTTGTGAGAAAGAAAGCAAAGAAAAAAGAAAATATTTTGTCAAGCATACATTTATAAATAATCAATTAATTTGAAGATGTATTTATTTAAAAAAATGATATGTTCAATTTAACAAATATTCAATTTAAAATGTTGCAAGTGAAGTACAAAAAAAGCATGCTAAAACACCATCGCTATTCATAAAAGAGCATTATTTCAAAATTTTATAATTTGTTGTTAATTAATATTTGCTCCATTAAACGATTTTAAATTGTCTGAATCAGAAATGTTTTCGTTTGAACAAAACAAAATAAGAAACAGACAAGAGGAAAATATTTATGGAGCTACTGACCCATTTTTGATTATTTTCTTATTTTCCAAGATGATTGCTTAAATCACGGTGGAAAAAGTTTGAAAAGCAAAAGAGAATGCAGATATTATTTGAAGAGAAATATTTAATGTCTATCAATAATAGACATATTTCTTTTTTTTTTCTTTTCCTTGCCTTTGATTAACAGAGTCTTAAAAGCATACACGCACTGAGAAGAAAAAGAATAACCTTTTCCTTTCACTGCATTTTCATCCTTCTTCTTTTATGGGCCAGATGCATTCATGGGCCCCCACATTTTCCTGTCTTTGTCTCTCTAAGGAATTTTTGATCTCTTCTCCCCCCCCCCCATTGTTTAATTAATGTTGAGACCAAATCTAGAATGATGTCCTACTTCTCGACCATTTCAGTAATTTATCAATTCAGATATCAATATGATCATGACTATGCCCAGGTAGGATGGGTCAAAGGTCAGCAGCAAACCAGCCAATATTCACAAGGACAAAGGGAACAATTTACCGAATTTACTGAAGTGAATACAACCGGTCGAAAATTTGTTAAATAAACATCAATGTGCCCACTCTTACAACCAAGACATGTTTTCAGTTTTGAGGAAGTTTAATTCTGGATATTATTTGAATGTTTTGGAATCCATTTGCATTAAGTCCTGCCAGCCATCTCTCTGTAACCTGAAAAAGTGCTTATTAGGGTTAAATATAATTAGTCTATAGCTGTTATATATTTTGGTCTTCAGTGTTCATTTTTATTCACTGTGTGCATTTCTTTTCTTTTTACAGTAAGGTTCACCCTGTACAAGGCCCAAGTGTCACTCAAGGTAGAGGGTTATGTTATGGGGTAGTTTAATATGGATAGGAGGGGAAGATAACAGTTAACTCTAGACTAGAACAGATTAAAATTGAAGTGATCAGGGAAACATCCCCTTGGGAGTCTGTTCCACATAACAGTGGTTTGCAGAAATGACACAGCACTCAAATTCCTTAAGTTTACTGGAGACAAACTTTTTTCTTTCTTTTTTTGAATAGTGATGCACAGGGCCCAAGAGCCACTCTAAGTTGAGGATTACAAGGTAAGAGGGATCACCCCACTCTAGGTTGAGGGTTACAAAGTGGAACCACCCTAAATAAGGTGACAATGACACTATGATACAAGAGGCCACCAGATGTGAAAGTGAAAGAAAAGACATTAGATGAAACCAGAAACTCAATCTTATACAGAAAATAAGGGATAAATCTCTATTCCTGTTCAAATGACTGGGAAGGCATGTAAACCAGACGATAGGCAAAACCATCTATTCTTTTTGACCTATCTACTGCTTCTATGAAATAAAATTAACAAAGAACTCTTCTCAAGTAATGCTCTCTGACAATCTCATAAGAGCTTTTCACACACGGACATATGAATCAGGGTATGGGGATACATTCGCACTTTCATTCAACCTTTTTCTGCATTCTTTCTATTTCAGTTATTATATCAGTAATAATTAATAACAATTAATTAATAAAAATTAATTAATACAAATTAATATCAATTAATCAGTTAATTAGTAAGTTGATTAATCTGTTAATTAGTTAATCAGTTAATATAATTATTTCTTCATGAATAAAGACAAAAGGAAAACTTATCTTCACCAACATGTTTCATCTTCCGAGGTACTTTATCAAGGCAAATGTAAGGATCTTATTTTGTAACAATTATTTATAGACAAGAGCAAAAATGTTGTTTTGTTTTCATTTTTAAATTTAAGAAATGCTCATAAATATTCATCAGGATAGCGGAAATGTATAGTTAAGTTATGGAGGATACCAAGTGGTATAAATTGATTGTTGCCTTGTTTAGTGTGGTTCCTCTTTGTAACCCTCAACCTAGAGTGGGGTGATCACTCTTACCTTGTAATCCTCAACTTAGAGTGGCTCTTGTGCCCTGTACATCACTATGCAAAAAAAGAAAGAAAAATGTTTGTCTCCAGTAAACTTAAGGAATTTGAGTGCTGTGTCATTTCTGCAAACTACTGTACAGAGTGAACCTTACTGTAAAAAGAAAAGAAATGAACACAGTGAATAAAAATGAACACTGAAGACCAAAATATATAACAGCTATAGATTAATTATATTTAACCCTAATAAGCACTTTTTCAGGTTACAGAGAGATGGCTGGCAGGACTTAATGCAAATGGATTCCAAAACATTCAAATGATATCCAGAATTAAACTTCCTCAACCTTGGGTGGGGTGATCCCTCTTACGTTGTAATCCTCAACTTAGAGTGGCTCTTGGGCCCTATACATCACTATGCAAAAAAAGAAAGAAAAAAGTTTGTCTCCTATAAACTTAAGGAATTTGAGTGCTGTGTCATTTCTGTGAACCATTGTTATGTGGAACAAACTCCCAAGGGGATGTTTCCCTAATAAATGAAAGTGAATACAAATTTTCTTGAATTTGTTTTTATGTAAATTAATATTTAAATTATTTTAGTTTGGGATTAATTTATGTGTTATATATTCATATAACGTGAGGTTATGAATTTAACCATTTCTTTTAATTATTTAAAATTTTTATAGTTATGTATATTGAATGGAGATAGAAAAAATCTGGGGCATACATTTATATTTTGATAAGATTGTTTCTTCATATGTCGCCATTTTTCTAAACAATTTCTCTCTTCCCATTTTCTTACATAATCTTCAAGGAAATAATTTATCTTTTATACTAAGTGACAAGTCTTCATGTTTCACTATAAGGAAACAGCTTTCAGTTGTGTATTTGTTTGTTTGAATATTCCAGAAAACACAAAACTGAGAATAAAGTGCACATAGTGGTGCATTGCGGAACGAACCGGAAATATACAAATATATTTATAGCAAATTTTAATTATACAACGCATCTGCATATTGGTAAGGTAGGTGAGTGGGTTGGTAGGGTGGCGGTGGTTAGGTATGGGTGAGGTTGGGTGAACAGAGAAGTTAACATGTCACAGTTCAGTTGAAATTAATTTTCTTTTTTTTATTACCATTATTCAATCACAACTGAACAAATTTTTCATTAAAGTAATGTAAAAAAGGGACTCTAAAATGAACAGCTAAATTAAAAAAATAAATAAATCGAAATAAATGTTTTATTTTATAAGGTAAAAATAAAAACGAATATATTTTTGTTTTTGTTACTATTGTTTAACTTTGAAAATAACCTAAAATACATTTTTGCATTTTTTTATTTTATTTTATTGCAATTACTTTTTTTTTATGAGGTTTGTATTTTTAGACTGGTTTTTGCCTCTTTTGATTAAAAATTTTAATTTTTTTCTCAAAATATCTGAACATTACCTTTTCTTTCTTTCCAAATAAAAATATCTTTCTTCACCTCTAAGCAAAAAAAAAAATCCAAAAAAACAATAGATAAAAAAACAAGTTAATATTTTCTTTTTTTCTTATCCAAATTTTACCACAGCTACCAAAAATGATTCCCTAAAAACCAAGACACGTACACTACCCTTATTGACAGCTGTTTAATATAAACAAATAAAACTAAAGAAAGAAAAAAAACACATAATGAAATGTTTTATTCTCTATAAAAAAAGAGGATTATTTTTGTTTTAACAATTTTTTCGATCTGCTTTACTGAAATGATTACAAAATTTGACGCCAACTGAAGACTATAGATTCATTGTTATTTTAATGAAATATTGCAGTTTGACAACATTAAAAAAAGTCTGTAAGCATTGGTTGGTATTTTAATAAAATGCTTGTAAAATTATAACACCAGTTAAAATCTCTATGATTTGTTTTCTGTTTGAATAAAATGCTTGAAAGACTCCAATCTGATTGTTACCACTTTCACTGCTGCATAGTTATAGAATTGTTGCCTGGCTGTGCTGGTCTGCTTGGGAAAACACCAGGAAATTGCAAAGGTCTGAAATGGTGGAACTAATGAATGTAGCTAGTATGAACATTTGCCATGGAAATAGTAATAGAATAGCAAAAGGCTAGCAACATTTGGTCTGTATGAAGAGTTTACAGGGTGGAAAATTATTCATCACTCACAAGTCTGGGTAATTACTTTTTGAATTCTATTCACGACATTAGGTTTATCAGTCCCAAAAATTAATTGACTGATGTCCCTAAAAACACACAATCCAGTGGATAAAAGTGTTGCTTGAAGTAATCTAGGGGCTTGACCCAAAGTGTTGTGAGTTCAATACCTGGCTAGAACAGAGAACATTAGGATTAAAAGTCCCAAAAATTCATTGACTGATGTCCCTAAAAACACACAATCCAGTGGATAAAAGTGTTGCTTGAAGTAAACTAGGGGCTTGACCCAAAGAGTTGTGAGTTCAATACCTGGCTAGAGTAGAGGACATTAGGATTAAAAGTCCCAAAAATTAATTGACTGATGTCCCTAAAAACACACAATCCAGTGGATAAAAGTGTTGCTTGAAGTAATCTAGGGGCTTGACCCAAAGAGTTGTGAGTTCAATACCTGGCTAGAGCAGAGGACATTAGGATTAAAAGTCCCAAAAATTCATTGACTGATGTCCCTAAAAACACACAATCCAGTGGATAAATGTGTTGCTTGAAGTAATCTAGGGGCTTGACCCAAAGAGTTGTGAGTTCAATACCTGGCTAGAGCAGAGGGGAAAAGAAAACTTGGAGAGTTGAGTTACTAAAGGGACAACAATTGCAAGTGAGATACCTAGAAAAAAAAAGTATGGAACAATCTATCCCTGGGGACTAAATACAGGGTATGGTTCAAAATTCCAACATAGATTATATGATGGAGTGTATAGTGAATATGACAATAAAGATGACAACAAGAGTCCGAACAATGATAATAGTTACGATACATCATCTCAGAGATATAGACACATTCTATGATTTGTTTATTGTTTTAATCCTGGAAACACTGTAATCCAATTGTTAACACAATCACTATGCATAGTTGCCTGACCCATTTTGGGAAACACCAGGAAATTGCAAAGCTCTGAATTGGTGGAACATTTGGGGGGAAAATAATTCATCACCCATAAGGCTGGGTAATTGCTTTTGAACTTTGTCCAAGCAGGATAATAAGGATTGGGCAGTACCAGTCCGTAAATATGGAAAGGGTTAATGATGCTGGGTCTTGTAAGGATTGAACTCATCATCCTTGGTTAACAAATTTCTGAAGATATTAGACTCCTCCTCAGCTTAATGGATGTCTTCTAAGCAGGGTTAGGGTTAGTGTTAGGTTTAGGGTTAATGTACCTCTCCTCCCCCCAGCTATGGGTTAATTAGTAAGACTTGTATCAGTGAATCATTATCATCTCCCCAACCAAAATTCTAACAATCTAAAATTATTTTCTGACTTTAAATAATCTTCAAAAGGTTGAAAACCCATAAAAAACAAATAAACCCTAAACACTACAATCTTAACAATAATTATAAATAATAAACCCTAAACACTACAATCTTAACAAATTCAAGTTTAATGTATGTAGTAACATTTGACTTACATAAACAACAACATATACAAAAACACAAACACCTATATGCAAACAATCCCACAGAAACTTATATAAACATGTTAATTATCCTGACTCTTGTGATCCTACCTAGGATTGAACTCTCCATCCTTGGCTAACAAATTTCTGAAGATATTAGAGTCCCAATCCTCAGCTTAATGGGTGTGTTCTAAGCAGCGACAGGAGCATGTTTGTCTCCCTTCCTGTCAATGTGGATTTAACCTTTAGGCATTATTTAAGTTTACTGAAATTTTTCCTAGGTATGAATTTTTCTATCGTTTGGTGAAGTTCTGTTACTCAGTTTATTGATCAAGATCATGTTTTATCAGTAGCAATGCTTCATTTTTTATCCTTCTCTATGTTTTTGATTTCAAAGTTTCCTTGGTTGGCCACCCAAGGCTAGAAAGCTCAATCTACCCTACTAGTTAACATATAGCTAGAGCAATAGAAGATGGAATCATCCTCTCCCTTAGAGCATTTGTGCAACAGTAAATGCAACAGACTATCCTAGAATCTGGTTCCACTTTCCATGCCAATAACCATTACACTATGTATAGTTGCTAATTATATTACATTAAAAATATGATACTTTAGAATGCAAGGTGAACCCCACCTATGGATTAAATAGAAGATAAGACTGGGATCTCTAGCCATAGTTGGCAAATAGTCTAGAACAACAACTTTGAATTCAAAACAGTATGTAACACAGGCAAAGCAATACTAAACAATCATGGAAAAGATTATGGAATGCATAATTAGCTGTGGGGCTGGGCTGTGGTCTCAGCTCTGGTCAATGAGGTAGGGTAAGAAAAATAAAAAGTAGAAAGAAACCTGACCACTAATGATTGAAATTTTGAGAATTTCTGTCTGAATTTCTGGGATTAGAAGTTATCATTATTTCCGCTATTTGCATGTGGACTATTGTTCTCATCTTTGTTGTTGATATCACAACATTTTAGCTAAAATAAACCTGATGAAGACCAGAGGATACAATGGCTGAAATGTTGAAATAGTATGATATGTAGGGCATAAATTTGGAAAACAAACAAGAGCTTCTGGCAGCTTTCCAGGAACTTGAAAATGAAAATAATTCTGGTAGAATTTAATATTTATTAGCCATGTTATATATTACTGTTAACCACATTTGGTTGGTCATTTTATCTACATTTAATTTGAAAGTACATTACATTCTAGATCAGTGTTTCTCAACCTTTTTAAGCAATGGCACACCAAGGAGCAAATGAAAATATCATGACACACTTACCAAAATTTTTAAATTTAAATGTAAAATAAACCATAGATTTAAAAAAATACACACACAAATATGAACTTAGTTTATTTCAATGTTTCTATTCAACTATTTGTGTAACTTATTTAGTAAAATACTAATGCTGTACCATTCCACACACACATACATATATATATATATATATATATATATATATATATATATATGTATGCCATGACAATATTTCACTGCTCACTTAAGAGGATTGTATGGCACACTTGTGTTTTGTGGCACAGCAGTTGAGAATCACTGCCCTCTTTGAAGATACAATGACCAACTCAAAACAATACTGAAAGCCACTGGACTTGAGCCTAGATTGTTTGACACACATGCTTATGTTTGTACCAACTGGTGATGCTCCATCACCATCAGAACCAAAACCTTAGAAGCCACCAGAAGAGAAAAGGAAGAAGTCAAATGACAAGAGAAAAAGACTCAACAAAATCAACCTTGTACTCTACCAACATACCATGCAGTCAATGTCATCGACTCTTCCATGCAATAATTGGTCTGCTTTAGTCATCAACACCATCGCCATAAAGGAAGCAATCAGCAAAGAAGAAATTAAAGTCTTGGATACAAGATAAAGCTGCCACAACCTACATTACATCCTTTCTTTTAAATCTGTTTTTCTTTTCATTCAATGAAATTCTGTTGATTTTTATTTGTCTTTTTACTCATATTAAATTTGAATTCATTTAAAATTAATCCCATTTTGTTAAAAGCATTTTATTGAATTCTCATTTAAATAATTCATATATAATCTTTTATTTTCATCTAATTCAGAATCCAAAATAAAATTAAAATTTGATCACTCAACACTTCACCTTCATGTAACTTTTATTCATATTACAGTGTAACCCGGATATAAGAGAGTTGTCGGGACCGGAGAATAAGTATCTTATATTAGGGTTTCTCTTATATCCGGGTTTGGTCTATTATATATTAACACAGGCTCTAATTTGGGACCAGAGAAAATCTCTCTTATATCCGGGTTTCTTTTATATCCGGGTATCTTATATCCGGGTTACACTGTATTTAATTAATTTTCTTTTAATCATTTCATTGCAAGTAAGGTGATAACAGTCACTAAAATGCAAGGGGTTGCTGAGAGTGAAAGACACAAAGAGGGCAATAAAAAGAAAGGATTCAAGGGGAGAAAAAATGATGATTGACATTGCATTTAAATTTTAGAAGATCATAGTTTACAGGAAAGCAGAAAGCCAGAAGAGAATTCCACAAGCGGAAAATGCGAGAGAAGTAACTATTACATTATTTACATTATTCAGACTATTGTCCTCATCTTTGTCGCCATATTTATCACAACGTTTTGGCTGTTGTACACTCCGGCCTTCTTCAGGTGGTTGGAATGTCAAACTGAAACCTTTATTTTGCTCACTGGGGTAGACTGTTCTAGTTCCACATGCCATGTTTTAATGGATGTCAGTTATCAGTTATCTCCTGTTAATTTTACCTCTGAAAGTTCTCCACTGCCTTAACCGGGTATTGAACTTACACTCTTTGGGTCCGGTCACTGGATCTAACCAATGCTATTATCCACTGTGCCATGTGTCCTTGAGGAAGAAACTATTAGCATAGAACTTACAGTTACAACTAGAAATTGGGACAGTAAAATGATGAGACCTAGCTTCCAATCTAGTACTGCACTTAAATTAAGTTAAGACAGCAAAGAGGAAAACTCTTCAGAACAATTAACTTGAAAATATTTGTAAGAAAGGTACAGCAGTGGGAAAGTGACTGAAGTCAACATGCCAGGTCAGGATCAATAATATTGCTGATTTTTCTTTGGATTTTATCAAGAATTTCTAAATATGTACCAGGAGCACTGGACATTATGTGGCAGCAATATTCAAAGCATGGATGAATGGTAGACTTATAAAATATGTAAGATGGCATCTGACTAGAAAAAACTATCTAACACATCACAGTTAACTTACTTTCTTAGAAGCAGACCTAGCATTACATTACTATAATCATTCCACTTCCTGTCAGCTGAAAATGTTAGCCTGAGAAGGCAAAACAAATCACTCACCTGGAGGTTAGCATCAGCCATGCCAAAGAAAGCAAAATTTATTTATTTATTCTCAGATATTAAAAGTGATTTATAATGTCTCGTTCTTTTTCATTTTCATTTGAAATATGAATTTTATTGAAATGTTTCCTTTTTTTAATTTTTTTATTTAATGGAATGTTTTAATATATATATATATTTTTTTAGTTTGATAAATAATATATAACTAATGTATAATTATATATAATTAATATATAATAATTTTTGAATATACATATTTTTAGCTTGATAAATAATATATAACTAATATATAATAATATATAATTAATATATCATAATTTTTAAATATATATTTTTTTAGCTCGATAAATAATATCTAATTAATATATAATAATATATAATTAATATAAATAATTTTTGAATATATATATTTTTTAGCTTAATAAATAATATCTAACTAATACATAATAATATATAATATACAATTAATATATAATAATTTTGGAATATTTATTTTTCAGCTCGATAATTAATATCTAACTAATATATAATAATATATAATTAATATATAATAATTTTTGAATATATATTTTATAAGCTCAATAAATAATATCTAACTAATATATTATATTATATAATTAATATATAATAATTTTTGAATATATATTTCATTACCTCAATAAATAATATCTAAGTAAAATATAATAATATATAATTAATATATAATAATTTTTGAATATATAATTTTTGGCTTGGTAAATAATATCTAACTAATATATAATAATATATAATTAATATATAATAATTTTTGTATCTATATTTTTTTAGCTCGATAAATAATATCTAACTAATATATTATAATATATAATTAATATATAATAATTTTTTAATATATATTTTTTTATCTCGATAAATAATATCTAACTCATATATAATAATATATAATTAATATATAATAATTTTTTAATATAATTTTTTTAGCTTGGTAAATAATATCTAACTAATATATAATAATATATAATTAATATATAATAATTTTTAAATATATGCTTTTTTAGCTTGGTTAATGATATCGGACTAATATATAATTAATAAATTATAATTTTTTAATATATATTTTTTAGCTCGATAAATAATATCAAACTAATATATAATAATATATAATTAATATATAATAATTTTTGAATATATATTTTTTAAGCTCGATAAATAATATCTAACTAATATATAATAATATATAATTAATATATAATAATTACTCTATCTATATTTTTTTAGCTCGATAAATAATATCAAATAAATATATAATAAAATATAATTAATATATAACAATTTTTAATATATATTTTTTTAGCTTGGTAAATAATATCTAACTAATATATAATAATATATAATTAATATATAATAATTTTTGTATCTATATTTTTTTAGCTCGATAAATAATATCTAACTAATATATAATAATATATAATTAATATATAATAATATTTGAATATATATTTTTAGCTCAATAAATAATATCTAACTAATATATAATAATATATAATTAATATATAATAATATTTGAATATATATTTTTTTAGCTCGATAAATAATATCTAACTAATATATAATAATATATAATTAATATAAAATAATAATATTTGAATATATATTTTTTTAGCTTGGTAAATAATATTGAACTAATATATAATAATATATAATTAATATATAATAATTTTTGTATCTATATTTTTTAGCTCGATAAATAATATCTAACTAATATATAATAATATATAATTAATATATAATAATTTTTGAATTATATATTTCATTAGCTCAATAAATAATATCTAACTAGTATATAATAATATATAATTAATATAGAATAATAATATTTGAATATATATTTTTTAGCTCGCTAAATAATATCTAACTAATATATAATAATATATAATTAATATATAATAATTTTGAATATATATTTTTTTAGCTCGATAAATAATATCTAACTAACATATAATAATATATAATTAATATATAATAATTTTTGAATATATATTTTTTTTAGGTTGGTAAATAATATCTAACTAATATAGAATAATATATAATTAATATATGATAATTGTTAAATATATGGTTTTTTAGCTTGGTAAATAATATCGAACTAATATATAATAATATATAATTAATATATAATAATTTTTGTATCTATATTTTTTTATCTCGATAAATAATATCTAACTAATATATAATAATATATAATTAATATATAATAATTACTCATTATGTGCAATGAGAGGGCGCGGCCTCGGGCAGCTGTCCCTCAGGGCTGGGCACCTCTCAGTATAATTTTCCTCAGTTGCCTCAAGGGCAGCTCCTTTGATGGGGCTGCTCCTGAGCGCACTCTGCCCAAAGACGGAGATGCAACTGAGAGATGATAAATAGATGTGTTACAAACTACTCGAGAGCAATTTACACACAGCTTGTTAGGTAGATTTTGTTGTTTTCCTCTGTGCCTCTTACCATCAATCTGCTCTGTGAGTATCAAATTTTCCAAGCGCTCTTTCCTCATTATATGACCTAAAAATGTCAACTGTCTCTACCTGATGTTGAGTATAAGTGTCCTTTTTTTTTTCCATTTCTCTTCATCGTTGCTTACATGTTTAGTCTGTGGGGTCACTCACATCATGCCAGCAGGGATAGCCTCATGTTCACAGGAATAAAAACATTCAAGAAAAT
>OZ038508.1:8444955-8507455 GCA_964036315.1 Acanthosepion esculentum | reverse complement strand
TCCGGTAAAAGTAACCGCCAAAATATACTACCCATAATGCACCACTGACCCTTATATAAACAGCCGAGAAAAATAACAGCACTAGTCGCCTGACGATTGCACTAGCATGAAACAGACTGTCGCCTCTAAGTGCTGACTTCCATGTCCACTTTTATATTTACACACGCTCTATCTCTGATATTGAGCACTTTACCCCGTAAATATAGCACACTTTAAGACTATATTTCTGCATATATATATATATAGTTATGTAATGAAAAGTTTGGTTATACATATGGATAATCCCCAAGGAGGATGTAATCCAGAGAGCTCAATGTCAAACCAGAGCAACTATTAATTTAATTAGAAAACAGACAACCTTTAGGGCCCATTGATTATATTTTATTTCCCCAGGAAGGTGTTTTTTTCCTGGTTCCTCAGATCATATTTCAAGCATTTCAAGATAATATATAATCAATGGACACTTAAGGTTGTTTATTTTCTAATTAAATTAAATTAATTTATTATATATATATACATATATATATATATATATATATATATATATATATATATATATATATATATATATTTTAAACATGTTGTGTTGAATGTCAAAGACAACATAGTCCTGCATATTTTCTTTTGAATTTTCTCATATTTTCTAATGAGAAAATTCAAAAGAGAATATGCAGGACTATGTTGTCTTTGATATTCAACACAACATGTTTAAAAGAAAAGTTGCTGCCAAATTACATACATATATATATTTATATATATATATATATATATATATATATATATATATATATATGTTTTTGATATGTTACTTCTAATTCTGGCAGGTGTCTCATTGTATGTTGACGGTTACTGAAACTAGTTTTGTTGACTATCAATAGTCAGTTTATTCCTTACTATGTACTATATACAACATCTCACACTTAATCACTCGGTAAAACTTGGTATGTAATGAAATTGACCTACCAAAATTTTGATGTCTATAATTAGAAAATTCAATCATAAATAAACCTCATTTTTTTTTTTATTAGTTAATACACTAATGCCTATGGTGCATTTTTTGCAAGCGGTGGGCATTAATGTTTGAAACGTTATTACTATAAGCATTATTTTAGTGGGTACACATGTTTGATTTGATATCTCTGTTTTTTTTTATTTTCTTAAACAGTGAACTTAATATCAACTGGCCAGGATAAATTTCACTGTAGAAGAAAATAAAAACAGAGAGACAAACATGTGTCTCCACTAAAAATATAACATTTATAGTAATAAAGAATTTTTAAAAAAACATTGAAAAATAAACAGAATCCTATAATTAATACTTAGATATTTATATACACCTATATGACATATAGGATTCTTATTTTCATTTTTGTAATTAATACCAGATTTTATGGTAGACATTAGTGAGTAAATATGCAAAAGTGATACTGACCCTTTTATCAACCTAATAATGTACTGAATATTTAATCTGTAAAAGAATAAAATATATTTTAACATATATCAAAAGAATAAAATGTATTTTTCATATATGAAAAGAATAAGATATATTCTATCACATATAAAAAGAATAAAATATATTTTATCACATATAAAAAGAATAAAATACATTTTATCACATATAAAAAGAATAAAATATATTTATCACATATGAAAAGAATAAGATATATTTTATCACATAAAAATAATGAAATATATTTTATTATATATAAGAATAATAAGATATATTTTATCAAATATAAAATGAATAAAATATGTTATGACATAAAAAGAATAAAATATGTTTTATCACATATAAAAATAATAAGATATATGCTATTGCATATAAAAAATAAGATATATTTATTAAACATAAAAAAATTATATTTTATCATATATCAAAATAAAATATATTTTATCACATATAAAAATAAGATATATTTTATCACATATAAAAAGAATAAAATATATTGTATCATACATAAAAAGAATAAAATATATTTTATCACATATAAAAAGAATAAAATATATTTTATCACATATAAAAAGAATAAAATGTATTTTATCATATATAAGAATAAGATATATGTTATCACAAATAAAAAGAATAAAATATATGATATCACATATAAAAAAATAAAAAACATTTTATAATATATAAAAAGAATATGATATATTTTATCACATATAAAAAGAATAGAATATATTTTATCACATACAAAAAATAAAATATATTTTATCATTTGTAAAAAGAATAAAATAAATGTTTTTATATATAAAAAGAATAAAATATATTCTATCTAATATAAAAAGAATAAAATATCACGTATAAAAAGAATAAAAAATATTTTCACATATAAAAGAATAAAATGTATTTCATCTCATAAAAAATGAATAAAATATATTTTATCATATATAAAAGAATAAAATATATTTTATCACATATAAAAATAAAAAGATATGCATATAAAAATAAGATATATTTTATCACATATAAAAAATATATTTTATCATATATCAAAATAATAAGATAATTTATCACATATAAAAAGAATTAAATATATTTTATCATACATAAAATGAATAAAATATATTATATCAGACATAAAAAGAATAAAAGACCATTTATAATATATAAAAAGATTAAGATATATTTTATCACATATACAAAATAAAAAATATTTTATCCCATATAAAAAGAACAAGACATGTTAACACAGATGAAAAATATTTTATAAAAAGAACAAAATATCACATATAAAAAGAATAAAATATATTTTATCATATATAAAAAGAATAAAAGATATTTTATCACATATAAAAAGAATAAAAGATACATATGAAAAGAATAAAATATATTTCAATTCATATAAAAAGAATAAAATATATTTTATCGTATATAAAAATAATTAAATATATTTTATCATATATAAAAAGAATAAAAGATATCTTATCACATGTAAAAAATAAAATATATTTTATCATAAAGAAAAAGAATAAGACATGTTATCCTATATAAGAAGAATAAAATATATTTAACATATATAGAAAGAATAAAATATATGTTTTCACATATAAAATGAATAAAATATATTCCATCTAATATAAAAAGAATAAGATATCATGTATAAAAAGAATAAAATATATTTTATCACATAAAAAAATCATATATATTTTTTTATATATAAAAAGAATAAAATATATTTTATCATATATAAAAAATTAAATATATATTATCTCATATAACAAGATGACATGTTATTATATATAAAAAGAATAAAACATATATTTTCACATATGAAAAGAATAAAATACATTTCATCTCATATAAAAAGAATAAAATATATTTTATCCTATATAAAAAGAGTAAAATATATTTTATCACATATAAAAAGAATCAAATATATTTTACCATATTTCAAAAGAATCAAATATATTTTACCATATATAAAAAGAATAAAATATATTTTATCACATAAAAAGAATCATATATATTTTTTATATATAAAAAGAATAAAATATATTTTACCATATATAAAAAGAATAAAATATATTTTACCATATACAAAAAGAATCAAATATATTTTATCACATATAAAAAGAATCAAATATATTTTACCATATTTCAAAAGAATCGAATATATTTTATCATATATAAAAAGAATCAGTCTTGTCAAACAGGGTACATGTGAAACATGTGAAATTTGCATCTACTTGAACAATGAAACATAAAACTTTTTTGCTTCACATTTTATTCTGTGATAAAGCTTTAATAAGTGCAAAACATGTTAAATTTATAAAAGTTTCTTATTTGTTACTTATCCTATCTTTCTGTTGGATTACTATCCATATTTGACCTATATATGATCCCAAGTTATATATATATATATATATATATATAAACAAATGCACCAAGCAAGGGTGTGTCAGTGCCTCTGTCCTTTTTGCCCTTTTCTTCTCGGTGATGCTGAAATATGCATTTGCAGACACAGAGAGTGGCGTCAAGTGTCAGTTTCGAACAACTGATGGTCTCTTCAATCATCAGTGCTTCATAGCCAAGACCCACCTTCATACACAAATTATTCATGATTTGTTGTTTGTTGATGATGCTGCTCTTGTTGCGACATCCTTTGAGGAGGCCCAACATCTAATAAATCGTTTCTCTGCTGCATTTAAAGCCTTTGGTCTTACACTTAGCATAAAGAAAAGCTGAGGTATTGCACCAACCTTGTTCTACTCTGAAGCAATTCTGTGGTGAGAAACAAAAACCACCAGTCTACAAATTTCAAGAGAGACCATTGAAAGTAGAAGACAAAGCCCTGAACTATGTAAAGTCTTTCACCTATCTTGGTAGTAAAGTCAATTACAGTGGAACTTTAGATGATGAAATCATGCATCGGATTGCTAAGGTTACCAGTGCCTTTGGCAAACTTCGCCATCGCTTGTGGAATGAGCGAGGTATTCGACTGGATATGAAAATTCGGGTTTACAGAGCTGTTGTCCTTGCCCTCCTTTCGTACGGCTCATAGTCGTGGACTCCATACAGGTACCATATATGCCAGTTGGGCGTTTTCCATAAAAGCTCTCTGCACCTGTGGAGTTCACCTTCAAGATAGGACATCTGACGTAGACCTGTTTAACAGGTGTAATATTATAGGAATCGAGATTTTTATCATACAGTTACAGTGGACTGGTCATGTCTTGAGAATGTCTGATGACAGGATACCCAAGATCCTAATGTAGAGCCAGTTAGATCAGGGCTACAGGAATGTAGGACACCCATGGCTAAGATACAAAGACAAGCTGAAAAGCAACTTGTCAGCAGTCAATATGCCACGTAACACCCTTGAGCACTTAGCCTTGGAGCAGGTAGAATGGAGATCAACATGTTTTATTGGACTCAACAGTTTTCAATCAGCTTGTCTGAATCATCTTCAAGAAGTGAGAGCATGATCTAAAAGGTCAGTCAATCTAACAGTGATCTCATCCCACAATCCCTACTCTTGCTCCATATGCGGCCTCCTTTGTAAATCACTAGCGGGTCTTAAGTGCCACCTAAGATTATTGCACAAAATTTCATAACTGAATCAATTAAGTTGTCAGATCCTCATACGTCAAAACCGACGGGAGAGTCCATTATATATATATAACACAAGAGCCTGGTAATTGCATTCATATATACAGATACAGTAAACTATCAATTTAATGACACTTATCTTAGTTTAATTTTGGATACAAGCTTCATTTTATATACATGATCTCTGTACTAATGCAGGATGAGTAGCTCCTATGTGTACATACAGATGAAGAACAAATATTAACTAGCCCCTGTGACTGCTGTCATTTGTTTTAAGCATTTCACCCCAAGCAAGGCAGAAGTGTCACTAGCATGCAATGGGTTACAGAGAGTAAAAGTAAAGAGTGGTGTTTGAGGAAAGGATAAAGAGAAGGACGGAGATCAGGATGAAGGCATCAGAAGATGTTGATTGACATCACATTTGAATATTTGAAGATTTTAGCTATCAAGGAAGCAAGTAAGAGGAAGGGAGTTCCACTGATGGGAAGTACAAGATGAGAAGCTGTTGGAGAGAAGAGATGGCTACATTTAACTGTTTCGACAGTGAAAGGGTGGGACTGAGATACCAACCTAGTAGCATGCATAAATTCATGCAATTTGGGAACTAGTGAAAGTAGCTTGTCAGAGTAGTTGCCATGAAAATATTTGTAGAAAAGACAGAGGGAAGCCACAGCACATCTGTGAGAAAGTGACAGTAGAAGAGATGAAAGATCAGGACCTATCACATTGCATATCTGTCTCTGAGTCATGCTGGTGTCGATATTACACTGAGCCCACCTCTCTTAATGCAATAAGGATAGTGCTGCCACTGGGTTAGAATCATCAGGACCAAACACCTTCTCTCATCTAAAATGAAGAGAACAAGTGCCACACCTTGATCTTGGCCAAAAGGTACAAAACTTGATAAGTTATTATTCATGAAATTTTCAAGTCAATATATATCTCCATGATAGATTTTTGAAAAGATTTTGGCCCACAGCCGTAAAAAGGTAAAAAAAAAACTAGACTAAATTGTCAAAAAAGCTATTACATATTCTTTGTTACACATTATGAAATGGACAATATCTGACAATTATTTAAAGAAATTTTTATATTTAACATTCTTTTTATAGATACAAGTATTTAAGTAAATGCTCTGTTTATAATAAACAGTATTAAATAATATTTACCGGCCTGAATGTATGAGAAATTTTCATAGAAAATATTTGTCCTCCGACAGGATTCGAACCTGTATCCTATACGGAACCGTCATATAGCATGAGCAGTTATGAATGTACGTGAGAGATTCATGGAAGATTGAAGTTTATAAGCAGTAAATTTGACCTTGCCAACCGAACGATCCTCAGTGGCCGGATCGGTTAAGGCACATCAGGCTATATGACGGTTCCGTATAGGATACAGGTTCAAATCCTGTCGGAGGACAAATATTTTCTATGAAAATTTCTCGGACATTCAGGTCGGTAAATGTTGTTTAATACTGTTTATTATAAACAGAGCATTTACTTAAATACTTGTATCTATAAGAAAGAATGTTAAACATAAAAATGTCTTTAAATATTCTTTGTTATAATTTAATACTTAATTTGTCCCCCTGTAGGTGACAGTGTGCCATATATACACCAGGCTATGTGTTGTTACTGTGATCTCTGTAGCAAGTAGGTTTTTATTTGATGGAATTACTATTCCCAAACCCAACCGGTTTTGAATTCAAAGTTGTTCTTCTCCTAGACTGGTTGCTAGCCCAGGCTAGAGAACCCAGTTTTCCCTGATAGTTAATTCTTATTTAATGGTTATTTGTGCAAAAGCAAAGGCCTCAACTGGAATTTTCCTTGCCAATAACCACTATGCTGCTTACACATCTTTCATATTTTATGGGGTTTTCAAATATTTCTTTTGCAGTATGAAAATGTACAGAATAAAAATTAATTGCTCTAAAAGATGGACTCAGCAGTTGCATTTACATTTTAAGTCAAGGGCTTTTACCTGTATATCTCCCTGTGATCATTTCATACTGCATAGTAAGGTTGGGATCTCCTCCTTGGACCTACACTGTTTCAAATCTTCATCAATGATCACCTTGACATCATCAGTTCCCATCTAGGTATTTAAAGCAGATGACGCAATCAACTACTCCTGTCTTAGTAGGAAGCCCAACAAAATCCAACAAAGTAAACCGGGCAACTGCTCCCAAAAAGGATCTCCAATCTGTGGTTAACTGGAGCAAGAAATGGTTTGTAACTGGAGCAAGAAATGGTTTGTAACTGGAGCAAGAAATGATTTGTAACTGGAGCAAGAAATGGTTTGTAACTGGAGCAAGAAATGGTTTGTAAATGTTAACCCCTCCAAAACAAAACTGCTTTCATTTAATTACCAGGGAGAAGCTTTCCTGCCTGCCATCAGCATGGCTGATCTTAAATTCATAAAGAGCAACACACTATGCCTTCTTGGCCACACGATTTCCACTGGCATGAAGTGGGTTGATTATACCAAATCAATTGCTATATCTACTGCTAGGAAAGTTGGGTCACTGTATCATTCCAGAATTTTTTTTGTTTTTTGTCAGAATCCACCTTGCACATTTATAAATCTAATATTCACCCATACATTGAATACTGTTGCCAAATCTGGTCTGGTGCTCCTGCTCAAAGAAGGGTCTGTAATATAATAGATCCTCACCAGGCATCTTGACTTCAGTCGCTTTCTCACTAATGTGATGTGGCTTCTCTCTGTCTTTTCTACAAGTATTTTCATGACAGCTGTTCTGATGAGCTTTTTTCCCTAGTGGTTAAAACAATGTTTATTTCATCTACTGGCCTGCATACTCAAGAAATCTTAATAAAGAAAACCTATCCTCTGATAAGATTCAAACCTGTGTCTCTCTTCACAGGAGAAAACACTGTCTGATATGGCATGCTTTGATCGCTCAGCCATGGAGAACTTCACAGTCAGGCAAGACTTATCTCCTATAATAAATTACTAGATCCACATACTGAATTTTCCATCACTTATTTCATTCCAATTATGATGGTTCCACGATATGTGCCATCTCAATTCCAAATCATTGTTTCTGTTTTGGAAAGGTTTATCTTGAGTCCTATTTCTTGGAACACTTGGAAGAGGATCTTGATTTTTTGTTCAAGATGATTCTTATCCAAACTATGAATACCAACATGCCATTGGCATAGCACAACACGCCACCCCGCCCACCCTCATCATCAGTACATTGACCTCAAGATGCAAAGCAGGATCATTGTCTTCTATTGGTAGATACGGTATGGAATGCTCAGTCACCATCTCTTCACCATTACATTATCAGTACATTGGCCCCAGAATAACTGTTTTAGAATTCTAAATAGAGAGAAATGATTTGATATTTATTAAGCTGAGATTAGTATAAGACTGATTGGAATAAATACTTGCCTTAAAAACCAGCCTTAAAAGTTCAAGCTTTTACCTGGATTTATATATCAGCCTCAACATTGGAGAAATGCACAAGTCATTTTTAACTACCAGCCGATTCCATAGCTGTTTTTTCTTTCTGGCTAATCCTAATGGTGAATATTCTGTGCATGCTTTGTCTTCATTCCTATTTCTTGGATCACTTGATAGATACTGATTTGTTTCTATTCAAGATCATTCTCAACTCAACTATGTAAACTTACATCACCAGCATAGACCCCGCCCCGCCGCCACATTGGCCTCAGGAGGGAAAACAGAATAACTGTTTTAGAATTCTAAATAGAGAGACATGATTTGATATTTACTAAGCTGAGATTAGTATAAAACTAATTGGAATAAATGGGGTTGTTACTTGCCTGAAAAATCAGCATATATAGATATAAACATATATAGACAGACAGATGATGAACAGACTGAGATAGACAGATAGATAGATAGATAGATAGAAAGATAGATAGATATTAAACAGACTGAGATAGATCGATAGATAGATAGATAGATAGATAGATAGATAGATATTAAACAGACTGAGATAGATAGATAGATAGATAGATAGATGAACAGAATTAGATAGATAGATAGATAGATAGATATTAAACAGACTGAGATAGATAGATAGATAGATAGATAGATAGATAGATAGATGAACAGAATTAGATAGATAGATAGATTTTCTATGCATATTTAGTTATGCATCTGTGTAAAGTTTATCTGTTTCTTGGGACACTTGGTAGAGGATGTTGATTTTCTGTTCAAGATCATTCTCATCCCAACTATATATACTTACATCATCATCATAGCCCCCCCCCTCCCCGCCACATTGACCTCAGGAGGGAAAACAGAATAACTGTTTTAGAATTCTAAATAGAGAGAAATGATTTGATATGTACTAAGCTGAGATTAGTATAAAACTAATTGGAATAAATGGGGTTGTTACTTACCTTAAAAATCAGCATATATAGATATGAACATACATAGATAGACAGATGATGAACAGACTGAGATAGATAGATAGATAAATAGATAGATAGATAGATAGATAGATTTTCTATGCATATTTAGTTATTATGCATCTATGTAAAGTTTACCTTTTTTTGAAACACTTGGTAGAGCATGTTGATTTTCTGTTCAATATCATTCTTATCCTAACTGTGAATACCTATGTCATCAAATTCACTAAGTGAAGCTTACACAAATCCCTTGTGTAGCAATCAGAGTCATTACAATATAATCTAATATAACTATGAATACCAACATAACACTGGTATAGCACAACACTCCACCCTTCCCACCCTCATCATCAGTACATTGACCTCAGGATGCAAATCAGGATCATTGACTTCTATTGGTAGATATGGTATGGAATGCTCAATGCCCATCTCTTTACATCTGTGCTTGTAAATGTGCAGGGTGTAGTCAAAGAAAAGATTAAAAAGACCAGGGGCTCTCATTCCTTCCTTGTCATATTCCTGATGACGTTTGAAATGTTTCCATATTGGGGTCCTTGTCAAACATGTTAGAATTTGAAGACTAATACAGTTCCTCTATTAGATCGACACATTCAGTGGATTCAGAGCTTTGAAGGTGATTTCTAATGAACGGGAAGAGGAAGTCTCTATTGATGTTGTCATTTACTGCTTTAAGGTCAATAGAGCAGATTTACAATTTCCTATGAGAGAGATAAGCAATTTCCTGGAGTTCTTTAATGACATCTATGCTACCATTACACCCTAATCAGAATAAAAACCAAACTGAGGAGTTGACTTTCATAAAACAATGTTTCATAAAACAATGTTTCTTAAAAGTGTTTCATGAAACAATGTTTCATGAAACATTGTATTATGAAACAATGTTTCTTAAAAGTGTTTCATAAAACAATGTTTCACTAAACAATGTTTCATAATACAAAGTTTCATAAAACAATGTTTCTTAAATGTTTCATGAAACAATGTACACCTAGTTAATACAATGTTCCTTAATACATTCACTCTAACAAATCCAAGATACCTCTGTACGTGTGAAGGCCTTAAGTGCTACCTTTTTTTCCATAATGCCTTAATACTGGATAAAAACCACTTTTTGGAAATGCATTTCTGATGACAAACTTCTTTCATAAAATCAAACTTACTGAATTCGCAGAAAACGTTAGCTATTTTCAAAAGTTCAGTGGCCCTTTATTATTCCTTTAGTTTTTTAATAGCTTCCTTATTTTCCTCATCAATAAGTTCATTATTGTTTTTGTTTGGAGACGGAGTTTGGAATGATTACATGAATATTCGTATATGTTCAATTTCTACAAGCATTTTTAGTTTGGTGTGATCTGTGGTCAGGGTTGAAATGTTATTCAAATGTTTCTTGAGACCAGGACATTTCTTCTGTGGTGGTTTTGATTGTATGATGTTATTGCGATTTTTCACTTTTCTCGACATTTTAACACATTATCTATGCTACTTGGCTTCATTAATTTTGTTTCCAATTTTCTAGAGACATTGGTTTCTCAAAGAATTTACAATTCTTTTTAGTATTTTAGTAATATTTTGGTATTTCCCCTTCCATTTTTTTCGCTTCTGCATGTTTCTTTCTTGTATAAATTTTTCAAATCCAGATTGATATTCTATGGGTGTATCTTTTTTCTTCTCTCTATTCTTGGAATGATCTCATGTGCTTCAGCTAATGAAGATATGATAATGTTATTTGATTCCTCTATGTTGTTTGATCAAGATTCATTGACATCAATTTGGACTCTAGTTTGTTAATGAATTCTAAATTTACCCCTTAATTACACTAGGTCTCTATGGTTTCATAGAGCATATGCAAATATAAGCAGTGTGACAGAGATCAACACTGTATGGCAACCATCTGTTTCATGTTTGAATAAAATCTTCAGGTGATTTGGGTTGAAGAATGCATTTAAGCATGAAACTTGGTTTTGTCCTCCGTGCCTCCTTTTATATTTACATATACTCCATTCCTGATACTGAGCAGTTTTAGCCATAAATATAGCATACATTAAAACTATATTTTATCATATATATATATATATATATATATATAGATAGATAGATAGATAGATAGAGAGAGAGAGAGAGAGAGAGAGAGAGAGAGAGAGAGAGATAGAGAGATAGATAAATTACATAAAAATGAAACTCTATTACCCTATTCAGATGGGTCATTATACCCTTGGGGTATTCTCCTTAGGGCTTGTCAATGCAAAATATATTTATTTTTGCTCATAAATATAGCATACATTAAAACTATATTTTATCATATATATATATATATATATATAGAGAGAGAGAGATAGATAGATAGATAGATAGAGAGAGAGAGAGAGAGAGATAGAGAGATAGAGAGATAGATAAATTACATAAAAATGAAACTCTATTACCCTATTCAGATGGGTCATTATACCCTTGGGGTATTCTCCTTAGGGCTTGTCAATGCAAAATATATTTATTTTTGCTCATAAATATAGCATACATTAAAACTATATTTTATCATATATATATATATATATATATATATATATATATATATATATAGATAGATAGATAGATAGATAGATAGTGAGAGAGAGAGAGAAAGAGAGATGAATTACATAAAAATGAAACTCTCTTACCCTATTCAGATGGCCATTACACCCTGTGGTGAAATAATTTATTACATGGAACCTTAAATTGGTCTGTTTTTATTTAAATTAGCTCTGGATTTACATTGAGCTCTCTGGATTTTATCTTCCTTGTGTCTACCCATACGGATTACCTAGTTTTTCATAAACTATATATATATATATATTACTTGAGGAGGTCCAGACATTGACACATTTAATCGGTAAACTTAATAGAAGTTATATATTGATGTAGAAGAGGGAGAGGAGAAAAAGACCTAAAAAGAAAAAGAGTAATATTAAGTATGAAAGAATAGAAATATTAAATGACATCTAACTCAATCATGTCTCTCTACCCACTTCACTTCCTCACTTCGTTAATTTACATATGCTTAATACTGCCCGTCAAAAATGTGTAAATTTCTTTTCATTTTCCGTTTCAACCTTTAGAAGTAAAGTCTGATGCTCCGCAGTCCTTTAAAAGGGCTGGGTGAAATAATTTATTACATGGAACCTTAAAGTGGTCTGTTTTTATTTAAATTATTAGCTCTGGATTTACATTCAGCTCTCTGGATTTTATCTTCCTTGGGTCTACCCATACGGATTACCTAGTTTTTGATAAACTATATATATATATATATATATATATATATATAAAATAATATATATAAAAGTGAATATTGAAGTCAACACCAAGAGGTGACAGTCTGTTTGATGATACACACAACTTCATTTAGAATGAAACAGACTTTTACCTCTGGGTGTTGACTTCAATGTCCACTTTTATATTTATATATACTCTATCCCTGATATTGAGCACTTTTACCTATGAATTTGATCACGTGCAGTAGAAGTGAATACTTTTACCCATAAAATTCTATGCATTAATCATCTGCAAGACCTTCTTCTGCCTTCCATATAACAATAATTACCAAAAAAAGACTTGAAAAAGATCAAAGACATCTTACACTTCATTTGTTGGATACAAGTTCTATTGCACAACATTTAAAGACACATTCCTGTCCACCTTCACAGTACTGGAAAATACTTATTGACATCATCAAAATATATATATATATATATATATATATATATATATATATATATATATATATAAAACAGTGGATATTTGTGTGTCTGTCTGTCTGTCTGTGTGATCCATCCAACTGATTTTCACTAAACTTGGCACATACATTGTACAATGTAAGAGATAGGTTCTTAGCATAAAAAATCTATAATTTTTAAAAAATCAATAATCAATAAAGCCAATCAAAAATCGATAAATTTAACTTTTTTCCTCTAATTTTGTTCAAACACAGTATGTAGGCTACTTAGATCATGACAAGCTCAACAATACCTCATTTTTATTTCTACACCACTGTGTTCAGCGAAAAACTGCGAAAAACAAAACTTGATTTCAACACAAATCAATTTCAACCCAAATTTTAAACTAAAAACTCCCTCAATTTTCAAGCGATCTAATACAAACTTCACTTGTTTAACAGTCATTTAACTTGATAACTGAGTTTACCCATATAGTGAAGAGCTGTGTAAATTGCGAAAAATGGCAATTTTACTGGTTTCTTTCGTATTTTTCATTGATCTTTCAACAAATTTTCATCAAACTTAACAATTGCCTTATAAATGTATCCTCTTTTACATCCCTGGTAGCACACTGACAAATTGAATATCAAATACTCTAAAATAATTGTGGTCTGAAGTGGGTCTTCATGTTGCCTGTTTTACCCCTTCATGTCCTCGGCGAACTTCGATTGAATAAATACAGACTATTTCTGTTATATCAGTGACTGCATTAATTCAAAATGTCTTTTAATGAAAGCACTTTAAAGTAATCGAAGAAGATAGACTCTGTTACATATAAACATGATGCGCTTTTTGCTCCATTCTAATTGAACACTTTTTCTGATCGACCAGCTGGGCATGGCTGCTGGTACATATATATATATACATATATATATATATTTATATATATATATGTGTGTGTGTGTGTGTGTGTGTGTGTATCAAAAGCAACCAACTAACACCGAAAAAAATTTATTACAAGTGTAATAATTTTTTGAAATGCATTTGACCAACATTTAATGCTATTTTGAATGTCTACCATTTCTGGTTAGCCGCCCCCTTACATTGGGACACTTGTTTGAAAAAAAAAACATAGATACAACTTATAAATTTTAAATATTTAATTTCAAGAGAGTGTGTTCATGTGTGTTTTCAGAAATCACCAACACAATGATCACAGTTAAATAAGTTTGTCTTCGCAATTCACCTCTTCGGATGATCTTGGAGGAAATCAAAAAGTACTTTTGTAATAAAAAATACCGTGCCTTCCTTGATGAATTTCAACTTAACATCAAGAAGCTGATTGGAGAACCAGAAAGGATTATTCTAGAAATAAATAGATATAATATGTCTATATTATTTAATGAAACATGTTTGAATAAATATATGCTGCCTAAATATATATATATCAATATATATATAGTCCTGCATATTCTCTTTTGAATTTTCTCATATTTTCTAATGAGACTTTTTATTTGAAAATTATATCGAAATAAATATTGTCCGTAAGATAACCGAGTACTTTCGAACATCATTGTTCATCTTCAGGGTCAAAATTTTTAACAATGTCTTATATATATGTAGAGTGAAATTTTTTAAAACATTTGCAAAAAGTCTTGTAGCAGAATCATGTTGCTACATTTTATTTTTACAAACTAAATAAACGTTACAAAATCATTTTAATTTCAAAAGACGCGATGATGTTATCACATGCATGGCGAAGATTTTCAATCATGTGAAGGCGTGAAAAAGAATTTTTTTATTATACAAGCCAAAAAATCAAAGAATGCGTTATAAAATTTCAAATTTAAAAAGTTCAAAGGAAATGGTTATGTGGTGTATCTAATTATGAAGAAATATATTATAAACATTGAAGGATGTTTCCAGAAATATTGTAATCTTAGAAGCACTACATATTAAAAGCAAAAGACCTCTTATTAATTGAATAGATTACAATATTGTTAGACATTGTTAAAAAATTTTGACACTGAAGATGAACAATGATGTTCGAAAGTACTCGGTTATCCTACGGACAATATTTATTTCAATATAATTTTCAAATAAAAAGTCTCATTAGAAAATATGAGAAAATTCAAAAGAGAATATGCAGGACTATATTGTCTTTGACATTCAACACAACATGTTTATAAGAAAAGTTGCTGCCAAATGACACAATATATATATATATATATAGACAACATATTCATGGTCAAAATAATTGTCAGACTTTGTCCATTTCATAATGTGTGACGTCATTTGTTTACATTTTGATACGCATTGAGAAGATATGAATGTACGTGAGAGAATCAAGGAAGATTGTAGTTTAAAGGCAGTAAAATTGACCTTGTTAACCAAACGATCCTCTGTAGCCCAATCGGTTAAGGCATGTCAGGCTATATGATGGTTCTGTATAGGATACAGGTTCAATTCCTGTCGGAAGTCGAATATTTTCTATGAAAATTTCTTGGACATTCAGACCGGTAAATGTTATTAATACTGTTTATTATAAACAGAGTATTTACTTAAATATTTGTATCTATAAAAAGAATGTAGCATAAAAATGTCTTAAAATAATTGTCAGACTTTGTCCATTTCATAATATATATATACATATATATATATATATATATAGATATATATATGTATATATTTAACTACTCTCTATTACACCCCCTCTCTAAAGCTTTCCTGTTCTTCTTTCTTCTATTACACCCCCTCTCTAAAGCTTTCCTGTTCTTCTTTCTTCTATTACACCCCCTCTGTAAAGCTTTCCTGTTCTTCTTTCTTCTATTACAACCCCTCTCTAAAGCTTTCCTGTTCTTCTTTCTTCTATTACACCCCCTCTCTAAAGCTTTCCTCTTCTTCTTTCTTCTATTACACCCCCTCTCTAAAGCTTTCCTCTTCTTCTTTCTTCTATTACACCCTCTCTCTAAAGCTTTCCTCTTCTTCTTTCTTCTATTACACCCCCTCTCTAAAGCTTTCCTCTTCTACTTTCTTCTATTACACCCCCTCTCTAAAGCTTTCCTGTTCTTCTTTCTTCTATTACACCCCCTCTCTAAAGCTTTCCTCTTCTTCTTTCTGCTATTACACCCCCTCTCTAAAGCTTTCCTGTTCTTCTTTCTTCTATTACACCCCCTCTCTAAAGCTTTCCTGTTCTTCTTTCTTCTATTACACCCCCTCTCTAAAGCTTTCCTGTTCTTCTTTCTTCTATTACACCCCCTCTGTAAAGCTTTCCTGTTCTTCTTTCTTCTATTACACCCCCTCTCTAAAGCTTTCCTGTTCTTCTTTCTTCTATTACACCCCCTCTCTAAAGCTTTCCTGTTCTTCTTTCTTCTATTACACCCCCTCTGTAAAGCTTTCCTGTTCTTCTTTCTTCTATTACACCCCCTCTGTAAAGCTTTCCTGTTCTTCTTTCTTCTATTACACCCCCTCTCTAAAGCTTTCCTGTTCTTCTTTCTTCTATTACACCCCCTCTCTAAAGCTTTCCTGTTCTTCTTTCTTCTATTACACCCCCTCTGTAAAGCTTTCCTGTTCTTCTTTCTTCTATTACACCCCCTCTCTAAAGCTTTCCTGTTCTTCTTTCTTCTATTACACCCCCCCTCTAAAGCTTTCCTGTTCTTCTTTCTTCTATTACACACCCTCTCTAAAGCTTTCCTCTTCTTCTTTCTTCTATTATACCCTCTCTCTAAAGCTTTCCTGTTCTTCTTTCTTCTATTACACCCCCTCTCTAAAGCTTTCCTGTTCTTCTTTCTTCTATTACACCCCCTCTGTAAAGCTTTCCTGTTCTTCTTTCTTCTATTACACCCCCTCTCTAAAGCTTTCCTGTTCTTCTTTCTTCTATTACACCCCCTCTGTAAAGCTTTCCTGTTCTTCTTTCTTCTATTACACCCCCTCTCTAAAGCTTTCCTGTTCTTCTTTCTTCTATTATACCCTCTCTCTAAAGCTTTCCTCTTCTTCTTTCTTCTATTACACCCCCTCTCTAAAGCTTTCCTGTTCTTCTTTCTTCTATTACACCCCCTCTGTAAAGCTTTCCTGTTCTTCTATTACACCCCCTCTCTAAAGCTTTCCTGTTCTTCTTTCTTCTATTACACCCCCTCTGTAAAGCTTTCCTGTTCTTCTTTCTTCTATTACACCCCCTCTGTAAAGCTTTCCTGTTCTTCTTTCTTCTATTACACCCCCTCTGTAAAGCTTTCCTGTTCTTCTTTCTTCTATTACACCCCCTCTGTAAAGCTTTCCTGTTCTTCTTTCTTCTATTACACCCCCTCTGTAAAGCTTTCCTGTTCTTCTTTCTTCTATTACACCCCCTCTGTAAAGCTTTCCTGTTCTTCTTTCTTCTATTACACCCCCTCTGTAAAGCTTTCCTGTTCTTCTTTCTTCTATTACACCCCCTCTGTAAAGCTTTCCTGTTCTTCTTTCTTCTATTACACCCCCTCTCTAAAGCTTTCCTGTTCTTCTTTCTTCTATTACACCCCCTCTGTAAAGCTTTCCTGTTCTTCTTTCTTCTATTACACCCCCTCTCTAAAGCTTTCCTGTTCTTCTTTCTTCTATTACACCCCCTCTGTAAAGCTTTCCTGTTCTTCTTTCTTCTATTACACCCCCTCTGTAAAGCTTTCCTGTTCTTCTTTCTTCTATTACACCCCCTCTGTAAAGCTTTCCTGTTCTTCTTTCTTCTATTACACCCCCTCTGTAAAGCTTTCCTGTTCTTCTTTCTTCTATTACACCCCCTCTGTAAAGCTTTCCTGTTCTTCTTTCTTCTATTACACCCCCTCTGTAAAGCTTTCCTGTTCTTCTTTCTTCTATTACACCCCCTCTGTAAAGCTTTCCTGTTCTTCTTTCTTCTATTACACCCCCTCTGTAAAGCTTTCCTGTTCTTCTTTCTTCTATTACACCCCCTCTCTAAAGCTTTCCTGTTCTTCTTTCTTCTATTACACCCCCTCTGTAAAGCTTTCCTGTTCTTCTTTCTTCTATTACACCCCCTCTCTAAAGCTTTCCTGTTCTTCTTTCTTCTATTACACCCCCTCTGTAAAGCTTTCCTGTTCTTCTTTCTTCTATTACACCCCCTCTCTAAAGCTTTCCTGTTCTTCTTTCTTCTATTATACCCTCTCTCTAAAGCTTTCCTCTTCTTCTTTCTTCTATTACACCCCCTCTCTAAAGCTTTCCTGTTCTTCTTTCTTCTATTACACCCCCTCTGTAAAGCTTTCCTGTTCTTCTATTACACCCCCTCTCTAAAGCTTTCCTGTTCTTCTTTCTTCTATTACACCCCCTCTGTAAAGCTTTCCTGTTCTTCTTTCTTCTATTACACCCCCTCTGTAAAGCTTTCCTGTTCTTCTTTCTTCTATTACACCCCCTCTGTAAAGCTTTCCTGTTCTTCTTTCTTCTATTACACCCCCTCTGTAAAGCTTTCCTGTTCTTCTTTCTTCTATTACACCCCCTCTGCAAAGCTTTCCTGTTCTTCTTTCTTCTATTACACCCCCTCTGTAAAGCTTTCCTGTTCTTCTTTCTTCTATTACACCCCCTCTCTAAAGCTTTCCTGTTCTTCTTTCTTCTATTACACCCCCTCTGTAAAGCTTTCCTGTTCTTCTTTCTTCTATTACACCCCCTCTCTAAAGCTTTCCTGTTCTTCTTTCTTCTATTACACCCCCTCTGTAAAGCTTTCCTGTTCTTCTTTCTTCTATTACACCCCCTCTGTAAAGCTTTCCTGTTCTTCTTTCTTCTATTACACCCCCTCTGTAAAGCTTTCCTGTTCTTCTTTCTTCTATTATACCCTCTCTCTAAAGCTTTCCTCTTCTTCTTTCTTCTATTACACCCCCTCTCTAAAGCTTTCCTGTTCTTCTTTCTTCTATTACACCCCCTCTGTAAAGCTTTCCTGTTCTTCTTTCTTCTATTACACCCCCTCTCTAAAGCTTTCCTGTTCTTCTTTCTTCTATTACACCCCCTCTGTAAAGCTTTCCTGTTCTTCTTTCTTCTATTACACCCCCTCTCTAAAGCTTTCCTGTTCTTCTTTCTTCTATTACACCCCCTCTGTAAAGCTTTCCTGTTCTTCTTTCTTCTATTACACCCCCTCTCTAAAGCTTTCCTGTTCTTCTTTCTTCTATTACACCCCCTCTGTAAAGCTTTCCTGTTCTTCTTTCTTCTATTACACCCCCTCTCTAAAGCTTTCCTGTTCTTCTTTCTTCTATTATACCCTCTCTCTAAAGCTTTCCTCTTCTTCTTTCTTCTATTACACCCCCTCTCTAAAGCTTTCCTGTTCTTCTTTCTTCTATTACACCCCCTCTGTAAAGCTTTCCTGTTCTTCTATTACACCCCCTCTCTAAAGCTTTCCTGTTCTTCTTTCTTCTATTACACCCCCTCTGTAAAGCTTTCCTGTTCTTCTTTCTTCTATTACACCCCCTCTGTAAAGCTTTCCTGTTCTTCTTTCTTCTATTACACCCCCTCTGTAAAGCTTTCCTGTTCTTCTTTCTTCTATTACACCCCCTCTGTAAAGCTTTCCTGTTCTTCTTTCTTCTATTACACCCCCTCTGCAAAGCTTTCCTGTTCTTCTTTCTTCTATTACACCCCCTCTGTAAAGCTTTCCTGTTCTTCTTTCTTCTATTACACCCCCTCTCTAAAGCTTTCCTGTTCTTCTTTCTTCTATTACACCCCCTCTGTAAAGCTTTCCTGTTCTTCTTTCTTCTATTACACCCCCTCTCTAAAGCTTTCCTGTTCTTCTTTCTTCTATTACACCCCCTCTCTAAAGCTTTCCTGTTCTTCTTTCTTCTATTACACCCCCTCTGTAAAGCTTTCCTGTTCTTCTTTCTTCTATTACACCCCCTCTCTAAAGCTTTCCTGTTCTTCTTTCTTCTATTATACCCTCTCTCTAAAGCTTTCCTCTTCTTCTTTCTTCTATTACACCCCCTCTCTAAAGCTTTCCTGTTCTTCTTTCTTCTATTACACCCCCTCTGTAAAGCTTTCCTGTTCTTCTATTACACCCCCTCTCTAAAGCTTTCCTGTTCTTCTTTCTTCTATTACACCCCCTCTGTAAAGCTTTCCTGTTCTTCTTTCTTCTATTACACCCCCTCTGTAAAGCTTTCCTGTTCTTCTTTCTTCTATTACACCCCCTCTGTAAAGCTTTCCTGTTCTTCTTTCTTCTATTACACCCCCTCTGTAAAGCTTTCCTGTTCTTCTTTCTTCTATTACACCCCCTCTGTAAAGCTTTCCTGTTCTTCTTTCTTCTATTACACCCCCTCTGTAAAGCTTTCCTGTTCTTCTTTCTTCTATTACACCCCCTCTCTAAAGCTTTCCTGTTCTTCTTTCTTCTATTACACCCCCTCTGTAAAGCTTTCCTGTTCTTCTTTCTTCTATTACACCCCCTCTCTAAAGCTTTCCTGTTCTTCTTTCTTCTATTACACCCCCTCTGTAAAGCTTTCCTGTTCTTCTTTCTTCTATTACACCCCCTCTCTAAAGCTTTCCTGTTCTTCTTTCTTCTATTATACCCTCTCTCTAAAGCTTTCCTCTTCTTCTTTCTTCTATTACACCCCCTCTCTAAAGCTTTCCTGTTCTTCTTTCTTCTATTACACCCCCTCTGTAAAGCTTTCCTGTTCTTCTATTACACCCCCTCTCTAAAGCTTTCCTGTTCTTCTTTCTTCTATTACACCCCCTCTGTAAAGCTTTCCTGTTCTTCTTTCTTCTATTACACCCCCTCTGTAAAGCTTTCCTGTTCTTCTTTCTTCTATTACACCCCCTCTCTAAAGCTTTGCTGTTCTTCTTTCTTCTATTACACCCCCTCTGTAAAGCTTTCCTGTTCTTCTTTCTTCTATTACACCCCCTCTGCAAAGCTTTCCTGTTCTTCTTTCTTCTATTACACCCCCTCTGTAAAGCTTTCCTGTTCTTCTTTCTTCTATTACACCCCCTCTCTAAAGCTTTCCTGTTCTTCTTTCTTCTATTACACCCCCTCTGTAAAGCTTTCCTGTTCTTCTTTCTTCTATTACACCCCCTCTCTAAAGCTTTCCTGTTCTTCTTTCTTCTATTATACCCTCTCTCTAAAGCTTTCCTCTTCTTCTTTCTTCTATTACACCCCCTCTCTAAAGCTTTCCTGTTCTTCTTTCTTCTATTACACCCCCTCTCTAAAGCTTTCCTGTTCTTCTTTCTTCTATTACACCCCCTCTGTAAAGCTTTCCTGTTCTTCTTTCTTCTATTACACCCCCTCTCTAAAGCTTTCCTATTCTTCTTTCTTCTATTACACCCCCTCTCTAAAGCTTTCCTGTTCTTCTTTCTTCTATTACACCCCCTCTGTAAAGCTTTCCTGTTCTTCTTTCTTCTATTACACCCCCTCTCTAAAGCTTTCCTGTTCTTCTTTCTTCTATTACACCCCCTCTCTAAAGCTTTCCTGTTCTTCTTTCTTCTATTACACCCCCTCTGTAAAGCTTTCCTGTTCTTCTTTCTTCTATTACACCACCTCTCTAAAGCTTTCCTCTTCTTCTTTCTTCTATTATACCCCCTCACTAAAGCTTTCCTGTTCTTCTTTCTTCTATTACACCCCCTCTCTAAAGCTTTCCTGTTCTTCTTTCTTCTATTACACCCCCTCTGTAAAGCTTTCCTCTTCTTCTTTCTTCTATTACACCCCCTCTGTAAAGCTTTCCTGTTCTTCTTTCTTCTATTACACCCCCTCTCTAAAGCTTTCCTCTTCTTCTTTCTTCTATTACACCCCCTCTCTAAAGCTTTCCTGTTCTTCTTTCTTCTATTACACCCCCTCTCTAAAGCTTTCCTGTTCTTCTTTCTTCTATTACACCCCCTCTGTAAAGCTTTGCTGTTCTTCTTTCTTCTATTACACCCCCTCTGTAAAGCTTTCCTGTTCTTCTTTCTTCTATTACACCCCCTCTCTAAAGCTTTCCTGTTCTTCTTTCTTCTATTACACCCCCTCTGTAAAGCTTTGCTGTTCTTCTTTCTTCTATTACACCCCCTCTGTAAAGCTTTCCTGTTCTTCTTTCTTCTATTACACCCCCTCTGCAAAGCTTTCCTGTTCTTCTTTCTTCTATTACACCCCCTCTGTAAAGCTTTCCTGTTCTTCTTTCTTCTATTACACCCCCTCTCTAAAGCTTTCCTGTTCTTCTTTCTTCTATTACACCCCCTCTGTAAAGCTTTCCTGTTCTTCTTTCTTCTATTACACCCCCTCTCTAAAGCTTTCCTGTTCTTCTTTCTTCTATTACACCCCCTCTGTAAAGCTTTCCTGTTCTTCTTTCTTCTATTACACCCCCTCTCTAAAGCTTTCCTATTCTTCTTTCTTCTATTACACCCCCTCTCTAAAGCTTTCCTGTTCTTCTTTCTTCTATTACACCCCCTCTGTAAAGCTTTCCTGTTCTTCTTTCTTCTATTACACCCCCTCTGTAAAGCTTTCCTGTTCTTCTTTCTTCTATTACACCCCCTCTCTAAAGCTTTCCTGTTCTTCTTTCTTCTATTACACCCCCTCTCTAAAGCTTTCCTGTTCTTCTTTCTTCTATTACACCCCCTCTGTAAAGCTTTCCTGTTCTTCTTTCTTCTATTACACCCCCTCTCTAAAGCTTTCCTGTTCTTCTTTCTTCTATTACACCCCCCCTCTAAAGCTTTCCTGTTCTTCTTTCTTCTATTACACACCCTCTCTAAAGCTTTCCTCTTCTTCTTTCTTCTATTATACCCTCTCTCTAAAGCTTTCCTGTTCTTCTTTCTTCTATTACACCCCCTCTCTAAAGCTTTCCTGTTCTTCTTTCTTCTATTACACCCCCTCTGTAAAGCTTTCCTGTTCTTCTTTCTTCTATTACACCCCCTCTCTAAAGCTTTCCTGTTCTTCTTTCTTCTATTACACCCCCTCTGTAAAGCTTTGCTGTTCTTCTTTCTTCTATTACACCCCCTCTGTAAAGCTTTCCTGTTCTTCTTTCTTCTATTACACCCCCTCTGCAAAGCTTTCCTGTTCTTCTTTCTTCTATTACACCCCCTCTGTAAAGCTTTCCTGTTCTTCTTTCTTCTATTACACCCCCTCTCTAAAGCTTTCCTGTTCTTCTTTCTTCTATTACACCCCCTCTGTAAAGCTTTCCTGTTCTTCTTTCTTCTATTACACCCCCTCTCTAAAGCTTTCCTGTTCTTCTTTCTTCTATTATACCCTCTCTCTAAAGCTTTCCTCTTCTTCTTTCTTCTATTACACCCCCTCTCTAAAGCTTTCCTGTTCTTCTTTCTTCTATTACACCCCCTCTCTAAAGCTTTCCTGTTCTTCTTTCTTCTATTACACCCCCTCTGTAAAGCTTTCCTGTTCTTCTTTCTTCTATTACACCCCCTCTCTAAAGCTTTCCTATTCTTCTTTCTTCTATTACACCCCCTCTCTAAAGCTTTCCTGTTCTTCTTTCTTCTATTACACCCCCTCTGTAAAGCTTTCCTGTTCTTCTTTCTTCTATTACACCCCCTCTCTAAAGCTTTCCTGTTCTTCTTTCTTCTATTACACCCCCTCTCTAAAGCTTTCCTGTTCTTCTTTCTTCTATTACACCCCCTCTGTAAAGCTTTCCTGTTCTTCTTTCTTCTATTACACCACCTCTCTAAAGCTTTCCTCTTCTTCTTTCTTCTATTATACCCCCTCACTAAAGCTTTCCTGTTCTTCTTTCTTCTATTACACCCCCTCTCTAAAGCTTTCCTGTTCTTCTTTCTTCTATTACACCCCCTCTCTAAAGCTTTCCTCTTCTTCTTTCTTCTATTACACCCCCTCTCTAAAGCTTTCCTCTTCTTCTTTCTTCTATTACACCCTCTCTCTAAAGCTTTCCTCTTCTTCTTTCTTCTATTACACCCCCTCTCTAAAGCTTTCCTGTTCTTCTTTCTTCTATTACACCCCCTCTCTAAAGCTTTCCTGTTCTTCTTTCTTCTATTACACCCCCTCTGTAAAGCTTTCCTGTTCTTCTTTCTTCTATTACACCACCTCTGTAAAGCTTTCCTGTTCTTCTTTCTTCTATTACACCCCCTCTCTAAAGCTTTCCTGTTCTTCTTTCTTCTATTACACCCCCTCTGTAAAGCTTTCCTGTTCTTCTTTCTTCTATTACACCCCCTCTGTAAAGCTTTCCTGTTCTTCTTTCTTCTATTACACCCCCTCTCTAAAGCTTTCCTGTTCTTCTTTCTTCTATTACACCCCCTCTCTAAAGCTTTCCTGTTCTTCTTTCTTCTATTACACCCCCTCTGTAAAGCTTTCCTGTTCTTCTTTCTTCTATTACACCCCCTCTGTAAAGCTTTCCTGTTCTTCTTTCTTCTATTACACCCCCTCTCTAAAGCTTTCCTGTTCTTCTTTCTTCTATTACACCCCCTCTCTAAAGCTTTCCTGTTCTTCTTTCTTCTATTACACCCCCTCTGTAAAGCTTTCCTGTTCTTCTTTCTTCTATTACACCCCCTCTCTAAAGCTTTCCTGTTCTTCTTTCTTCTATTACACCCCCTCTCTAAAGCTTTCCTGTTCTTCTTTCTTCTATTACACCCCCTCTGTAAAGCTTTCCTGTTCTTCTTTCTTCTATTACACCCCCTCTCTAAAGCTTTCCTCTTCTTCTTTCTTCTATTATACACTCTCTCTAAAGCTTTCCTGTTCTTCTTTCTTCTATTACACCCCCTCTCTAAAGCTTTCCTGTTCTTCTTTCTTATATTACACCCCCTCTCTAAAGCTTTCCTGTTCTTCTTTCTTCTATTACACCCCCTCTCTAAAGCTTTCCTGTTCTTCTTTCTTCTATTACACCCCCTCTCTAAAGCTTTCCTGTTCTTCTTTCTTCTATTACACCCCCTCTGTAAAGCTTTCCTGTTCTTCTTTCTTCTATTACACCCCCTCTCTAAAGCTTTCCTGTTCTTCTTTCTTCTATTACACCCCCTCTCTAAAGCTTTCCTCTTCTTCTTTCTTCTATTACACCCCCTCTCTAAAGCTTTCCTCTTCTTCTTTCTTCTATTACACCCTCTCTCTAAAGCTTTCCTCTTCTTCTTTCTTCTATTACACCCCTCTCTAAAGCTTTCCTGTTCTTCTTTCTTCTATTACACCCCCTCTCTAAAGCTTTCCTGTTCTTCTTTCTTCTATTACACCCCCTCTCTAAAGCTTTCCTCTTCTTCTTTCTGCTATTACACCCCCTCTCTAAAGCTTTCCTGTTCTTCTTTCTTCTATTACACCCCCTCTCTAAAGCTTTCCTGTTCTTCTTTCTTCTATTACACCCCCTCTCTAAAGCTTTCCTGTTCTTCTTTCTTCTATTACACCCCCTCTGTAAAGCTTTCCTGTTCTTCTTTATTCTATTACACCCCCTCTCTAAAGCTTTCCTGTTCTTCTTTCTTCTATTACACCCCCTCTCTAAAGCTTTCCTGTTCTTCTTTCTTCTATTACACCCCCTCTGTAAAGCTTTCCTGTTCTTCTTTCTTCTATTACACCCCCTCTGTAAAGCTTTCCTGTTCTTCTTTCTTCTATTACACCCCCTCTGTAAAGCTTTCCTGTTCTTCTTTCTTCTATTACACCCCCTCTCTAAAGCTTTCCTGTTCTTCTTTCTTCTATTACACCCCCTCTCTAAAGCTTTCCTGTTCTTCTTTCTTCTATTACACCCCCTCTGTAAAGCTTTCCTGTTCTTCTTTCTTCTATTACACCCCCTCTCTAAAGCTTTCCTGTTCTTCTTTCTTCTATTACACCCCCCCTCTAAAGCTTTCCTGTTCTTCTTTCTTCTATTACACCCCCTCTCTAAAGCTTTCCTCTTCTTCTTTCTTCTATTATACCCTCTCTCTAAAGCTTTCCTGTTCTTCTTTCTTCTATTACACACCCTCTCTAAAGCTTTCCTGTTCTTCTTTCTTCTATTACACCCCCTCTGTAAAGCTTTCCTGTTCTTCTTTCTTCTATTACACCCCCTCTGTAAAGCTTTCCTGTTCTTCTTTCTTCTATTACACCCCCTCTCTAAAGCTTTCCTGTTCTTCTTTCTTCTATTATACCCTCTCTCTAAAGCTTTCCTCTTCTTCTTTCTTCTATTACACCCCCTCTCTAAAGCTTTCCTGTTCTTCTTTCTTCTATTACACCCCCTCTCTAAAGCTTTCCTGTTCCTCTTTCTTCTATTACACCCCCTCTCTAAAGCTTTCCTGTTCTTCTTTCTTCTATTACACCCCCTCTCTAAAGCTTTCCTGTTCTTCTTTCTTCTATTACACCCCCTCTGTAAAGCTTTCCTGTTCTTCTTTCTTCTATTACACCCCCTCTCTAAAGCTTTCCTATTCTTCTTTCTTCTATTACACCCCCTCTCTAAAGCTTTCCTGTTCTTTCTTCTATTACACCCCCTCTGTAAAGCTTTCCTGTTCTTCTTTCTTCTATTACACCCCCTCTCTAAAGCTTTCCTGTTCTTCTTTCTTCTATTACACCCCCTCTCTAAAGCTTTCCTGTTCTTCTTTCTTCTATTACACCCCCTCTGTAAAGCTTTCCTGTTCTTCTTTCTTCTATTACACCACCTCTCTAAAGCTTTCCTCTTCTTCTTTCTTCTATTATACCCCCTCACTAAAGCTTTCCTGTTCTTCTTTCTTCTATTACACCCCCTCTCTAAAGCTTTCCTGTTCTTCTTTCTTCTATTACACCCCCTCTCTAAAGCTTTCCTCTTCTTCTTTCTTCTATAACACCCCCTCTCTAAAGCTTTCCTCTTCTTCTTTCTTCTATTACACCCTCTCTCTAAAGCTTTCCTCTTCTTCTTTCTTCTATTACACCCCCTCTCTAAAGCTTTCCTGTTCTTCTTTCTTCTATTACACCCCCTCTCTAAAGCTTTCCTGTTCTTCTTTCTTCTATTACACCCCCTCTGTAAAGCTTTCCTGTTCTTCTTTCTTCTATTACACCCCCTCTGTAAAGCTTTCCTGTTCTTCATTCTTCTATTACACCCCCTCTCTAAAGCTTTCCTGTTCTTCTTTCTTCTATTACACCCCCTCTCTAAAGCTTTCCTGTTCTTCTTTCTTCTATTACACCCCCTCTGTAAAGCTTTCCTGTTCTTCTTTCTTCTATTACACCACCTCTCTAAAGCTTTCCTGTTCTTCTTTCTTCTATTACACCACCTCTCTAAAGCTTTCCTGTTCTTCTTTCTTCTATTACACCCCCTCTGTAAATCTTTCCTGTTCTTCTTTCTTCTATTACACCCCCTCTGTAAAGCTTTCCTGTTCTTCTTTCTTCTATTACACCCCCTCTCTAAAGCTTTCCTGTTCTTCTTTCTTCTATTACACCCCCTCTCTAAAGCTTTCCTCTTCTTCTTTCTTCTATTACACCCCCTCTCTAAAGCTTTCCTGTTCTTCTTTCTTCTATTACACCCCCTCTCTAAAGCTTTCCTGTTCTTCTTTCTTCTATTACACCCCCTCTGTAAAGCTTTCCTGTTCTTCTTTCTTCTATTACACCCCCTCTCTAAAGCTTTCCTCTTCTTCTTTCTTCTATTACACCCCCTCTCTAAAGCTTTCCTGTTCTTCTTTCTTATATTACACCCCCTCTCTAAAGCTTTCCTGTTCTTCTTTCTTCTATTACACCCCCTCTCTAAAGCTTTCCTGTTCTTCTTTCTTCTATTACACCCCCTCTGTAAAGCTTTCCTGTTCTTCTTTCTTCTATTACACCACCTCTCTAAAGCTTTCCTCTTCTTTCTTCTATTACACCCCCTCACTAAAGCTTTCCTGTTCTTCTTTCTTCTATTACACCCCCTCTCTAAAGCTTTCCTGTTCTTCTTTCTTCTATTACACCCCCTCTGTAAAGCTTTCCTGTTCTTCTTTCTTCTATTACACCCCCTCTGTAAAGCTTTCCTGTTCTTCTTTCTTCTATTACACCCCCTCTGTAAAGCTTTCCTGTTCTTCTTTCTTCTATTACACCCCCTCTCTAAAGCTTTCCTGTTCTTCTTTCTTCTATTACACCCCCTCTCTAAAGCTTTCCTCTTCTTTCTTCTATTACACCCCCTCTGTAAAGCTTTCCTGTTCTTCTTTCTTCTATTACACCCCCTCTGTAAAGCTTTCCTGTTCTTCTTTCTTCTATTACACCCCCTCTCTAAAGCTTTCCTGTTCTTCTTTCTTCTATTACACCCCCTCTCTAAAGCTTTCCTGTTCTTCTTTCTTCTATTACACCCCCTCTCTAAAGCTTTCCTGTTCTTCTTTCTTCTATTACACCCCCTCTGTAAAGCTTTCCTGTTCTTCTTTCTTCTATTACACCCCCTCTCTAAAGCTTTCCTGTTCTTCTTTCTTCTATTACACCCCCTCTCTAAAGCTTTCCTGTTCTTCTTTCTTCTATTACACCCCCTCTCTAAAGCTTTCCTGTTCTTCTTTCTTCTATTACACCCCCTCTCTAAAGCTTTCCTGTTCTTCTTTCTTCTATTACACCCCCTCTCTAAAGCTTTCCTGTTCTTCTTTCTTCTATTACACCCCCTCTCTAAAGCTTTCCTGTTCTTCTTTCTTCTATTACACCCCCTCTCTAAAGCTTTCCTGTTCTTCTTTCTTCTATTACACCCTCTCTCTAAAGCTTTCCTCTTCTTTCTTCTATTACACCCCCTCTCTAAAGCTTTCCTCTTCTTCTTTCTTCCATTACACCCCCTCTCTAAAGCTTTCCTGTTCTTCTTTCTTCTATTACACCCCCTCTGTAAAGCTTTCCTGTTCTTCTTTCTTCTATTACACCCCCTCTCTAAAGCTTTCCTGTTCTTCTTTCTTCTATTACACCCCCTCTCTAAAGCTTTCCTGTTCTTCTTTCTTCTATTACACCCCCTCTCTAAAGCTTTCCTGTTCTTCTTTCTTCTATTACACCCCCTCTCTAAAGCTTTCCTGTTCTTCTTTCTTCTATTACACCCCCTCTCTAAAGCTTTCCTGTTCTTCTTTCTTCTATTACACCCCCTCTCTAAAGCTTTCCTGTTCTTCTTTCTTCTATTACACCCCCTCTGTAAAGCTTTCCTGTTCTTCTTTCTTCTATTACACCCCCTCTGTAAAGCTTTCCTGTTCTTCTTTCTTCTATTACACCCCCTCTGTAAAGCTTTCCTGTTCTTCTTTCTTCTATTACACCCCCTCTCTAAAGCTTTCCTGTTCTTCTTTCGTCTATTACACCCACTCTGTAAAGCTTTCCTGTTCTTCTTTCTTCTATTACACCCCCTCTCTAAAGCTTTCCTGTTCTTCTTTCTTCTATTACACCCCCCCTCTAAAGCTTTCCTGTTCTTCTTTCTTCTATTACACCCCCTCTGTAAAGCTTTCCTCTTCTTCTTTCTTCTATTACACCCCCTCTCTAAAGCTTTCCTGTTCTTCTTTCTTCTATTACACCCCCTCTCTAAAGCTTTCCTCTTCTTCTTTCTTCTATTACACCCCCTCTCTAAAGCTTTCCTGTTCTTCTTTCTTCTATTATACCCTCTCTCTAAAGCTTTCCTGTTCTTCTTTCTTCTATTACACCCCCCCTCTAAAGCTTTCCTGTTCTTCTTTCTTCTATTACACCCCCTCTCTAAAGCTTTCCTCTTCTTCTTTCTTCTATTACACCCCCTCTCTAAAGCTTTCCTGTTCTTCTTTCTTCTATTACACCCCCTCTCTAAAGCTTTCCTGTTCTTCTTTCTTCTATTATACCCCCTCTCTAAAGCTTTCCTGTTCTTCTTTCTTCTATTACACCCCCTCTCTAAAGCTTTCCTCTTCTTCTTTCTTCTATTACACCCCCTCTCTAAAGCTTTCCTCTTCTTCTTTCTGCTATTACACCCCCTCTCTAAAGCTTTCCTGTTCTTCTTTCTTCTATTACACCCCCTCTGTAAAGCTTTCCTGTTCTTCTTTCTTCTATTACACCCCCTCTCTAAAGCTTTCCTGTTCTTCTTTCTTCTATTATACCCTCTCTCTAAAGCTTTCCTCTTCTTTCTTCTATTACACCCCCTCTCTAAAGCTTTCCTCTTCTTCTTTCTTCTATTACACCCCCTCTCTAAAGCTTTCCTCTTATTCTTTCTTCTATTACACCCCCTCTCTAAAGCTTTCCTGTTCTTCTTTCTTCTATTACACCCCCTCTCTAAAGCTTTCCTGTTCTTCTTTCTTCTATTACACCCCCTCTGTAAAGCTTTCCTGTTCTTCTTTCTTCTATTACACCCCCTCTCTAAAGCTTTCCTGTTCTTCTTTCTTCTATTACACCCCCTCTCTAAAGCTTTCCTGTTCTTCTTTCTTCTATTACACCCCCTCTCTAAAGCTTTCCTGTTCTTCTTTCTTCTATTACACCCCCTCTCTAAAGCTTTCCTGTTCTTCTTTCTTCTATTATACCCTCTCTCTAAAGCTTTCCTGTTCTTCTTTCTTCTATTACACCCCCTCTCTAAAGCTTTCCTGTTCTTCTTTCTTCTATTACACCCCCTCTCTAAAGCTTTCCTGTTCTTCTTTCTTCTATTACACCCCCTCTGTAAAGCTTTGCTGTTCTTCTTTCTTCTATTACACCCCCTCTGTAAAGCTTTCCTGTTCTTCTTTCTTCTATTACACCCCCTCTCTAAAGCTTTCCTGTTCTTCTTTCTTCTATTACACCCCCTCTCTAAAGCTTTCCTGTTCTTCTTTCTTCTATTACACCCCCTCTGTAAAGCTTTCCTGTTCTTCTTTCTTCTATTACACCCCCTCTCTAAAGCTTTCCTGTTCTTCTTTCTTCTATTACACCCCCTCTGTAAAGCTTTCCTGTTCTTCTTTCTTCTATTACACCCCCTCTGTAAAGCTTTCCTGTTCTTCTTTCTTCTATTACACCCCCACTGTAAAGCTTTCCTGTTCTTCTTTCTTCTATTACACCCCCTCTGTAAAGCTTTCCTGTTCTTCTTTCTTCTATTACACCCCCTCTGTAAAGCTTTCCTCTTCTTCTTTCTTCTATTACACCCCCTCTGTAAAGCTTTCCTGTTCTTCTTTCTTCTATTACACCCCCTCTGTAAAGCTTTCCTGTTCTTCTTTTCTTCTATTACACGCCCTCTGTAAAGCTTTCCTGTTCTTCTTTCTTCTATTACACCCCCTCTGTAAAGCTTTCCTGTTCTTCTTTCTTCTATTACACCCCCTCTGTAAAGCTTTCCTGTTCTTCTTTCTTCTATTACACCCCCTCTGTAAAGCTTTCCTGTTCTTCTTTCTTCTATTACACCCTCTCTCTAAAGCTTTCCTGTTCTTCTTTCTTCTATTACACCCCCTGTCTAAAGCTTTCCTGTTCGTCTTTCTTCTATTACACCCCCTGTCTAAAGCTTTCCTGTTCTTCTTTCTTCTATTACACCCCCTCTGTAAATCTTTCCTGTTCTTCTTTCTTCTATTACACCCCCTCTGTAAAGCTTTCCTGTTCTTCTTTCTTCTATTACACCCCCTCTGTAAAGCTTTCCTGTTCTTCTTTCTTCTATTACACCCCCTCTGTAAAGCTTTCCTGTTCTTCTTTCTTCTATTACACCCCCTCTGTAAAGCTTTCCTGTTCTTCTTTCTTCTATTACACCCCCTCTGTAAAGCTTTCCTGTTCTTCTTTCTTCTATTACACCCCCTCTCTAAAGGTTTCCTGTTCTTCTTTCTTCTATTACACCCCCTCTCTAAAGCTTTCCTGTTCTTCTTTCTTCTATTACACCCCCTCTGTAAAGCTTTCCTGTTCTTCTTTCTTCTATTACACCCCCTCTGTAAAGCTTTCCTGTTCTTCTTTCTTCTATTAAACCCCCTCTGTAAAGCTTTCCTGTTCTTCTTTCTTCTATTACACCCCCTCTGTAAAGCTTTCCTGTTCTTCTTTCTTCTATTACACCCCCTCTCTAAAGCTTTCCTGTTCTTCTTTCTTCTATTACACCCCCTCTCTAAAGCTTTCCTGTTCTTCTTTCTTCTATTACACCCCCTCTCTAAAGCTTTCCTGTTCTTCTTTCTTCTATTACACACCCTCTGTAAAGCTTTCCTCTTCTTCTTTCTGCTATTACACCCCCTCTCTAAAGCTTTCCTCTTCTTCTTTCTTCTATTACACCCCCTCTCTAAAGCTTTCCTGTTCTTCTTTCTTCTATTACACCCCCTCTCTAAAGCTTTCCTGTTCTTCTTTCTTCTATTACACCCCCTCTCTAAAGCTTTCCTGTTCTTCTTTCTGCTATTACACCCCCTCTCTAAAGCTTTCCTGTTCTTCTTTCTTCTATTACACCCCCTCTCTAAAGCTTTCCTCTTCTTCTTTCTGCTATTACACCCCCTCTCTAAAGCTTTCCTGTTCTTCTTTCTTCTATTACACCCCCTCTGTAAAGCTTTCCTGTTCTTCTTTCTTCTATTACACCCCCTCTCTAAAGCTTTCCTGTTCTTCTTTCTTCTATTACACCCCCTCTGTAAAGCTTTCCTGTTCTTCTTTCTTCTATTACACCCCCTCTGTAAAGCTTTCCTGTTCTTCTTTCTTCTATTACACCCCCACTGTAAAGCTTCCCTGTTCTTCTTTCTTCTATTACACCCCCTCTGTAAAGCTTTCCTGTTCTTCTTTCTTCTATTACACCCCCTCTGTAAAGCTTTCCTCTTCTTCTTTCTTCTATTACACCCCCTCTGTAAAGCTTTCCTGTTCTTCTTTCTTCTATTACACCCCCTCTGTAAAGCTTTCCTGTTCTTCTTTCTTCTATTACACCCCCTCTGTAAAGCTTTCCTGTTCTTCTTTCTTCTATTACACCCCCTCTGTAAAGCTTTCCTGTTCTTCTTTCTTCTATTACACCCCCTCTGTAAAGCTTTCCTGTTCTTCTTTCTTCTATTAAACCCCCTCTGTAAAGCTTTCCTGTTCTTCTTTCTTCTATTACACCCCCTCTGTAAAGCTTTCATACATACCACTTTCAAACTTGTTTTCCACTCCCGCACACACACACTCACTGACATTTTGTTTTTTATACCCAGAGTTATATTTTCCGATTTCTTTTTGAATTTGTAGGTTTGATGAATTGGTTCGTAATTATGATTCCAATGTAATAAATTATAACCATGGAATATTAGTGTTTGAGCCTTTTATATTATATTCTTACTCTGTCCTGGACATTGAGTTCTACCTGGATTCTATCCTCTTGGAAATTTATTTATATATTTATATATATTTGTATATTTTATATATATATATGTGTATATATATGTATATTGACCAGTGATATTATCTATATATGTCTGATCCTTACCCCCTCCTTCCTCAATATTAAGTATGATAGAAAGAAATATAAAAATAAACCCTCTCTAAACTCGACCATGTCTCTCACACCACTCCTCGCTACCTTCTCTGTTAAATTACATAAACTTAATACTACCCGTCAAAAGTGTAAATTTTCATTTCATTTTTCATTTCACCTGATGATTCAGAGTACTTTAAAAGGTCTCTGGTGAAATAAATTATTACATGGAGCCTTAAAGTGGTGTGTTTTTCTTTAAATTATTAGCTCTGAATTTACATTGAGCTCTCAGGATTTCAACCTCCTTGGGACTACCCATACAGATTACCAAGTTTTTCATAACTTAAATATATATATATATATATATATATATATATATATGTATATATAAAGTCTCTCATTTTGAGCTTATTTTAAATGAAGTAAAGAAACTGTAGGAAAACTGAGAAAGTCATTGCATTGATTAAATTTTCCTCTCATTCATATTGTCTCTTTGTTGTTTTTTTTCTTTTTCATGAACAGCAAAGTTGTCGAATTGGAGTCTTGATTATTGATTTGTCTAATATAACACTTCTACGGTTTCTTAATAAGATTTTTCACCTGTCCGTCTGAGCTGAGCCAAAGTGAGCCAATGAAAACCTGTATTTGCCTTGCAGCAAAAGAACCTTCCATACACGAGACAAACTTCCTTCTGTAAAATTCAAAGATTTTAATCCCGTGATATGGTGGTCCCTTTTGATGGGGTTGTGGTATGTATCACTGGTAGAGAAACCCCAAAATCTCAAAGACACGTTAACGTCCCTCGGGAATGATTACCCACTTGTGTAGCAGAATGCTATTGAACCTGGGAGGTCATAATAGCATGTACAAGTTTGCACACGGCTGGACAAAATATCAGCTTTTGCAATTCTGATTTTGTCATTTGATCTTTAACCAAGAACAGAGCATAGCATTACGACTGAGAATTTTTCCATTCCTTTTTATCTCTTCTTTTCTTCATATGAACAATGCCCAACTTAACATCAGATCAGAATTTGACCACTATCTTTTCTTATAGAATTTGGAACAATCTTAAACCTTTATGCCTGCAAAAAAAATTTATGTCAAAAGGCTGATCTTTCCCTGGGCAACACTGTTACTTTAACTACCTTCACTCCTCGACAATGTTCATTGTTTCAAAAAGCAATGATTAGAATTGTAAAAAACCTAAACATATGAACGTGAATTTATACATTTTCTTTGTTCTTGAGAATTAACAACAAAAATAATAAATGGTTTATTTATTAGACTGTTTATTTACACAATTTATTTATTATATCATCTATTGAAATGATTGGCAAAATATCGGTTGATTGCCAAGTGATTTACACTTTATAAAGTGATAAATAATAAGGATTTACTCATAGTTAGTTCATATATCTTAATAATTTAGTAAATGTTTAAAAATTTTATGAATAAAAAATTGTTTTCATATTTATTTAGAAATTGGTAAAGGTTATTTTTGTGTATATTGGTATGTGTATTTTTAAGGTTATAATTGCTTTATGGTACATGTGATAAAAGGGAGAATTTACTCTGTAGTATTACAAGCAATGTCATAGGGAGACATTGGACACATGTTGCCTGTACCGAGGTTCATGGCGAAGAGATTGTTATTTAACGTCTTTGGTGAGATGTCCATATTTCCAGCAGGAATAGTTTTTGTTGCATGTTGGGAGTATTTTTATTATTTTTAATTTTTATTTAATTTATTTTATGAACATTTTTATGTTATTATTTTATTTTGTTTATAATTTTAATTATTATTATTATTATATATTTTATTTTTATTTATGTATTAGTTTTTAGAATGTTGTAAATATAAAATTGTTCTTGTAAATATAGAAAGAAACAGATGAGAAAAAGAAAGAAAGAAAAAAGAAAGAAAAATGGAAGAAAGAATGAAAAGAGAAAGAAAAAAAGAAAGACAGAGGAAAGAAAGAAAGGAAAAGAAAGAAAAAAGAAAGAAAAAGGGAAGAACGAAAAAAGAAAGAAAATAGAAAGAAAAAAGAAGAAAGAAAAAGAAAGAAAAAAGAAAGAAAAAGGAAAAAAAAGGACAAAACAAAGAAAGAGAAAAGAAGGATTGTAAATAAAGAAAGTCATAGAAGACAAATGAGAGGAAAGAAAGGAAGAAAAGCTGTCAGAAAGAAACAAGCAAAGTGAGAAAGAAAAATATATACAAAATTATAAGAAAGAAAGAAAGAAAGAAAGGAAGGAAGGAAGGAAGGAAGGAAGGAAGAGAGAAAGAAAAAAGAATTTATAAATATAAAAAATAAAAATTCCCATTTATATAAAAAAGAAAGCAAAAAGAAAAAATTTAACCTGCTAGATAGAAAGTATAAATACGTAATTAAAAACAGTAAGAAAGAAAAACAAAATTCAAATATAAGTATGAAAAAATAGAAGGTAAATAAAAGAAAGAAAAAGAAAGGAAATGAACAAAGAAATGAGGAGAAAAGAAAGAAAAAAGAAAGAAAGGAAATGAACAAAGAAATGGGGAGAAAAAAGAAAAAAGAAAGAAATAGAAGAAATGAACAAAGAAATGAGGAGAAAAAAAGAAAGAAAGAAAGGAAATGAACAAAGAAATGATGAAAAAAGAAAGAAAAAAGAAAGAAAGGAAATGAACAAAGAAATGAGGAGAAAAGAAAGAAAAAAGAAAGAAAGGAAATGAACAAAGAAATGGGGAGAAAAAAGAAAAAAGAAAGAAATAGAAGAAATGAACAAAGAAATGAGGAGAAAAAAAGAAAGAAAGAAAGGAAATGAACAAAGAAATGATGAAAAAAGAAAGAAAAAAGAAAGAAAGGAAATGAACAAAGAAATGAGGAGAAAGAAAGAAAGAAAAAAGATAGACTATTGGAAATAAACAAAATAAAATAAACAGAAGGCAAATGAGAGGAATGAAAAAAAGGAAAAACTGTCAGAAAGGAACAATCAGACAAAGCAAGAAATAAATAAAGAAAAAATGAAGAAAAATGAATTCAAATCTATAAGGAAGGAAGAAAAATGAATTCTCAAATATGAGAAAGGAAGTAAGAAAGAAAGAAAGAAAAAATCCAGAACTAGAGAAAGGAAAGAAAAACAGACAAATTGAAAGGTGTCAGGGAGAAAATATTAAAAAAAAAATAAACTGTACGAAAGAAAGAAGAAAAGTAAGATGATTGTCAGAGAATATTAGAAAAGAAAGTAAAATGTGGATTGTCCACTTTTTCTGACGTGTAAAAGTGGTTTTTGCCCAAAGAAGCAAGAAATTCAGCCCAATCAGAGTTGCATAAATTACAGAAATGAAAAATACAAAAATGATTTAAAAAATAATTTCTTTTCAACTCAGGAAATTGATTGATAATCATTCAAGGCAAAGATTAGGATTATCCACTGAATGAAAAAAATAAGATGGTGTACTATTCTTTCTTATTCTTTGTTTCTGACATTTACAGCTCAATATAAAATTTTAGAGTCTCAGAAGATCCCTATATTAATCTCTATCATTGCATCTTATTTGGCCCCTTTTCTCTTTCTCTCTCTCTTTCTTCCCTCCCTATCTATCTATCTATCTCATTTTAACTTTCCCTCTCTATCCATCCATCTTCTCTTTCTCTCTCTCCCTATCTATTTATCTCAAATTTAACTGCCCTCTCTATCCATCCATTTCCTCCCTTTCTCTCTTTCCCTATCTATCTATCCCATTTTTAACTTTCCCACTTTATCCATCCATCTTCCTCTCTCTCTCACTCTCTCTATCTAATTCAACTTCCCTCACTCTTTATTCTCTTCTCTTTCTCTCTCCCTGTCTATCTATCTAATTTTAATTTTCCCACTCTATCCATCCATTTACCTCTCTTTTTCACTCTCTCCATCACAATTTTAACTTTCCCTCTCTATTCATCAATCTTCCTCTCTCTCTCGTTCTCTTTCTCTCTCTCTCTCTCTATTTTAACTTTCCCTTTCGATTCATCCATCTTCCTCTCTCTCTCTTTCCCTATCTATCTCATTTAACTTTCCCTCTCTATCCCTCCATCTTCCTCTCTTTCTCTCTCTCCCTATCTATCTATCTATCTATCTTATTTTAACTCCCCCCTCTAGCTATCCATCTCACTCTCTTCTCTCTCTATTTAACTATTGCTTTGTCTACCTTTCTCTCTTTCAAGATCTTTTTTCTCTTCTATCAAACTTTCACTGTCTCTCTTTTTTATTTTGCTCCTTATCATCTCTCATTTTCTCACTGTCTCTTACCTAGGCTCTTTTTTTCATTTTCTCTTTCTGTCTTTCTCTTTCATAGTTTCTAATTTAGCTTTTCTCTCTCTCTCTCTTTCTCTCTCTCTCTCTTTATCTTTCATTCTTCATCATCTCTATCTTTTCTCATTTTTGAACATGTTTTTATCTATTTATTAATCCCTCTATCTCCCTCTCTTTCTTCCTCTATTTTCCAATGTCTACTACATGTTTCTGTCTCTCCCTTTTCTTTTCTTTCTCTCTCGCTTCATTATTGTTTTTATTTCCTTTCTTTCTTTTCATTCTTTGTCCATTCATCAATTCATCTCTCTATCCTTCTGTGTTTCTCCTTCTCTTTCATTCTCTCTCTCACTCTTTCTCTCTCACTGTTTTTTCTTTCACTTTCTGTTTACATCCATATATATATATATATATATATATATATATATATATATATATATATATATATATATATGTATGCAGGTGTGCAGTGAAATAGGAAAGAACACGTTAGGTAGATAATCCGGTGTTCCTTAATATTTAGCTTTATTTTCAAAAGGACAGTGCTCCATACAGAAGTAGAGCTTATATTATAATAATATTTTTAGTTTTTAAAAATATGATTCCTCCGCTACATAAGAGTTCTCATGTTTCAAAAGCGAATTCTCGCTTGACAAGGAAGCGGGTCCAGACGCCTTAACTCTTCATAACTTAAAAAATTATGTTAGGGGTCTCGGCTCTCGCTTTTGAAACATGAGAACTCTTATGTAGCGGAGGAATCATATTTTTAAAAACTAAAAATATTATTATATTATATATATATATATATATATATATATATATATATATACATCTTTCTATTTATTCTTTTTATTTATTTCTATTGCTTTCTTTCTTCCTATTTCTTTCTTCTATTTCTTTATTTTCTTTATTTTTCTTTCTTTCTATTTCTTTCTTTATTTTTCTTTCTTTCTTTCTTCCATCTGACTTTCTCTGTCAGTCTACTTTATATCTTTCTCTGCATAGGACACATGTAAATATGTATATATAGTTTTGTGTACGCCTTAGTGATATAAAAGTCCCTCTGAGAACAAAGCATATTTGTCATTCTTTTTCTTATTCTGTTCCGCCTGTGAAATTGTTATTATATCATGAATATGATAATGCCCATAATGGGGGAAATAAAACAGGAAAATAAACCATTCTTCTAAGCTATCATCTCATACAATAATATCTTCAATACAAATGTGAAAAGTTTTGCCAAACTCTTGAATTTGGTTTTCATCAGAGAAAATGTCTTGATTCAAAGTTTTTAGCAGTATTCAAAAAAAAGTAATGATCAATTGATGGAAGTTCATGTGAATATGATGGATAGAACAGACCCACTGAGTTGCAAAACTTATTCTTGTTTTATATGGCGGCCTTCATAGACGAAAAACCTTTAATCCACTGTCACGGCTATGCAAAAAATAAGACATTTTAATGCACTCCAAACTTATTCTTAACCATCACATTATGATTAGCAGTTATATACAGTTATTATTAAATTTGCTTCCTAAAAAAAGAAATTACTTATGAAATAGTCTGATGATCACTTGAAGCATAAAACTGGCCATCACCATGCAGAACTGATTCCTGAGTCCACACTGACAGTAGCTACAAATGCTCCAATAGTGCATGCTTACAGCACCTGATATTACCAAATGGTCACCCATCTAGGTACTGACCAGGCTCAGTATTACTTAACTTTGGTTATCAGATGAGAATTAGTGTTTCAATATGGTATGGCCATAAGCCGTTTGAATGGATAGATCAAGGAGAGATTGTAAAGAGTCAAAAGTTGCATAAATAATATCGATGGTATGTCACTTATAAGCAGCAAAAACACAATATTGCTTTTATAATGCTTTTCGTTAATCGAAGTGTCATGAAGAAGTACATTGCATTAGTAGAAATTTTACAGTAGAATGCACTTTTGCATATAAACCCAAACTGGATACTTTGGTCATGTATGCATAAGTAGCCTTATTTTTAAGTATATTTTTTTCACTTACTTTTTATTTTGTTTATGTCCCCCCACACTCATTGATTCTTTCTTTCTTTTGATTCATTGTTTTCTTTCTTGTTTTTCACTTTTCTTCAGTCTTTTACTTTTTTTTCCTTTTTGATCTTTTTCTTCATATTTTTCTTTCTTTTTCTTTCTATTTTTGTTTTTTCTTATGTTGTTGTTATTTTCCTTTTCTGTTTTCCTTTCTTTCTTTCTCACATTTTTTTCTTTGCTTTTCTGTGTTTTCTTTATTCATTTCTCTTGCTATTTTTGTTTTCTTCCTTTTGTTCTTTTTCTTTCTTTCTCCTCTTCTTTTTCTTTATTCCTCTTCTTCATTCTCTTTCTTCTTCCTCTTTTTCTTTCTTCCTTTTTCTTTTGTTCTTTTTCGCTCATTATTTTTTTCCCTTTCTTTTTTCAAACTCATTTCCTCATCTCTTATTTTTCTTTCACTTTTTATTTTTATTTTCACATTCGTTTTTTTTTAGCTTTCATTCATTTTTCTTTCGCGTTATTTTTATCATTTTTTTAACTTTATTTTCCTTTTTCTACTTCCATTTTACTTTCTATTCTTTTTTAAATTTTTTCTTTTCTCTTTCTCTAATTCTATTCTTCACATTCTCATTTTTCTTTCTTTTTTCTCATTTTTTCACTCTTTCAGTCTTCTTTCTCTCTCCTTCCTTTCAACTCGTTTAATTATTTCAAATACTTTTTTATTTTTCTTCTGCTGAATTATCATTCATTCTATTTTCTCTTCCTTTTTCCTTTAACACATTACCTTTCTTTTTATTCTTTCTTTTTCCTTCTTTTCCTCTTTCTCAACCTCTTCTCTCTTTCTTCTCTTTTCTTTATTTCTTCTTTATATCCATATCTTTTTCTTTCTTCTAATATTTCTTTTTTAAACTATTATTATTTTACCTTTATTTTTCGTTTTCTTTCTCCTTTATCACTTTCTATTTCCCTGCCAACATCTCCACTTTTAATTTTACTTTATTTCTTTTTTCACTTCTTTTTATTTTTGCTTTTCCTTCATTCTGTTATTGTCTGTTTTTTATTCTTATTCATTCTTTAACTTAATTACTCTATTTTTCTGTTTCTCTCACTCTTACTTATCCGTCAACATTTTATTTTTCTTCATTCCCTTCTTCATTTTGTGTACATGTTTAAATCTTTCATTCTATTTTTTTCCTTTAGATTCTTTTTTCTCTCTTTTTATTCTTTTCCTGCTTCACTTTCTTTCTTACCTGTTTCTCTTTTCCTTTTTTGTTTTCTTTGTTTCATATACTTTTCCATCTTTTCTTTTATATTTCTGTTCGCGCATCTGTTTTCATCTCTTTTTATTCTTCTTCCTTAATTTTCCCTTCCTTCACTTTCTACTCTTCCTTTATTTCTTGACATTCTTTTCTTTCTTTCTTTCTGTCTTTATTTATTTATTTATTTATTTATTTAACTTAATTTCTTTTTCTACTTTCTCTTTTTTAATTTCTCCATCCTTGTATTTTCCAGTCTTTCCTTTTCTTTCTTTCTTTTAACATTTTTCATTTAGCCCATTATTTTGTCTCTTTCTATTTAGTTTTCACGTTAATCTATCTATCTATCTATCTATCTATCTATCTATCTATCTATCTATCTATCTATCTATCTATCTATCTATCTATCTATCTAATTCCTATTCATATCTGTCTATCTATCTATCTATCTATCTATCTATCTATCTCTCTCTCTCTCTCTCTCTCTCTCTCTCTCTATATATATATATATATATATATATATATATATATATCAGACTATTCATATCTATCTATCTATCTCTCTCTCTCTCTATATATATATATATATATATATATGTATATATATATATTAGGCTATTCATATCTATCTATCTACCTATCTCAGTGTGTTTCTTTATTTCTATCTTCAACTTTTCATATCTATCTATCTATACATATATATATATATATATATATATATATATATATATATATATATATATATATATATATATATATCAGACTATTCATATCTATCTATCTATCTATCTCGGTGTGTTTCGTCATTTCTATCTTCAACTTTTCATATCTATCTATCTATCTATCTATCTATACATATATATATATATATATATATATATATATATATATATATATATATATATATCAGACTATTCATATCTATCTATCTATGCATATATATATATATATATATATATATATATCAGACTATTCATATCTATCTCAGTGTGTTTCTTTATTTCTATCTTCAACTTTTCATATCTATCTATCTATCTATACATATATATATATATATATATATATATATATATATACATATATATATATATATATATATATATGTATATCAGACTATTCATATCTATCTATCTATCATGCAACTCTCTATTTCATGGACTCTTTGTCCTTCTTCATTTGCTATCAATTTTTCCATTTCATCTTCTCGTTTTTTTTCCCTTTCAGACAAACACGTCCACAAATTCCTCTGATGTATCGATTCACTCTGCAAGTATTAATTATTGTGCCAGGCAATAACAAACCTTTGTAAACACCTCTGTCTTCCTTCCACACCCGACCAAGGGGCAAAAAAGATTATCTTTCACTCATCACTTCTAAACATGTCAAAACGATAGTAACATAATGGTCACTGAGCAGAGATGAATTTTCCGATATGCACTAAGTTTTCCTCTCGTTTCCATATGGCAGGAATGTCCACAAGCTGATGTTTTAACATTCGACCTAGGTTTTGTGTTTGTCATTGGCAGTATTTCTTTTGTCGGACTTATTGCTGATTTTTATTTTTAATTTTTTTTATTTATGACTGCAGGTCTTCCATTCTCTTATCTTTTGCTGTTTCCCATTCATTTTTGTTTATTTTTCTTAATACAGGTAGATTTATACATAGATGCTTGATGGTATCTGGCATAAAAATAATAAGAAGAAAAAATTCTGAATAAATTTGTTTATCTGATGTTCATTAAATAATTTTGAGAGGTAAGGTGGGGAAAACAAAGAACAGTCAGGTTGAATGAAGGATGAGAAAGGAAGAAAGAAAGGAAGAAAGAAAGAGAGAAAGAAAGGGAGAAAGAAAGGGAGAAAGAAAGGGAGAATGAATGAAAAAGTGTGAAAGAGAAGGAATGAAACAAAGAGATAGAAATGAAAGAAAAGAGGGAATGAAATAAATATGAATGAGAAAGAATGAAATTCTGAAGAAATAAGTGAAAAGAAAGAAAGCAAGAAAGGGTGATGGAGTGCAAGGAAAAAAGAAAGAAAGAAAGAAAGAAAGAAAGCAAGAAAGGGTGATGGAATGCAAGGAAAAAAGAAAGAAAGAAAGAAAGAAAGCAAGGCAAGAAAGGGTGATGGAATGCAAGGAAAAAAGAATGAAAGAAAAAAGGAGTGATGAAAAAGAGAAAATAAATTAAAATGAGAAACAATGAGAATAAAAGAGAGGAAAAAGAAAAATGAAAGAAAACATGAAAAAATTTGGGAATAAATTAAAATGAATAAGACAAATGAAAAAAAAGAAAAAAGTGAAAAAATGGGAAAATGGGAAAACAAAAAGAAAGAAAGAAAGAAAGAAAGGGAAAATGATCAGAAGAAAGAAAGAAAGAAAGAAAGGGAAAATGATCAGAAGAAAGAAAGAAAGAAAGAAAGAAAGGGAAAATGATCAGAAGAAAGAAAGAAAGAAAGAAAGAAAGGGAAAATGGTCAGAAGAAAGAAAGAAAGGGAAAATGGTCCGAAGAAAGAAAGAAAGAAAGAAAGGGAAAATAGTCAGAAGAAAGAAAGAAAGAATGAGAAAATGATTAAAAGAAAGAAAAAAAGAATAGTGAAAGTAAAAGGAATAAAAAAAATGAGAAAGATGCAGTATAGTAGATGAAAGAGAATAGAAAAAAGAAGTAAAAGAATGAGTAATTAAAGAAAAAAAGAATGAAAAACAACAGACAAAGATGAAAGAAATATAAAACTAGAAAAGAATGAAGTAAAACCTTAAATAAAACTTAAAAAGAAGCAAGAGAATAAATAAATGAAAGAATGAAAAGAAAGAAAAAAGAAAGAATTAATTAATGTGTAAATAATCAAATAAGAAATAAGGAAGAAAACAATGAAAGAAATTTAAAAATTAAACATGAAAGGAGAAATTAAAAAGAAAAACATAAAAGTTTCTCTTGCAATTTTATGTTCCTTCTTTTGCCTTTCATTACTTGAGGGTGCTTTATTTCAGTTGTTATTCTTTCAAAGATATCTTGAAAAGTGAATTATAACATTTATTAGATTGTAACTTCCCTAATACATATATATATATATATATATATATACACACACACGTTGTTACTTATCTATTTATTTGAATGTAGCTGGAATCTTAGAAGTGTGTAAAATATATTAAGATAATACTAAGCCTCTTGGATTTACAGGGATGTAGATCAGAGTCCACACAATAGTGTGCAAATTTATCAGAAGGAACTTGTCCTTTTAAAATAAAGGTGAGCTCTATTTAATTTACGACAATGTTTGGAGATGAACAGTTTCTGAAAGAAGACAACGGCCATAGGGGTTTGGTACAAATGTTTCAGAAATACAAATTCTGGATGATTGATGGAGATTCTACCATCATAAAAGCAGATTTCTTAGACTAGTGCATCGAAGGAATGTTTTTTTAAATACAAAATTAATTGTAAAAATAATGAACATTTTAGAATGAGGATATTAGCATGTTTGGTGATAAAAGTTTAAAATTATTTTTCTTTTGGTTGTATTGGCAACACTGATGAGTTTTTTTTCCTTGTATCTAAAAACCAAAGTTTGAAACATGAGTATGAAACAATATATTTTGATATCTTTCTTAACATATAGCACACACGCATGCACACGCTCATATGCACTATAGGCCACCCTCTGAATTTTGAAGAATCAGATGAAAATTGAAGTTTGTGAGCCATTTTCAAAACTAATTCACTTCAGCCCAGAGATATGTTCTTTTTCTGAATGGTTTTAACATATATTCAATAATAATAATAATAATAATAATGATGATAATGAGATTAATCCCTTACTGCATAGTTTTACAGTATCAAGCCAAACTAGTAATAATCTTTTATCACTGAGCAGATGTCAGGTGTCACTCAAGGAGACCTATTACCTTGAATACCTATTGAGACTTGTCTCACCTCAAAAGTCAAGCATAACTCATAGATATAATTCATCACTAAAGACCGTCCTGGGTATAAGGATAAACTGCATCCGCGTCCTGGGTAAGACGATAAACTACATCCAGCAGCAAGGCCTCTGATCAGGAGGTTTTGAGGAGCATGGAAACACCTCTTAATTTCTGGTGTTCCCAGGTCCACCCCAACCCAGGGTGGTAGCACCTGTTAGGGTCCCATCTATGGGCAAATAGTTAACCTCGAAACTGAGGTAAAAAGCATTATAAAAAACTATTACCAGCAATACGTGTTTGAAAAAATAATATTTCCAGCTATACATTTTTGAGGAAAAAATATTAACAGAAATAGATTTTTGAAAAAACAAAAATATTACCAGAAAAAAAGTTGTCGGCATTAAACAAAACAAACCAAACAAAAACATCACTAATGATTGTGGAAAAATGGTCAGTTCCTTGTAACAGACCAGTAAGTGCCTGACTCTTCCTCCTATCATCTACTCTTACAAGAGCCAGATCAGACCAAAAATGGAATACAGTTGCTTAATCTTCACTTTCCAGTTTTGACAGATGATGAAACAGTTTCCAGCCTACAACCTCTTTCCCACAGACGTTGCAAGCCTCTCTCTATTCTATCAGTATCTCCATGGAAAAATGTTCAGGTGATCTATAATCCTTAGTTTCACCAGGTCTAACCTTCACATCTTTAGACTTGGCATGCCTCCTACACTGGGTTGAAGCATTCTCATTTCCTTTGTATACCATTAGTAAGGAGGAAGTTCCACTTGTACAGTTTCTTCCAACACACATGGAAACAACTCTAGAAAGGATGATTTCCCAACCACAACAACTTCAAGTCTTCAGTTTAACTGTTATCTGTTCCACATATCATCATAAACTTATCTCCTTACCACTTACTTTTACTTGCTCATTTCAGGTTGTTTGGGAAATACTGTCATATTTTAGAATCAAATTTTATTTCTGTATTAATGTATTGAAACATCAGTCAAAATAGAAACCCTGAACATTTATACATTTTTTTGTTCTCAACTTACGAGGTTATTTATACCTTTACGATAAAGCTCTAAAGGTTTGGACTCCAAGAAATCTGTGAAGGCAGTTGCTGCATCTCCTTTGCAGTGGAATGTCTTTTGGCTTAAAAAATTGTCAAGATAATTGAAATTCATATGGTAGTCAGTGGGTGAAAGATCAGGGGAATATGGTAAATGTGGCAAAGCCTCATATTGCAAGCTTCTGTTAAAGATCAGGGGAATATGGTAGATGTGGAATTGAAACTTGGCTCTTTGATTAACAATTCCAAGCTATTATCCATTACATCTGCACATCCAAGCTTAAAGCACCTGGTGTTTACAAGTGGCTACCCATCTAAGTCTGAACCAGCATCGACATTGCTTAACTTCAGTGATCATATGAGAACCAGTATTTGAAAGTGTTGTGGCTGTTAGCTGTTTTTGAATGCAGTTTCTGCATCTTCTTTGCAATGGAATGTATTTTGGCTTAAGAAATTGTCGAGATAATTGAAATTCATCTTGTAGTCAGTGGGCGAAAGGTCAGGGGAATATGGTAAATGTGGCAAAGTCTCATATTGCAAGCTTCTGCCATGTCACCGTGGAAACCAGTGGCCAAGCATAGTCATGTAGCCGAATTGGACACCATCAATTAGCCAGTGCTGGTCACATTTTGCTTAACAGAATATGTATTTAATCTGGTTGCAGTCAGTAAGCATCAGCAGTGAAGCTCTGGTTAGATTCCAGAAAGCTGAAAAGGATAATGCCAATGGCAGACCACCTGATAGTTACCATAATCTTCTATTGGTGCTATTTTGGTTTGGGAATATGTTTGGGTGTTTCATCAGGATCAAGCCTTTGATCCAATCATTTACAATTTCTATAAAGGATCCATTTCTCATTGTTTGAATTTTGCAGATGCAACATCAAATGCACTTCAAAAGAATGAATGTTTTGACTTTCACTAATTTCATATGGAACCTATTTATTGAGTTTCTTCATCATGTCAATTTTCTTGAGATGATCTGCTATTGTTGAAATCTTCATACCCATATCTGAGGCATTTTATCTTATATTTCAACATAAATTTCAAATGTTTTCAGATGTTGAATTGTCACTTGCAGACGGCTTTTCTCTACCAGCTTAATTCTCAAGACTCATATCTCCACTGTGGAATTACAGAAAGACCATGGACATTGACAAACCCGACAAAGCAAGAAAGAGTACGGGAAGCGTATCACAAAAGCCCAAGAAAATATATGTGGCAAGCGAGTTGTGAGGTAGATATTTCAAAATCATCTGTCCAATGTATTTTGAAGCACTGTCAATAAAAAGGTTACATTCCAAAATTAGTCTATGCTGTTAATGACAATAATCCAGATCAAAGAGCAGAGTATTGTGAGTGGTACTTGGCATGATGTTTAGAAGATTGTGCAAAGTAAAGATGCCACATTCAAATTAAATGGTTCAATTAACTACCACAAGAGCACCTACTGGGGATTTGAGAATCCGTGTGTTATGGTGGAACATCATGTTAATTTACCAGGAGTTACAGTGTGGTGCCATTTATCATCAAGAGGATTAATTGAACCATTCTTTTTTGACACTACTGTGACTGGTCTTGTTTACTAGAACTTGCTACAACAGTCAGTTATGCCAAATGTTAAAGAGGACTTTGAAGATAAGGAGTTTTATCTTCAGCAAGATGGAGCACGCCTAGACTACCATCACAATGTTAGATCCTACCTTGATAAGATCTTGCCAAATAGATGGATTGGGTGAAGGGATTTCATAGAATACCCTCCACATTCACCAGACCTCACATCACAAGACTAATTATAAGGATACTTAAAAAAACAGTCTACACTATGAAATTGTCACTGAATTGAGAGCAGCTATTGAACGAGAATTCACAAAATACCAAACAAAATGTTTGGTGATGTTTGCAATTCCATTACTTCCCATCGTCAGCAGTGCTTGACCAGAATGGACAACAGCTCGAAAACAGGCATTGATAAAATAAAATAATGTCTGTAGATTCTATTAAATTTTGAAAATGAAATTTACTTTTAATAAACACTGATTTATAATTATTTAAAATGTGTAAACTTTTTTGGATACCCTGTATTATTGAAAACCTTCATTCTTTTAAATATACATATACATGGATTATTTTTAAAGAGGAGTTTTACAATTTTCATAGTAATAGAAAATGTTAATGGATTTGAATACATTTAGAGTAATTTGTTTTAATTCATAACTAATTATTAAATAAATAAACTGAAGTATGTTTCAATAAACAAGATCAATAGAATTCCAGGGTATTGTAATTCAATAAATAACATTCTGTAAGTAAAAAACAAGAAAAATTAAAAGATTTTTTTCTCTCCTACTTTCAGACCCTGAAATTCTGTCGGGCGAGGGGTGATTCCACCCTGGTTGAGAACCCTCACCTGGAGGTTTCAAGTGACTCTTTCTGATTTTAAATATAAGGTTCCTTTTTGCTCCCATTTTCTCTGTTCTGCCATCCATTTACACAAGCTCGTTAGGTAGATTATTAACCTCTTTCCTGTGCCTATCCTGCCTACAGTATGTCCTATGTGTATCAGATTCTCCAGGGCTTCTTTCCTCATTATGCGTGGTTCTCAACCTTTTTAGCTCAATGTACCCTTTTCATCATTTGTCAAAATGTCATTCCTCCTATCCAAGATTGATTGACTCAAAAGGTGCATTCCAAATAATATGCAGGTGTTAATGAAAAACTTTGCTCTTTTCTATATTAGCACATACAGTGAGGAAAATAAGTATTTCATCCCCTACTGATTTTCTGAGTTTGCCACCTTAGAAAAATCGGAACGGTCTAGAATTTTCAGAGTATGTACTTCTTGAAAGTGAGAGATAGAATATATAAAAAATTCTAGAAAATCACATTATATTAATTTTTGAACATTTATTTCTTTTTTATTGAAAAAAATAAGTATTTCATCCCATAGCAGAACATAACTCAGTATTTGATGAAGAAAGGGATTATTTTTATCGAAGAGTTTTACAAATTTAATATCAACAGAAAATGGTGATGGATTTTTAAACATGAATGACTGTACAATCATTTGTTTTAATTCATGACTAATTATTTAATGCATGTAGTCATTTGCTTAATTCATAGCAAGTTATTAACTAAATAAACTGAAGCATACTTCAATAAACAAAAAGTTCAATAGAATTCCAGGATATTGTAATTCAATGAACAATATTCTGTAAATAAAATCAAGAAAAAGTAAAATCCGTAAATTCCCACCTGGGGGGGAATTCTCACCTGGTTGTGAACTCATTTACTAAAACAATGTACGAAGACGATAAAGCAAACAGTTTACTAACAGAAGAAGAAAGAGAAAAAAGTGTTGTGAGGATAAGGAGGTAAGTAGATAGATAAAGTCGAATTTTAAAAAAGTTGATTATGGAAAAATGTTAGGATATATCAAGAAAAAAGAAAAGTAGAAAAGACAGATGATATTTAGATATTCCGTCTGCTTTTCATCCAACTAAACAGACTCAGATGATTATTATTTCTCTTAATCTCCAAATGCCATTATGCCCCACTCCGCATACTACCCTTTTTCTCAAAGTCTTTTACAGCCGATTCTTTTAAAGCATTCTCATTTTTCCGGGCATGCTTTTTAGTTGCTGACATATGTGCAATATCTTGAAGAGGGAAAACTTTTTGTTTGCCCTAAAACACCAGCATCGATCTCGCCCCACAAAAAAACTGCCTCCCAACATATAACTTTCTTGCTTCAACATCACATTACATGATTCTTTATCTTCTGGCAAAAGAAAAATATTTGCCCTTTCGCACATTCCACTCATTATCTGTCTAGTCATCTCTATCTCTCCATATCTCCCCATATATATATATATATATATGTGGAGACAAGGTGAGACCTAACTAAGCATTACTAAAAATAAGAACTAAATGAGATATGCCTAGACATGAATAGTGGAATGAGAACAGTCTAGCCTCGCAGATTAAATAAAGGGTTAGAATTCCCTGTCCATTACCTGGATAGACATACACCTGATGAAGGCCAGAGGGAACAATGGCCAAAACATTGTGATTAAAACAAAAAAATTACTATTGTCCACTGTGGAGGCACGGGGGAGTAATGGATAGCAGCTCAGATTGAGGAATAGGAGAGCTGAGTTTGAATTCTAGTCGAATCACCTAAGTGTGTATCACGCCTGGTACATAACTGAATTTGGAGGCATGGTGGAGTAATCAGAGAGCTGAGTTCAAATTCCAGTCGAATCCATTACATTCACTTACGTGATAATACCCTTGGGAAAAGTATGAATCGTCTTCTTCTCCCCTTAGCTATGGGTAAATATCAGGACAGACCGGGTTCTATAGCCTTGGATGGCAACTTGTCTACTGCAGAAAGAAATGGCAACCTACTGCGGGGAAAAAAAAAAATTTGCCTCATCAGTCATATATCGAAAGATACATGATTGCCATAGCATGTATCACACAAGCCACATAACTGTCTGACCTTTGGGAAAGGTATGAAACCTCTTCTTCTCCCCCTCCCCCTAGCGATGGGTAAATAGCAGGACAGACCGGGTTCTATAGCCTTGGATGGAATCAGGTCTACCGCAGAAAGAAATGGCAACCTACTGTGGGAAAAAAATTTGCCTCATCAGTCATGTATCGAAAGATACATGATCGCCTAAGCGTTTATCCCACATGGCATATAACTGACTCATTGGCCTCATGTAAATCATGTAAAGAAAATGTTCAAGGTGAAACTTTTTTGACAAGACTCACGATCCACTGAGGCAAAAATGGCCATACTGCCTTCAAAATCAACTAAATTACCTTTCTTTCCCGTACTTCCTCTTCTATGTGACATGTCCATTCAGAATATCGGCAATCATGGCTCTCCACAATTTCCCATCCACGTAACTCTTAATAACTTTTGTCCTTATCTCTCCTAAAACTTGTTCCGACATCCATTTACTCACGGTTGTTAAGTATGTTATGCATTGTTTTCCTCTGTCCCTCCTGCTTTTAATCAGGTCTTGTGAGTATCAGATTTTCCAAGCCCTCTTTTCTTATTATGTGCCCTAGAAATTTCAACTGTCTATTCCTGATGTTTAGTATAACTGTCCTTCTTGTTGCCATTGTCTCTAGGACTTTGTCGTTGCTCAAAAGCTTGGTCCGTGATATTCACAGCCTCCTACTGTAGAACCACGTTTCTGTTGCTTCAAATATATTCTTCATCTGTCAGGGGATTGTCCTGCATTCACTGCCATATAAGAGGACTGATATCACATAACAGTTCAGTACTCTTTTCTTTGTTTCTAATGAAATTTTCCTGTTTCTTAATACTTTGCTTAGCTTTAGGATGGCATTATAATAAGTGTCTAAATGTATTTGCTCCTCATATTCAGTACTCTTTTCTTTGTTTCTAATGAAATTTTCCTGTTTCTTAATACTTTGCTTAGCTTTAGGATGGTATTATTAGTGTCTAAATGCATTTGCTCCTCATATTCAGTACACTTTTCTTTGTTTCTAATGAAATTTTTCTATTTCTTTGCAAGGCATCTTTCACTGTCGCAATGCACCTTTGAATTTCAGTCCCACACTTTCAGTACTCTGTTAAAAGAATTTTCAGATATTTAAGTTATTTTTTTTTTAAGCTTTTCATCCCAAGCAAGGCTGGAAGCCACTAGCACGCAAGGGGTTACAGAAGGTTTGGAGGAAGAGCAGATACGAGTGGTAGAGGAAAGCATGTGGAGAAAGATAGTGGATCAATCAAGGCAAGGGGGTTACAGAAGATTTGGAGCGAGAGCAGTTAGGAATGAAAGGGGAAAGGATGTGGAGAAGAGAAGTGGATAGATCAAGGCAACTGGAGGTGTCGATTGACGTTACACTTAAATAGTTGGAGATTATATTTGTCAGGGAAACAGGAATAAGGAAGGGAGTTCCACAGGCGAGAGGTGCGAGACATAAAGCTATTGGAGTAGAAGAGACATCTACATCTAACAGTTTCAACAGTGAAGGGATGGGAACGGGATGCTAGCCTCGTAGGACACTTACATTCATGCAGCCTGGGAACCAGTGAAAGCAGCTCATCGGAGCAATTACCGTGAAAGTATTTGTAAAAAAGACAGAGCGAGGCAACGGCACGTCTGTGAGAGAGCAACTGCAGACGAGATGACAGATCAGGGCCAATTACATTGCATATCCGTCTCTGGATCTTATCAAGAACCCTGAGCCAAACAGCAGGGGCTCCAGACCATATATGGCAGCAATACTCCATGCAAGGGTGAATGGTTGATTTATAGATTTGGAGGATCGATTCCGGGGAGAAAAATTTCCTGGCCTGGCACAGGGAGCCACCTTTCCTTGTGGTGGATGAAGCAATTGACTTGATGTATTTGTTCCATCTCAGATCAGCGGACAGCGTGAGACCAGGCAGCCGCAGTGAGGAGCTCTCGAGATGTTGGGCTTCAGACATTCTAATGGGATGCAGGGATGGATCCCTGTGGTGGTTAATAGAGAGCAGTTTTGTTTTAGAGGCGTTAAAGTTAACCAACCAATTCTTGCCCCAGTTCACAACCGATTGTAGGTCCTTTTCAAGATGAACTGCCAGGTTAACTTTGTCAGCATCACTAGATTTGTTTTGTTCTACATGTTTGATTTTGGTATCTGTAATTTGTAATTTACATGTTGCGCTGTTCCTTTTACTAAGAACCATGCATTTTGTCTTCTTGGATTTGATGTTTATCCGTTTATATATACTGGGTGCGATGGATGAATTTTCGTCAAAAATGAAAATAATACTGACATCTAATTTTAACAGATATGTTTATCAAAATGACACAAAAATATTTTGAAATGCTAAAGAATAAATTTATTCAATAGAATCGCCATTAGCACCAACCACAAGCTTCCAGACGACTTCAGGATCTCCTGCATCTCTTCTGGATGGTCTCCTTGTTTAAGTTGGTGAATGCTGCCATAATCCTTGCCTTCGGTTCATCTTTAGTGTTACAAGGATTTTTGTTGGTCTCTCACTCAACTGCTACCCACACATAACAATCAAGGAGGTTGCAGTCTGGGGAGTTAGGTGGCCAGATGTAAGGGGTTGATGTGGTCGCAGACATGACTGGGTTCTCCTGCTTGTGTGGCATGGTGCAGAGTCCTGTTGCTAAACATAGGGTCTTCAACCCTCTTGACCCAGGACAGAACTAGTTCTTCAAGGCACTTGACAGTCAACCGTATTGAATGTATTTTCTAAAAACTTCCTTTTTATCTACAGATCATTCTCAGCATCCTTCTCTATTGTCGAAAGTCTTCTCTTCATTGAATACTACAGTTCTAGCATTGAACTACTGATGATGATGATGATGATGATGATAGATAGATAGATAGATAGATAGATAGAGAAAGAGAGAGATTGAGAGATAAAGAGATAGATAGGGAGACAGATAAAGAGCTAGATAGAGAGATAGATATAAATAAGTAAATCTATCTATATATTGAGAGGTAGGCAGATAGATAGATAGATAGATAGATAGATAGATAGATAGATATGATATGTACAGGTTTAGATATATATGTTAGGTTGGTTAATTTTATGTATCACCCAGTAAGGATCAATCTCACTAGTAATAATTTAGCAAACTAGACTTGCTAATCATTAAATCTGCTCAGGCCAACATAGATATGTATGAATAGACTTAGATAGATAGATAGATAGATAGATAAGGTACAGATTGAGATAGATAGATAGATAGATAGATAGATAGATAAGGAACAGACTGAGATAGATAGATAGATAGATAGATAGATAGATAGATAGATAGATAGATAAGGTACAGATTGAGATAGATAGATAGATAGATAGATAAGGAACAGACTGAGATAGATAGATAGATAGATAGATAGATAGATAGATAGATAGATAGATAAGGTACAGATTGAGATAGATAGATAGATAGATAGATAGATAGATAGATAAGGAACAGACTGAGATAGATAGATAGATAGATAGATAGATAAGGTACAGATTGAGATAGATAGATAGATAGATAGATAGATAGATAAGGAACAGACTGAGATAGATAGATAGATAGATAGATAGATAGATAGATAAGGTACAGATTGAGATAGATAGATAGATAGATAGATAGATAGATAAGGAACAGACTGAGATAGATAGATAGATAGATAGATAGATAGATAGATAAGGTACAGATTGAGATAGATAGATAGATAGATAGATAAGGAACAGACTGAGATAGATAGATAGATAGATAGATAGATAAGGTACAGATTGAGATAGATAGATAGATAGATAGATAAGGAACAGACTGAGATAGATAGATAGATAGATAGATAGATAGATAAGGAACAGATTTAGATAGATAGATAGATAGATAGATAAGGAACAGACTGAGATAGATAGATAGATAGATAGATAGATAGATAGATAGATAGATAGATAGATAGATAGATAAGGTACAGATTGAGATAGATAGATAGATAGATAGATAAGGAACAGACTGAGATAGATAGATAGATAGATAGATAGATAGATAAGGTACAGATTGAGATAGATAGATAGATAGATAGATAGATAGATAAGGAACAGACTGAGATAGATAGATAGATAGATAGATAAGGAACAGATTGAGATAGATAGATAGATAGATAGATAAGGAACAGACTGAGATAGATAGATAGATAGATAGATAGATAAGGTACAGATTGAGATAGATAGATAGATAGATAGATAGATAGATAAGGAACAGACTGAGATAGATAGATAGATAGATAGATAAGGAACAGATTGAGATAGATAGATAGATAGATAGATAAGGAACAGACTGAGATAGATAGATAGATAGATAGATAGATAAGGTACAGATTGAGATAGATAGATAGATAGATAGATAGATAGATAGATAGATAGATAAGGAACAGACTGAGATAGATAGATAGATAGATAGATAGATAGATAGATAGATAGATAGATAGATAGATAGATAGATAAGGAACAGATTGAGATAGATAGAAAGAATGAAAGAAAGGCTTTGGTAGGTATGAACATAGAGAGATAGATATAAACAGGCTAGATAGATAGGCTTAGATAGGTTACGTTGGTTAATTTTATTGACATGTCAACACTTTTTGGGTTATGTCATGTCAAATTTTGTATGGAACACTCTGTGTGGATCAACATCACTACTGACTAGTAATAGTCAACCAGTCTAGTTTTGCTAACAATTAACCCTGCTGAGGTGCGAAGATAGATAGATCGCTAGATAAATATGAATAGATAAAGATTAATAGACTTAGATAGATAGATAGATAGATAGATAGATAGATAGACAGATAGACAGATAGAGTGATAGATGTTAGTTTGCCTCATGGCACATCAACTCCTTATGGGTCATTTAATGCTGAAATTTAATTTTCTTGGAAGCATTTTCTTATGTGCCATGTGCTTTCAGGATGTAAGCGATCATGGCTCTCCACCTCTTCCTATCCCTTGCAGCTCTCAACAAGTTCCTTCCCTCTGCCATCTCCCTGAGACCACATTCTGTCATCCACTTGCTCAAGCCTGCTAGGTATGTCATGGGTTGTCTTCTCTTGTCTCTCTTTCCCTCTATTCGACCCGTGAGTATCAGATTCTCCAGGCCTTCCTTCCTCATTATGTGTCCCAGAAACTTCAGATGCCTCTTTCTGCTATTAAGTATCCTCCTTGTTTGCAACCTAAGATCTCATCGTTGCTCACACACTCAGTCCATGATATCCTTAGTATCCTTCTGTAGAATTACATCTCTGTCACCTTGAGTCTCTTCTTCATCTTTGAGGAAATCGTCCAACATTCGCTGCCGTAAAGAAGGACAGATGTCATGTAACAGTTCAGTATTCTTTTCTTTGTTACCAAAGACATCCTCCTGTCTCACAGTAGTCTTCCCAGCTTTTGGAATGTGTCTTTGGCCATTTCCATATGGCTACGCATCTCAGTTTCGCACTTACCGTCCTGTGTCAAGACGCTTTTCAGGTATTTAAACTTCTACATCTGCTTGATTCTAGTGCTCCTGACCTGCAAATTGCATTAGTAATTTCTTTTTCAAATTTCTGCATTTCTGGGAATTTTTTTTTTCCTTGTAATATATTGCTGGTAAAATTTTTTTTTTACAAAAATGTATTGCTGGTAATTTTTATAATTTTTTCATTTTTTACAAAAATGTAATGTTGGTAATTTTTTACTTTTAAAATGTATTGCTGGTATTTTTACAATAAAAATATATTTTTATACTTTCATAGTGTTTTGAACCCAGTTTGGTGTTTAACTATTTGGCCATATTTAGGAGCCTAACAGGTGCTACCACCCCGAGTCAGGGTGAATCTGGGAACAACAGTAATTCAGAGATAGTTCCATGCTCCTCAAAACCTCCAGATCAGAGACCTTGTTGTTGGATAGATAGATAGATAGATATGAACAAACTGAGATAGATAGATAGATAGATAGATAGATAGATAGATAGATAGATAGATAGATAGATAGATATGAACAGACTTAGATAGATAGATAGATAGATAGATAGATATGAACAGACTTAGATAGATAGATAGATAGATATGAACAGACTTAGAAAGATAGATAGATAGATATGAACAGACTTTGATAGATAGATAGATAGATAGATATGAACAGACTGAGATAGATAGATAGATAGATAGATATGAATAGACTTAGATAGATAGATAGATAGATAAATAGATAGATATGAACAGACTTAGATAGATAGATAGATAGATAGATAGATATGAACGGACTTAGATAGATAGATAAATATGAACAGACTTTGATAGATAGATAGATATGAACAGACTTAGATAGATAGATAGATATAAACAGACTAAGATAGATAGATAGATAGATACGAACAGACTTAGATAGATAGATAGATAGATATGAACAGACTAAGATAGATAGATAGATAGATAGATGAACAGACTGAGATAGATAGATAGATAGATATGAACAGACTTAGATAGATAGATAGATAGATAGATATGAACAGACTGAGATAGATAGATAGATAGATAGATAGATATAAACAGACTAAGATAGATAGATAGATAGATAGATATGAACAGACTTAGATAGATAGATAATGATTATACTTAAATATCTTTAGACAAATACATCAATACTAAATATGTTGATAGATTTGAACTGAGATATATTTATGAGTCTCTCCCAAACTCACTGTGTTTGTAAATTATTGATGCTTTCCAAGATGACTTACCTCCCTTTGTATCTTCTCTTTTTTTTTTTCTCTCTCTGATATAATGAAGATTCCACTTTCTGAATGCTTTAGTCCCACCCATATGCCTTTTGCCCCACCCCCTAGCCTGCCAACTGATCAGGGCCATCCACAAGTACAGATTCTTTGCCTGTGTTCATATTTACTTGTTTTAGAAGGCTCAACTGTGGGTAGGTATGTTTGTGTTTTTGTTAATCCACCCAGTGGGGAGGAGATGTTCTTCTAACAGTAGAATTAGAATTTTGTCTTTTTTTTTACCTTGGCTCAGATACACAGGTGGAAGATTCAGAAAATATGAGTCAATATTTTAGGATAATTTTTTGTCTTTCACTCTTCGTCTTTTAATTCTTCCCTTTTTCACTTCCTTAACTTTTTCTTTTTTCCAATTATTAAATAGTTCTTCTTTTCTTCTTTCACTTCTCCTTTCACTTCTTTTACTTTTTCTTCTTTCACTTCTTTTAATTATTTTCCATCTTCTTCTTTCACTTTTTTCTTCTTTCATTTCTCTTTTCACTTCTTTTACTTCTTTTTTAATTCTTTTCTTCTTTCACTTCTTTTACTTCTTCTTTCACCTTTTCTTCTTTCACTTCTCCTTTCCCTTCTTTTACATCTTTTTCTGTCACTTTTTCGCCTTTCATTTCTCTTTTCACTTCTTTTACTTCTTCTTCTTCTTTCAGCTTTCACTTCTTTCACTTTGTCACTTTTTCTTCTTCTTTAAGCTTTTCTTCTTTCATTTCCACTTTCACTTCTTTTGCTTCTTCTTCTTTAACCTTTTCTCCTTTCACTTCTTTTTCTTCTCCTTTCACTTCATTTCTTTCTTTCATTCTTCACCTTTTCCTCTTTCACTTCTTCTTTCACGTTTTTTATGTCTTTTTCTTCTTTAACCTTTTCTTCTTTCACTTCTCCTTTCATTTAATTTACTACTTCTTCTTCTTCTTTCACTTCTTTCACTTCTTTTCACCTTTTTTCCTTCCTTTTCTCATTTCACTTCTTCTTTCACCTTTTCTTTTTTTTCACTTCTTCTTTCATAAGTGTTGATAATCTGTAAAAGAAACAAATCATTTAATCACTTCTTTTTCATCTTTTTCTTTTTCACTTCTTCACTTCTTCCTTTTCCGCCTCTTTCACTTCTTTGATACTTTCTTCTTTTACTTCTTCTTGACCTTCTTTTACCTTTTCTCTCACTTTCTCTTCTTCTTTCACTTTTTCCGTTTCCACTTATTTCTCTTTCACTCTATATTTCTTTCTGCTTCTTTTCTTTTTTATTTTTAAGCATTTCACCCCAAGCAAGGTGGGAAGCCACTAGCACGCAAGGGGTTACAGAGAGTTAGAGCGAGAGCAAATAGGAGTGATAGAGAAAAAAATGAAGAGAAGGATAGGTGATAGATCAGGGCATCTGGAGACGTCGATTGACATTACATTTGAATAGTTGGAGATTATAGCTATCAGGGAAACAGGAAGAGGAGGAGGGAGTTCCACAGGCTAGAGGTGCGAGACATGAAGCTATTGGAGTGGAAGAGACAATTTCATTTAACACTTTCGACAGTGAAAGGGTGTGAGTGAGATGCCAGCCTAGTAGAACGGTTAAATTCATGAAGTTTGGGAACCAGCAAGAGCAGCTCCTTGGAGCAGTTACCGTGAAAGTATTTGTAAAGAAGACAGAGTGAGGTAACAGCACATCTGTGAGAGAGTGACGTTTTTCTTTTTTTTTTTTTAAGCGTATCACCCCAAGCAAGGCTGGAGGCCACTATCACGCATGGGGTTATAGAAGGGTTGGAGGAAGAGCAGATAGGAGTGGTAAAGGAGAGGATGGGGAGAAACAGAAAGACAGTGGGTCGATCAAGGCAAGGGGGTTACAAAAGATTTGGAGCGAGAGCAGATAGGAAGGAAAGATGAAAGGATGTGGAGAAGGGAAGTGGATAGATCAAGGCAACTGGAGATGTCAATTGATGCTACACTTAAACCGTTAGAGATTGTATTTGTCAGGGAAACAGTAATAGGGAAGGGAGTTCCATAGGCGAGATGTGCGAGACATGAAGCTATTGGAGTAAAAGAGACATCTACATCTAGCAGTTTCCACGGTGAAGGGGTGGGAACAGGACGAGATGCCAGATCAGGGCCAATTAGATTGCATATCCGTCTCTGGATCTTCTCAAGCAGCAATACTATATATATCTATATATCTGTATATCTATTTAACATTCAGCTTTTAATTTTATTACCTTGATTGTTTTTTATCAAATAAATAAAAATGTAAAAAATTGTTTTATTCTGAAAAATCAAATGTAACGTTGAATATATTAAAAAGAAAATGAATTTGTAAGTTTCAAAAATAACTAAAATATTAAAATTGAACCTGAGGTTTAAAAGATTATGACAGACAAATGTATATAACCTAATAGCCTACAAAAGCAGCTTTCAAAATATTTTTACACCAACCACTGGTGAGATTTTGATGAAACAAATTACTATAGCTGTCTCGCTTTGTTAACCAACAATTGACCTCTGACCTTTTAAAGGTTTATTTTAATGGTTCTTCAACTTTGGCCTTTTCATTTAGAGCTTATATTTCATGCGTTAACTCTTTCTGTCTCTCTCTCTCTCCAATTTTGTGAAAACTGGCACCCCCTTTGTTCCCTATTCTCCACCCACTGGTAAATATGGCCAGTTTTAATTGGTCAGTTTTAATTGGTCAGTTTTAATTGGTCAGTTTTAATTGGTCAGTTTTAATTGGTCAGTTTTAATTGGTCAGTTTTAATTGGTCAGTTTTCACTCTCCTTTCCGTACATAAAAAACAAAGCCGTATTTATAAAGACTTGAATTGTTTCCCTTTTTTACTTCTATCTTTGACTTTTAGGTGCCACCAAAATTAAAGCAAAATATTGCTACCCACTTTTTAATATATTTACCAAAAGTCAGGGAATTATCAAATTCAAATGAAATTTTCAGTACTTTATGAATGAATAAATTCTATACCGAATTCATTATTTTATTAGAATAATTCACCAACCCCGCTTTTCAATAACTCATGTTTAATTTTTTTTTTTTGGTGGGGAGGGGGTCAATTTTTTTACAATTATATAAAAAAAAAATCCCTGAAGATGTTATTTCAGGAAAACATTTATGCAATATCAAGTGTAAACATATGGAAAATTTGTCCCGAATCTTACCAAAAATAATTCAATAAAACTCAAAAATAAATTTTTCTGACAGTTGGTGTTTACATAATTTATTAAAACATATTATTTTCTCTTGGATTGAACAGAAAAAAATCTACACTTAAAATTTATTTTCAAAAAATCAGTACATTGCGGTTTGTCAGAACAGTGTTTTTTTTTTATTAAATAAAGACAGATGCTTGAAGAATAAAAAAAATGTAAAGTTTAATACCGTTTTTGAGGGTGAACCTTTTTCAAAGAATTTTAATTTTTTTTTCATTCTAGCAACAGCTGTTAGATTATTTTTGGTATGGATGGCCAAAAAGGATATAATTTTGAATTGCTGCCTTTGACTACTTTTCCTATTGGAAGAGTAATATGATTATTCAATAACTCTTAAATTCAAAATAATTGAAAAAAAGGAAACAGATTGGGTGTAATTAGATAGCTTATAACAGTTCCGAAAATAAAAAAAAATTTAAAAAAGCAATGTAATGAAAATTAATGAAGTTTATTACAATTGTTTTTTTTACAATCTGCTGCAAATTAGATCTCTTTCTGGTTAACTCTACATTTTGGCTGGATGTAAATGTTAAAAAAGCAAAAATAAAAATAAAATTTTGCTCACTGCACAGGGACTCTGAGCATCATAAAACAATTCCTTGCAAAAAAATATAAAATACAATATAAAAGGAGCCAATTATGAATGATGCTACCAAAGAAAAAAACATTAAAAAATAGTAAGTCATGATTCACCATATTTGCTTTTAAGAATGTTGCTCATAATGACTTTAACAGAATCGCAGTGAATGGGCAAGATGTCAACGTCACTGGAAAGTTTCAACCTCACCTCCAGCTCCTAGCAACTCTAACTTCCTACAGGTTGCTTCCCTTGCTCACAAAGAGACATTCTGCTCACATCCTCTATATTGGCAATACAAATAATTTTATATTAACAATTCCTGTCTTTTCCTTTCATCTCACTGGTGGTACTTGTTTCATTTGTTCTATCATGCTACTGTAACAGGAGGTTACTATGGAAGAAAGATTTATTCTCTCATTTGTATTTTCCCCTGTTATGGGCATTATTATATTCATGATATAATAACATAGTAGTTCACAGACAGAACAGAATGGCTGAAAGGAAAAAGAATGACAAACATGCTTTGTTCTCAGAGAGACCTTTATACTACTGAGACATAAAAAAAAACTATATATTTACATATATACACATGTCCCATGCAGAGAATAATATATCACATACATCTACATGGATTAGCAGAGTGTAAGGAGAAACATAAAGTATGTGTCTTATATATAATATGCCGATACTACTGTGTCTGAAGAAACCATGTTTAGGACTCCAGATTCAAAAGAGCCAGGTGAGGACATATTCCACGAATGGGAAACAACGAGTCTTGGGTTTTCACAAATTGAGAACAGTAAAGTGGAGTTTCATTCTATATCTGGAAAATATATATTCCCAAATGAAAACATCACCATTGACTTGTAAGCTGCTGTAGCAGTAGATTGAGACCCTGCTCGGGCCATGCATGCCTGGGCTAAAGAAAGCAACCTTACTGTTTAATGTTTAGTTGCTGAAAAGAAACTGAATTTGACTGCCACTTTGGTTGCTGTATGGAGCAATGTTATTAAGCAGCCATCTCATTACCTATGTAACTTATCTCCACCAAAGTGAGATAATTGCCTTCTCTATCTTTATACTACCATACATACATTTATAATAGTTTTGTACATTGGAAGAAGGCAGAAGATCAGTTGTTATCTTGACACGATTTTACTTTTAACTCAATTTTACATTTAGTTTTTGTTATTTATAAGTACAGTTTAATTACAGAATCTTTAAAACATGCCTTCTTATTCAGCTACAAACTAAGTGTCTGGTGACCAATTTATTGATGCACTCTTTTATACATATATATATACATAGATCAGGCATAAAAAAGATTATTGTTTTGAATGCTGGAGGATGAAACTGCCACCCAGTGGTTAAGGTTTAATATTGGAATTAAACTTAAATACTGCTGATCTGTTTTGAAACATTGTAATTTTTGTGTTGCGATGGAATCATTTTTTTTTTTTAAATAATTATAATCTAGGCTCTACTTGTGTATCGCGCACTGCTTTTTAAAAATAAAAACAAAAATACTAAAGAACTTTGAATCATCAATCTAACAGTTCTTTCCTATTATATCAATATATTTACACACACACACATACACATATATATATATATATATAGAGAGAGAGAGAG
>OZ038508.1:8434955-8439955 GCA_964036315.1 Acanthosepion esculentum | reverse complement strand
TAAAAATATTAACTAAAATATAATATGTTAATTAATAATAGAAATTAACAAATATTACAATTTAATTAATAATATAACATAACAACATCTATATAAACCATAAAGAAAAATTAATTTAATTTTGAAGAAAGAATTTACAACTGGAAGAAAAATTTACAGCTGAAAAAAATAAAAGATGTAAACAAAAGCAAAATTTTATGAACGTGCACGTGTAAAAGAACATTAAATTCATGAATACACAAATGTACAAAAATGGAGTAAAAAAGTGGATTGAAAAAGACATGTAACAAAGTGAAAAAATTAAAAATACTGTTTGAAACCACAACCCCTGAAGACTGGAAATTTTACCAAGAAACATCAATGTTGGGATAAAATTGATATTTAAGAGTTAAGTAATGTTTTTATCTGATATCATTATATATATCTATATCTATATATAGATTTGAAAAAAAAAACGCAAAGGCATTTTTTCCCTTTACTACTCCTTTAATACTGTTTAATAAATAAATAAAAACAGAACATCTATTCAAATATGGGCATCCATTAAAAATAATGTTTAAGCAATAAGTTTAAATATGTCAGATTAATAAATGAAAAATCCATTCCTAAAAATTGCCTCTGTATATGTCAGAATATGAAAGTGAGCAGATATGTATATTTCAAAAGCAATATTCAGACTTTGTTTGACCAGGAGGTTCTTCAAGCAATAAATTAAAATATGTTGGATTAATGAATGAAAATCCATTCATATATATATATATATATATATATATATATATATTTTTTTTTAAAATAAAAACAGACCACTTTAAGGTTCCATATAATAAATTATTTCACCACAGCCCTTTTAAAGGACAGCGGATCATCAGATTTTATTTCCAAAGGTTGAAACGAAAAATGAAAAGAAATTTACACATTTATGACGAGCAGTAATAAGTAAATTAACGAAGTGAGGGAGTGAAGGTGGTAGAGAGACATGATTGATTTATTTAAATGATTTTTATTTAAATTATTAGCTCTGATTTACATTGAGCTCTCTGGATTTTATCCTCCTTGGGTCTACCCATACGGATTACCTAGTTTTTCGTAAACTAAATATATATATATATATATATATATATATATATATATATATATATATATATATATATATATATAGATATAGATATATATAGATATATATATAAAGTGGAAAGACTATATTGAATCCATTGCGAGGTCAGCTGCTAAAAAGTTGATTCACTGTGTTGTATAAGACAATTTCTCTCTCAAGAATCTTTCTTACATATCTATCAGTCTACCATTCGTCCATGCTTAGAATATTGCTGCCACTTATGGTCTATTGCCCCTGCTATTTACCTTGAGCTTCTTCATAAAGTCCAAAGGAGAAACAGCAATATTATAGGTCCTGATCTGGCAGCTCAGCTTCAGTCACTTTTCCAACACTGTAAGGTTACTACTCTATGCCTTTACTATAAATACTTTCATGGTAATTGTTCAAATGAACTCTTCGTTATGGTACCTTGACTTTTTGAATTTAAGCATAGAACTAGACTGGCACTGAGATTTCATCAATTTAGAGTTGAGCTGGTTAGATGTAACCATAAATTCTATGCTTACAGTTTCTTTTCTCACACTTCTTGCTTGTTGAACTCCCTTCTGACTCCATGATTTCCAGCCAACTTTAATCTTCCAAAATTTGAATGCAATGTCAATCACAATCTACTCTGTCCCCCAGATTACACTTTAATTAATGTTCTTATTTAGTGTTAATGTTTCTATTCCTAATTCTTGCACACCCATAACCCTTTGTATCATGCATGGGGTGATATTAAGTAATATATATATATATATATATATATATATATATATATATATATATAGCATAATGAGAAGCCACGTATACTTTCTTGATATGTATATAATATGGAGAAAACAAGTAAGTTCCACATACACATGCAGAAAAAAAGAGAAATACTGGATTTTAAAATTAGACACATATAAACTAGGGTTAAAAAAAGATTTGGGAATTTTAAATCTGTATAAATATTTCAATAGTTAAAAAAATTTTTTTTAGATATAGTTAAAAAAACCTTTTTAAACAACATCTAAAATATTATTATCATTAGATTTACGTTAGAAATATTCAAACACAGTTGCATTCCACATCACGTGACGTCTGCGTCTTGCGACAGACGCTACTTGAAAACAAACTTCTGAATACAGTTATTTAATTTATTTCTGACGAAAGATCTGGGCAGATCTGAAATATCAAATATATATATATAAAAAAATATAAATAAATACTTTCACAAAAAAACATTCAATTTTTTTTAATTTGCAACTTTTCAGTTGTTTTCTCCATATTATAGATATATATATATATATATATATATATATATATATATATATATATATATGAAGCAATATAGTCTTAAAGTGTGCTATATTTATGGGATAAAGTGCTTAATATCAGAGATAAAGCGTGTGTAAATATAAAAGTGAACATAGAAGTCAACACTTAGAGGCAACAGTCTGTTTCATGCTAGATGCAATCGTCAGGCCACGATGATTGCATCTAGCATGAAACAGACTGTCGCCTCTAAGTGTTGACTTCTATGTTCACTTTTATATTTATATATATATATATATATATATATATATATATATATATATATTTCATTAAAGACAACTGAACACCCAGACAAAAACAATAACATAAATATTTTCTACAAAAGCCAAATGCACATCGACTATAAGCAAGATGAATCTTCACTTAGAAATATCATAAAGAAATACACTACTCCAGTTGTTCCAAACAAAAAGATTAAATTAATTAATTAATTAATTATCTATTACAAAAAATTTTAAATAGTTAACCTTATCCTCAAAAATAACAACACACCTTCAAAATCAAATTTACAAACAACAAACATTATTTATGAGTTCAAATGATTTGTGTTATTGATCAAACTGAATTCATAAATAATTACATCGGTCACACGACTACATGCCAATCCAGACGACTTACGTTACACCTATCTGACCACAGCTCTATTAGAACTCATTTAAACACACACACAAACTTACCAGATTCCATCCAAAACATACTAGTAAAAAATACAAGGATAATAACCTTATCCACATAATGAAAGCCTTAATAATAAATAAAAAAAAACTCAATAATATTAACTATGAACAAAATGTGCTGTGCTCAGAAAATAAAACATCCCTATAACTCTAGTTACATACGCACAACCCATACATTTAGCTAAAAAGTAAAAGTAAAATCATCCTTGATATTGGCCAAATATATTGGTGTAAACACTTGAAATTACAGAATATTTGGACAGTTTTTACACACTTTGTGTTCAGAAAAAGAAACACTTGTACAAACAAAAGAAAAATTAAATAAAAAGCTTAATCACAGTACCTTGTCAGTCATCTTTAATGTAACATGTATAAAAAAGTGATTGCTACCTAAATATGCAACATATATATATATATATATATATATATATATAATGAAATGAAGAGGTTATAATGGTTCCAACAAGAGAAAAGTGTGTATATTAAAAAGAAGAGAGGTACCGCAAACTTTTTTGGTTGTAATGTGGGTTTTTAAAAAAAATATTATTCTTTATTTTTCATAGTTTTACATAGTTTTACAACACGTGTTTCTGGTCTTATGACCGTCTTCAGGTAAAGGGTGGAGATTTCCACATATTATTAAAAATAATTATTAAAAATAATTAATTTTTTTCCTTTATGTTTTTCAATGTTACATCTTCTCTATCTTCGCGAAGGGTCATAAAACTAATTGTTTTATGACCCTTTGCTCAGAACTCTTCAATACCATTTAAAGGAAGACATTGTAATGACCAACACAAAAACAGAGAATGTCTCATATAGAGAAGATGTAACATTGAAAAACATAAAGGAAAAAATTAATTATTTTTAATAATTATTTTTAATAATATGTGGAAATCTCCACCCTTTACCTGAAGACGGTCGTAAGACCAGAAACACGTGTTGTAAAATTATGTAAAACTATGAAAAACAAAGTATAATATTTTTTTAAAAAACCCAAATTACAACCAAAAAAGTTTGCGGTACCTCTCTTCTTTTTAATATATATATATATATATATATATATATATATATATATATATATATATATATATATATACATATATATATATATATATATATATATATATATATATATATATATATATATATATATATATGTTTGTGTGGTTGTATTGATGTGAGTTTCTGATCCTGGGTTTCCCACCCCAGCAATCATCAGATAAATGCAAGGGCGTGAAACCCAGGGTCACAAACTCACATCAGTCCAACTAAATATGCTAGCTCTATCACTGATATTGAGTGCTTTGCAATAAGTACTATGCATATATAATATATAAATAATATATATAAAAATTACAGACATACATACATATATATATATATATATATATATATATATATATATTAATAAACATACATATAGCTACATTCTTAACTGTGTATGCATGCCAACGCATTTATATATAGTTACTCATATCTAATTATTTGGTTTATATCCACATTTATACATATATATATATATATATATATATATATATATATCATATATCATGTGGATGACAATATATATGCTCCTGAAAAAAATTTATTTCGGTTGAGCTCTCTGGGGAGGATGTGTGGGTTTGTAAACAGTGACTATTACGGCTAATAATGCAAGACTCTTCGGTAAATCGAATCGAGTTCTCTCAGTCACTGTGTGTTTATCTAAAAATAAATACGCTTAAATTCACCTTCTTCTCTGTTGTGCGCCAACGGCTTCAGGGTAAAATTTTCCGATTGACGCGAATTCAGCTGGTTTTTGATTCTAGCCAGAGGCAACCGGACGTCTAGCCACACTGATGAGCTGTGATACAGCGAAACAGTCTGTCTGAGGATGACAATATATATATATATATATATATGTATAT
>OZ038508.1:8407455-8429955 GCA_964036315.1 Acanthosepion esculentum | reverse complement strand
AGCTGTATAGACCAGTGTGTACCAAGGTGAAGATTGTGGTTATTATCTGGTATTTCCAAGAAGGTATAAAGCATCAATTCTGGCTTTAAGAAGAAACTGCTGTGGCACAATTCTCAATAGGAAGGTTAAGAATATCAATCCAAGGAACATCTCAAAGAAAGTTTGTAAATATATATATATATATTTCATATATATATCTATATCTGTATATATATATATATTTCATATATGTATATATAAATAAAAAGAAAGAACAGTAAGATATATAATCCAGTGTTCTTATAGATATTTTTATTTTTAAAAATAGTGCTCAATGTAAATTTACAGAGCATTAATATTATAAATTAACTGATTTAAAAATATGTTTTTTTTCGCTACAAGGTAATAACCATGTTTCAAAAATGGAAGCTAAAAGCTTGAAATTTAATTTTGTGATTAAATTAAAAACATTAGTTCAATTTCATCCTCAAGCGAATTTTGGAGTAACTTATTTTTAAATTTATTGAGTTTTAAAGGCACGGCAAAAATTCATAATTCACTGTTTCCAAGGATACAGAGAAATCCAATAATTCAGACAAGTGGTGGTAGCATGTTCATTTTCTTTAACTTTTGTTGTATCAGTTATTAGTTACGTTCGAAAAAGGGGTTATGTTTAGGGATGGATAGGGATGTATTTTTCAACGAATTCTGACATCCACTAAATGCATGTCGTCTGGATTTTTTAAAAATTTTATTGTTAACGGCAAAAAATTCTTTTGCCATTTTTTCTATTTGTATACTTAAAGATTTTTTTTGGATGTTTACGTTAGAATACATTTTATTTAACTACAATTTTAAAAAAATTTCACTTTTAATTTTTAATTGACTATATTTCTTTTTAAAAACAAGTAATATTAGCACATAAGTGAAGGGTTCAGTTCGACATTTCAACTACCTGAAGAAGGCCAGAGCATACAACGGTTGAAACGTTGTAATAAATATGGCAACAAAGATGAGGACAATAGTCCGAATAGTGTAAATAATGTACATAATACCTCATCTCAGAAATATAGACAGATACTGAAAGGCCGAAACGTTGTAATAAATATGGCGACAAAGATGAGGAGAATAGTCTGAATAATGTAAATAGTGTACATAATACGTCATCTCAGAAATATAGACAGATACTGAAAGGCCGAATCGTTGTGATAAATATGGCGACAAAGATGAGGACAATAGTCCGAATAATGTAAATAGTGTACATAATACCTCATCTCAGAAATATAGACAGATACTGAAAGGCCGAAACGTTCTAATAAATATGGCGACAAAGATGAGGACAATAGTCCAAATAATGTAAATAGTGTACATAATACCTCATCTCAGAAATATAGACAGATACTGAAAGGCCGAAACGTTCTAATAAACATGGCGACAAAGATGAGGACAATAGTCTGAATAATGTAAATAGTGTACATAATACCTCATCTCAGAAATATAGACAGATACTGAAAGGCCGAAACGTTCTAATAAACATGGCGACAAAGATGAGGACAATAGTCCGAATAATGTAAATAGTGTACATAATACCTCATCTCAGAAATATAGACAGATACTGAAAGGCCGAAACGTTGTAATAAATATGGCGACAAAGATGAGGACAATAGTCCGAATAATGTAAATAGTGTACATAATACCTCATCTCAGAAATATAGACAGATACTGAAAGGCCGAAACGTTGTAATAAATATGGCAACAAAGATGAGGACAATAGTCCGAATAGTGTAAATAATGTACATAATACCTCATCTCAGAAATATAGACAATTATTTATTCATTTTATCTTCTCTCCCAATAGGAATAGATAGGTTTGCCTATCATACTGTTCACACACTACCCTGATGTTTTGAACAGAAGTAGAGGTCTCTATCCTTTGTTTCCTGTTTAGTATTGGGTTTCTGGTTCTTCTTCAACTTTCTACTTAAACTCTGGAATTTATACTATTTATTTATTTTTTTTCCTTCAATAGGAATAGATAGGTTCACCTATGAAAATTTTCATACTCTTCAGTCTTTTGAACAGGAGTATAGGTTTATCCCTTGTTTTTTGTTTAGGTTTGGGTTTCTAGTTCCTTCTAAAGTCTTTTCCTTCTCTTTCACTTGCAGTATATCCTTGCGTCTTAGTGGCATTATCACCTTGCTTGCAGTGAATTCTTTCTTTTTTTCTTTGAATCATTTCCCCCTAAGCAAGATGAGAATGCCACTAGTATGCAGAGGGTTACAGAGAGTGAAAGTGAAAGTGAAAGTGAAAGAAAAGACTGGGTATGGGGGGATTAAGGAAAGGGTAAAAGATGAAAGAGATTCAAACATTCAATTTTAATATGTATGTGTTAAAAATATCACTCAATGAGACTTTTTTCTTATTCTTGATTAGGGTTAAAGTTAGTGTTAGGTTTTAGTCTTAGGTTCAGCTAAATGTCTCAACTGTCAGCTGTATACAACTATTTTCTCAAATCAGTAATTAAAAGGCAATAAACTCTGTACGTCTTGAAGAGGACTGTCCTTTGTCAGATCTTGTAGACTAGTGCTACAGAATCACAAACAAATGGTAATGGTAATATTAGCTGCTTCCTAATAAGGAAACATTCAATCACTGACCGAGCTGCTAGTGCTACTTTCAGTTGAAATTGAAAAATTTTTCTCTTAAAACAATTTTTCAGGAAAATGGATTTCTCAAGTCCAGCACTCTTACAAGTAGTGTTGGGCATTTCCTTCCTAACCTTTTGTTCAAATTTGTGTAGAATGCTAACATTTTGATTATGTCATTATTTTTAGTTGTTACTGCTGTTGAAAATCCTCAAATGATGTCATTTCACAACCCAACCTATTCGGAAATGTTTAAGCTATCAACTGTATACAATGCTTTCTCAGATCAATAGTTAAAAATGACTTTGAGCAAATGAAGTTGGTTGATCAGTGAAGAGGATGGTTCTTCTTCAAACCTCATGGAAATGCACTACAGAATCACAAACAAATAACTGTCTCAATAAAAGAAAGCACATGACTTCCAACAGCAGCAACAACTAAAATAGATATCAAATGTAACTCAAAGAGAAAATAATGGCATAATCAAGTTGATTTTCACACTACCTTAAACAAAACTTAGGAAGAAAGCCCCATATAGAGATATCAGTTGTCAGCTGATATTTTGTTAAGGACACATCTGCAGGATATTACAGAAATCATCTTGACAACCATTGTCTTGACAAGGAATATCAGCTGAGTAAAGTGGACTTCCTAAGAACCATGTAAACAGACCCTGACAAAGAAGGTTAGCTTTGTGGAGTAGACTAAGAACCAGGCCAACAGACCTTTGGTTCCTGAAGAATGACTTTTTTAGACAAAAGCTAGCAGGACAAATAAAGCTTGTTCTCTATAAGAGAATGGTCCCTAGCAGTCTAACAAGAGGACCATTTGCCTTCCATGCAAAAGAAAGGTACAAGTTGGTTAGCTCCCTCACTTCACCGCTCTGCTCCTTGCTCACCTACAACTAACTCTCATGTGAAATTTTCTAATGAATAAAATTTGCCGACTGCTATAATTTCATCTTACAGCGGGTTTTTTTTCTTGGGTAACTATCTAAATAATTATTTTCTTTGAATTAAGCCACAAGTGTTCAACTAGAAGAAGCTGCAACTTGTGAATAAATTTGTTGTCTGGTCTGAGCTGCAATGATATTTCCATCTTTAATAGGAAGAGCAATAACAGTTAGTAGATATTTTGGTCAGTGAAAACTGAATGATTCTTTATAAAGAAACAGCTACTCTCAAATAACCATTCAGTATTTTTAATTAATAAGCAAAAAAAAAAAAATTTTTTTAAATGAAACTATGTGCGAAAATTTCTGTTGTAAATAACTTAATTTAAATAGCTTACATTTTTCTAGATATATATACACTGAAGCATGAAATAATTGTGAAAAGTTGTATAAAATTCTAATTTCCCATAAAAATCAAATAATTCATCAAGTGAAATAATTACAGAGATAATTATTTTTAAAGCAAATAAAAGAAAATTCAAATGATAATCACATTTGCACATTTTGCAATAAAAATTGAAAATTCTGATAAGTACCCACTCCCCACCCCCGAGGACAAATTTGCTTATAACAGAATGCAAAAAGAACAAAAATTAAGCAAATTTGTTGCGCATGTATTAACTTTAAAAAAAAAAAATGAAAAAAGAAGATTTTGTCGTTTTATTTATTTGATTTATTTTCAAGATTAGATTTTCAAAGAATATAAACATTATTGAAGAAAAATTGAAATAAAAGAAAAAACAAAGAAGAAATTTAAAAAATACCAAAAAATAAAGAGGGAGGAGGAGGAGAAGGAGAAGGGGAGGAATGGATAGATATGAAGGAAGGCGGGTATGATGTAGAGGAGAAAAGTTCTGAATGAGGAAGTGGAGGAGGAGGAATAGTTGGAAGGGGAGGAAGAGGTGAAATGTGGGAGGATGGGTGTGGTAGGAGGATGTTTGATGAAAAGGTGAAGAAGGAAGAGGAGAGAGCAAGCAAGACTTGAATGAGTTTTTATTTCTTCCATTGCTTTAAAAGGAAAAAAACGAAAATATAAAGATTCAAGAGAAATAAAAAGATAAAGATGAATAAATGAAAGAAGAAAAGATGAACGTTTTTTTAATAAGTTTTGATTTGACACTTGTTTTAAAAAAGAAATGGATAAAATACAAAACTTTTTACAAGGGAAAGACAGAATATTTAAGAAAAAAATGTACGAAATGAAAAAATTCAAATAAATTTTTAAATAAGTTTTTGTTTTATTTTTTGATCCTTGTACTTTTCGGATTAACATTTCTGATAATGTAAAAAACAAGAAAAAAGAAACCATGAGCAAAAAGTAAAAGAGAAAAATGGGAAGAAGAAGTATTTGAAGTAGAGAAAAAAATGAAAAGAGGGAGTGAAGAAGACTCAGAATAAAAAAGAAAGAATAAAAACAATAAGAGAGAAAAAATGAAAAAGAAGGAGTGAAGAAGACTCAGAATGAAAAAGAAAGAATAAAAACAATAAGAGAGAAAAAATGAAAAGAAGGAGTGAAGAAGACTCAGAATGAAAAAGAAAGAATAAAAACAATAAGAGAGAAAAAAATGAAAAAGAAGGAGTGAAGAAGACTCAGAATGAAAAAGAAAGAATAAAAACAATAAGAGAGAAAAAAATGAAAAGAAGGAGTGAAGAAGACTCAGAATGAAAAAGAAAGAATAAAAACAATAAGAGAGAAAAAAATGAAAAAGAAGGAGTGAAGAAGACTCAGAATGAAAAAGAAAGAATAAAAACAATAAGAGAGAGAAAAAAATGAAAAAGAAGGAGTGAAGAAGACTCAGAATGAAAAAGAAAGAATAAAAACAATAAGAGAGAAAAAAATGAAAAAGAAGGAGTGAAGAAGACTCAGAATGAAAAAGAAAGAATAAAAACAATAAGAGAGAGAAAAAAATGAAAAAGAAGGAGTGAAGAAGACTCAGAATGAAAAAGAAAGAATAAAAACAATAAGAGAGAAAAAAATGAAAAAGAAGGAGTGAAGAAGACTCAGAATGAAAAAGAAAGAATAAAAACAATAAGAGAGAAAAAAAAATGAAAAAGAAGGAGTGAAGAAGACTCAGAATGAAAAAGAAAGAATAAAAACAATAAGAGAGAAAAAAATGAAAAAGAAGGAGTGAAGAAGACTCAGAATGAAAAAGAAAGAATAAAAACAATAAGAGAGAGAAAAAAATGAAAAAGAAGGAGTGAAGAAGACTCAGAATGAAAAAGAAAGAATAAAAACAATAAGAGAGAAAAAAAATGAAAAAGAAGGAGTGAAGAAGACTCAGAATGAAAAAGAAAGAATAAAAACAATAAGAGAGAAAAAAAAATGAAAAAGAAGGAGTGAAGAAGACTCAGAATGAAAAAGAAAGAATAAAAACAATAAGAGAGAAAAAAATGAAAAAGAAGGAGTGAAAAGGACTCAGAATAAAAAAAGAAAGAATAAAAACAATAAGAGAGAAAAAATGAAAAAGAAGCAGTGAAAATTACTCAGAATAAAAAAAGAAAGAATAAAAACAATAAGAGAGAAAAAATAAAAATGAATGAGATAAAAGGAATTAAAAAAATGAATGTTTTTATTTGATTTCTTTTTTGGTTTAAAAGAAAAATGAAGAAAAACAAACAAGAGGAAAAAAGAAAGAAAATAACAGCAAACAGCAGATGAAAGTTTTTATTTGACTCTTGTTTTTTTTGTTTTTATTTTAAATCAATTCACCCCAAGTAGGGCAATAATGCCACTAAGATGTAAAGGGTTACTGGGTGTGAAAGGGAATTAGAAGAATTTAGAAGGAATCAGAAAAACTGAAGAGGAGTGTAAATGGAATGATAGGCCAACCTATCTACTCCTATTGAGGGAAAAATAAAATAAATATTATAAATTTCAGAGTTGAGATGGAGAGGTTCCAAGTATGGAATTGAAGTAGAATCTGAAAAAAGAAATAAGGGATAAACCTTTACTCCTATTCAAAAGACCAGGGAGGAGTGTGAACTGGATGTTAGTCGAACCTATCTACTCCTATTGGGAGAGAAGATAAAATAAATAAATAATCAGTGAATAACATTTCAGATCTCATTCAGAAACGTCAAGAGAATGGAGCTGAAGTAGACTTTAGAAGGAACTGGAAACCAATCCTAAACACGAAACAAGGGATAAATCTCTACCAGGAAGGGGTGTGAACTGGATGATAGTGTTATGAATAATCAAGAGTGGTCTCCTCTTGTTTTGTTACTCTCCTCTTTGAGAGAGATATTTCTGTTTACTGGGACTATAAAAGGACACTATATGTGAACCTAGTATTCTCAGTTGAATAAAGCTTTCTTACAGCCTACATCTGCATAGTTTTGTCATTACAGATATGTCAAAAATATCTACTCTTATTGGGAGAGAAGATAAAAAGGAATTTTTAAAAACGTGTGAAAAAAGATAAAAAAGAATCAAATAAAACAAACATTTGACATTCAGTTAAAATTTATAAAATATTTCCTTTAAAAGTTTTTCATTAAAATACACATTTAAGTCAATTAACCGTTATTGCTCTTTCTTGTACCAATAAGACTTTCCTTCCTAACCTTTTGTTTAATGTAGTGTGGAAAGCTAACATACTTATTTTCTCTGTACCAATGATTTTTGTTGCTTTTGCTGCTGGATGTGTTTAAGTGTTGTACTTTTTGCTATTTCGTAAAGGTATTTGTTTGCAATTCTGTAGCACCAAATCTATAAAAGATCTGATGAAGAATTCTCTTCCTTAAGACATGGCAGAGATCATATGCTTGAAGATGCGTGAAGATGTTTAATGGAGAGTGGCTTCGAATGAGTAATCAGCGAGCCGAGTTCAAATTCCAGTCTGGTTTGTCACATTCACTTACATGCAAAGACCCTAGTAAAAGGTATGAATCCATCTCCTCTCCCCAAGTTAAATAGTAGGCTTTTTATCTGGAGAAATCATTGTTATTTGCAAAAAAAATTGTTAATGCAATATTCACTCACAAAAAAAAAGGTTTATTATTACAATCCAAAAATATATTTCGGATTTAAACAACACAAAATGAGTTAATAAATCATAAAAAAAACAAATTAGTCAATCTATCAATCATTTGCTTCAAGCCATTTTTAATCATTGAGCTAAGAAAACAGTTATATATAACTAATAGATAAGACATTTCTGTACAAGTGGGATGTTCACTATTTACATTATTTGGACTATTATCCTCATCTTTGTCGCCTTATTTATTACGTTTCGGCCCTTCAGTATCTGTCTATATTTCTGAGATGAGGTATTATGTACACTATTTACATTATTTGGACTATTGTCCTCATTTTGTCACCATATTTATTACAACGTTTCGGCCCTTCAGTATCTGTCTATATTTCTGAGATGAGGTATTATGTACATTATTTAAATTATTCGTACTATTGTCCTCATCTTTGTCATCATATTTATTACAATGTTTCGGGCATTGTATGCTCCAGCCTTCTTCAGGTAGTTGAAATGTCTAACTGAACCTTTTATTTCACTCACTGGGGTAGACTGTTCAAGTTGCACATGCCAATTTTAATGGATGTCACTTATCAGTTATCTCCTGTTAATTCCTCTCGCAAGAACACATGGCCCAGTCGATAAAGGTGTTGGTTACATCCAGTGACAAGACCGAAAGAGTGTGAGTTCAATACTCAGTTAAGGCAGTGGGAAACTTAAAGAGGGGAATTAACAGGAGATAACTGATAATTGACATCCATTAAACATGGCACGTGGAACTAGAACAGACTACTCCAGTAAGTGAAGGAATGGGTTCAGTTCGACATTCCAACCACCTGAAGAAGGCCAGAGTGTACAACAGCCGAAACGTTGTAATAAATATGGCTACAAAGATGAGGACAATAGTTTGAATAATATAAATAGTGTACATAATACCTCATCACAGAAATATAGACAGATACTGAAGGGCCGAAACGTAATAAATATGGCGACAAAGATGAGGACAATAGTCCGAATAATATAAATAGTGTACATAATACCTCATCACAGAAATATAGACAGATACTGAAGGGCCGAAACGTAATAAATATGGCGACAAGGATGAGGACAATAGTCCGAATAATATAAATAGTGTACATAATACCTCATCTCAGAAATATAGACAGAAGTGGGATGTTGTGCATAACATCCAATTTTGAGTTTAGATCAGATGAAACTAAAAAATTCAGATAGAAAGTGAAAAATATTTTTTTTAATTATTAAAATCAGAAAATAAAGAGCAATGAGTTCGTACAGACAAAATGGCATTGTGAATAAAATTTGTTAAACTTGATTATGTTGACACTTTATCAATTATTACTTTAACAAGACGAAAAGAGAGAAGAGCAAAACGCACTTCCTACATATTTCAATAACTACAAAGGTTAGCTGAAAAGTTAACAGGCTAACCAAGAAACTCATGAAATGGAACCAAATAAGGTGTATTTTTCAACATAAATACCACCCCACCACTCTTGCAGTCCACACACTTCTTTCATTGGTGTAATAGATACACCATTTATTCTTGTCTTAGTCTGAAATCTGACAGACCCGACAAATTAAACCTGGCAACTGCTCTTGAAAAGGACCACCAATCAGTGATTAACTGGGACAAAAAATGGCTTATAAATTTTAACACCTCCAAAACAAAACTGCCAGCCATAAACATGAATAATGCGAAGCACCAGGAAAACCAACACTCTACACATTCTTGGGCTTCCACTGATATGAACTGGAGTGACTATTGTGAATCAACTGCTATGTGTACGCTAGGAAGGTTGGTTCACTGTATCATGTGTTCACTTTTCTCATCAGAATCCATCTTGCACATTTATAAATCTACCATTTGTTTTTTGAATAGTGCTGCTATATCTGATCTTGTGTTCCTGCTGTATATCTCAAGAGTTTTGACAAAATCCAAAGAATGTCTGTAATGTAATTGATACTGACTCAGCATCTCAATTGCAATCACTTTCTTACCAACATGAAGTGGCTTCCCTCTGTCTTTTCTGCAAATATTTTCATGGCAACTGTTCTGATGCGTTTTTTTCCCTAGTACCTCAACTACATGAATTTAAGTGTGCTACTAGATTGGCAGCTAGGTCTCACCATTTTACAATTGAACAACCAAGATGGAATAGTGTGTTCTATTCTAATAGTTTCTTTTCCTGTATTTCTCACCTGTGGAACACCCAATTTCTTGCTTCCCAGCTGCCTACAATCTTCAAAAAATTAAACGCAACATCAGTTGCCATCTTCTGTCTTCCTGAACCTAGTTTGTTTTCCTCACTTTTCCTCAATCTAAAATCTTCTCTTTCTCTTTCACTGCTTGTAACCTCCTGCATCCTAGTGACATTATCACCTTGCTTGGGGTGAATTGATGTAAAAAAAACATTGCCTGATCCTGAATTTTTCAATGCAGCCTCATGTTTGATTGAATTTATATTCCCCACTTTTTTCTTTGAAATCAGGAAATGTATTTTTCCCAATAAATCTCATCTAAAGGCACAATGGATAAAAAAAAAATTTTTTTAAAAATATTTTCATGAAAGTTGCTTCCATAAAAATGTGTTCATCTCTTTCTTTCTATTTTAAAATTTACTTTGTTATTAATTTGTTTACATTTATCTACTCTTAATATTTATGGAGTTTATCATTAAATATTTTATTAGAATATTTATTTACTGGAATTTTGGGGCAAGAGTTTTTGAATTTATTTTTGGTTTTCCTTTCTCCCTTGTCAATTTTTTTCACTCATTTTGTCTTTTTTCCTTAGTTTTCAACATTTTTCTTTCTTTTTCTTATTTTTGCATTTTTTTTAGTTATTTTTCCCTCTTTTCTCAATGCTTTTTTTTATTTCAAATTTCATTTTGTTGGTTTTCTTGTCTGGTCAACATTAATCTCCTTTATTTTTTACTTTATTTCCTTACATATCAATGTTTTTCTTTTGTTTTTCTTTTGTCTTTCTTACATTATACGTCAGTGTTTTTCTTTTTTTTTTACTGTCTCACATGTTTATCGTTCTTTTCTCACATTTCAGTTTTTTCTTGTGTTTTTTCATTTGTGTTTTTTTCCTTAAATGCCAGATTTTTCTTGTTTTTTTCTTTTTTCTTTCTTTCCTCATATTTCAGTGATTTTTCTTTGTTTTTTCTTTTGTCTTTCTTTCCTCACATTTCAGTGTCTTTTATGTTTTTTTTGTTTTGTCTTTATTTCCACATATGTCAGTGTTCTTTGTTTTTCTTCCATTTTTCTTTCTTTCCTAAAATGTCAGTTTGTTTCTTCTTTTTTTCTTTTGTCTTTATTTTTTCACATGTTAGTTCTTTCTTTCATTTTTTCTTTTCTCTTTTTTTCTACATATGTCAATGTTTTTCTTCTGTTTTGTCTTTTGTATTTCTTGCCTCACATGTCAGTGTTTTTCTTCTGGTTTTTTCTATTGTCTTTCCTTCCTCACATGTCAGTGTTTTAATTCTGTTTTTTTCATTTGTCTTTCTTCCCACATATGTCAGTGTTTTTATTTTCATTTTCTATCTTTCATCACATGTGAGTGTTTTTCTTTTTTTCGTTTTTGTCTTACTTTCCTCACATATCAGTTGTTTCTTTTGTTTTTTCTAATCTTTTCTTTCTTCACATGTCACTGTTTTTATTCTGTTTTTTCTTTTCTCTTTTTTTCTCACATGTCAGTGTTTATTTCTTTTTTATTCATTTATCATTCTTTTCTCATATAACAATGTTTTTCTTTTCTTTTTTCTTTTTTCTTTCTTTCCTCACATGCCATATTTTTCTCGTTTTTCATTCATTTGTCTTTCTTTCCTCACATTGTTTTTTCTTTTGCCTTTCTATCCTTACATATCATGTTTTACTTTTGATTTTTGCTTTTGTCTTTTTTCCTCACCTGTCAGTGATTTTTTTCTGTTTTTTTCTCTTTTGTCTCTTTCCTCATATTTCAGTGTTTGTTTTTTTTTAATTTTTTCTTTCTTTCCTCACATTTCAATGATTTTCTTCCGTTTTTTCTTTTGTCTTTCTTTCCTCAATGTCAATGTTTTTATTTTGTTTTTCTTTTGTCACATGTCAGTGTTTTCTTTGGTATTCTTTTCTTTTAACTTCCTTTCCTCAAACTTCACTGTTTTTCTTCAATTTCTTTCATTTGTCTTTCTTTCGTTGCATATCAGTGTTTTTTTCTTTTGTTTTCCTTTCCTCACATTCAACTGTTTTTCTTCTGCTTTTTTTGCATCTTTCTTTCTTTCCTCATGCATCAGTGTTTTTCTTCAGTTTTTAGTCTTACATTCCTGACATATCATGTTGTCCATTTTTGTTTCTTTTGTCTTTCTTTCCTCACATGTCAGTTGTTTCTTCTGTTTTTTCTTTTGTTTTTTTTTCATGTGTCAGTGTTTTTCTTTTGCTTTTTCTTTTGTCCATCTTTCCTCATATTTCAGTGTTTTCTTCTGTTTTTGTTCTTTTCTCTTTCTTTCCTTACATGTTTTCATCTGTTTTTGTCTTTCTTTCCTCACCTATCATGTTTTTCTTTTCTTTTGTTTTTTTGTCTTTCTTTCCAGCATTTTTCTTGTCAGCATTTTTCTTCTGTTTTTTCTTCTTTGTTTCTTTCCTCACATGTCATTGTTTTTGTTTTTTTACATTTTTTTTCTCATTTGTCAACATTTCTCTTATGTATTTACTTCTGCCTTTCTTTCTTTCTTTCCTTGGGGATTCATTTTCTTCTTTGTCCTTTCTTTTCTCACCCTGAACATCTTTTGTCCTCTGTCTCTTTTCATGCCTGTTTTATTTTCATTTCTTCTTTGTCTTTATTACTTTTTCCTTTCATTTACAAATTCTCAATGTTTTTTCTTTGTTTCTCTCTTTTTTGTCACTTTATTGTTTTCATTTCTTTTTTCCCTTTTTCTTTCTTTCTTACCTTGTTTAATTTTTCTCTTCTTGTTTCTTTTATTTAATTTACATTTTATTTTTTCTTCTATTCTTTCTTACATGCTTACTTTTTCTTTCTTTCTTTCTTATTCTCTTCTTATCTTTCTTTATTTTTATATTTCATTTTTCTTTCTTTCTCTCTCACTGTTTTCTTACTTTATATCTTTCTTACATGATTATTTTATTTTTATTTTCCTTCCTTTTTTCTTCATTTTTTTTCCTTCCTTCCTTTCTTTCTTTCTTTATTTCTTTCTTGTCTTTTTCTATCCTACTTTCTTTATTGCTATATTTCATTCTTTCTTTTTCTGTCTTTCTCTCTCACTTTCTTACTTTCTTTCTTTCTTTCTTGCATGCTTACTTTCTGTTTCACTTTCTTTCTTCATTGCTTACTTTCATTTTCTTTTCCTTCCTTTCTTTCTTTCTTTTCTTTTCTTTCTTTCTTCTCTTTTTCTCGACCTCCTTTGTTTATTTCTTTCTTTCTTTTTCCCTTCTTTTTGTTTGTTTCTCTTTCACTATTTCCCACTTTCTTGTTTACTTTCTTACTTTCTTTCTTTCTTGCATACTTACTTTATTTTCTTTCTTTCGTTAATTCTTGCATGCTCACTTCCTTTTCCTTTTTCTTTTTTTTTCTTTTTTCATGCTCTTTCTTTAAATCTGTATTTCATTCTTTCTTTGTTTTTTCATTTTCTTTCTCTCTCAATATTTTCTCACTTTCTGTGCTGCTTTCTTTTTTCTTGCTTTCTCCCTTACTTTCTTTCTTTTTTCTTGTTTGTTTGCTTTCTCTCTCTCTCTTTCTTCCTTTCTTTTTTCTTTCTTTCTTTCTTGTTCTTTTCCTATCTTTCTTTATTTTTATATTTCATTTTTTCTTCTTTCCTTGGTTTTTCTTTCTATCTCTCTCACTGTTATCTCACTTTATATCTTGAACATGATTATTTTATTTTTATTTTCCTTCCTTTTTTCTTTATTTCTTTTTCCTTCCTTCCTTCCTTCCTTCCTTCCTTCCTTCCTACCTTCCTTCCTTTCTTTCTTTCTTGTCTTTTCCTATCCTACTTTCTTTATTGCTATATTTCATTCTTTCTTTCCTGTCTTTCTCTCTCACTTTCTTTCTTCCTTGTGTGCTTACTTTCTGTTTCACTTTCTTTCTTCAATGATTACTTTCATTTTCTTTTCCTTTCTTTCTTTCTTTCTTCCTTTCTTTCTTTCTTTCTTTCTTTCTTTTCCCCTTCACCTTTCCAGTAACATTTCACCAGTCTGTATTTACCTCTTCCCCAACGCCAACAAATGAAAGCTAGATTAATCTATTATCTATTTGTGACAGCTCTTTTGGCTTTGAGGGGGAAATCCATCCAGAATACAGATGAATTACCCAAAACTTCATAACATGATAAATAGACCTCGGCTTTTGTTTACCATTAATTTCATTCTTATCACAGACCAACACCATCATTCATCGCATCTTGATGTATATGGGCCAAAAATCTGGTAATTCTTCCAACAAGCATAATTGTCGAACAATCTGATTTCTCACCCATTGAGATTACAGAGCTTTTTGTTATCTCATCTGTCGTAAGTGAGAAACTCATGCCTCACAGGTGAGCTTATCACACAGCAATTCATTCTGCACTTTACAATCTTTTCTCAAAAGAACATTTTTCTGTTCGCTGATCTTTGCTTAAACCGACTGAAGTTTGCCTTTCCTTGAACCGACTTCCCTCTGTTTGATTTTATTAGTTCAGTCAAAGTTATCACATTAAAATTGCTATTAACCGATTGATACTGGTAAAATATTTCATGAAATATTTAAATTAAATATTAATAAAATTTCATTATTTACATTATTCGAACTATTGTCCTCATCTTTGTCGTCATATTTATTACGTTTCGGCCTTTCAGCATCTGTCTATATTTCTGAGATGAGGTATTATGTACATTATTTACATTATTCAGACTATTGTCCTCATATTTGTTGCCATATTTATTACAGCATTTCAGCCTTTCAGTATCTATCTATATTTCTGAGATGAGGTATTATGTACACTATTTACATTATTCGGACTATTGCCCTCTTCTTTGTCGCCATATTTATTACAAAGTTTCTGCCATTCAGTATCTGTCTATATTTCTGAGATGAGGTATTATGTACACTATTTACATTATTCGGACTATTGTCCTCATCTTTGTTGTCATATTTATTACAACGTTTCGGCCCTTCAGTATATGTCCATATTTCTGAGATGAGGTATTATGTACACTATTTACATTATTCGGACTATTGTCCTCATCTTTGTCGCCATATTTATTACACCATTTCGGCCTTTCAGTATCTGTCTATATTTCTGAGATAAGGTATTATGTACACTATTTACATTACTCAGACTATTGTCCTCATCTTTGTCGCCATATTTATTACACCGTTTCGGACTTTCAGTATCTGTCTATATTTCTGAGATGAGGTATTATATACACTACTTTATTCGGACTATTGTCCTCATCTTTGTTGCCATATTTATTACAACGTTTCTGCCATTCAGTATCTGTCTATATTTCTGAGATGAGGTATTATGTACACTATTTACATTATTCGGACTATTATCCTCATCTTTGTTGCCATATTTATTACAACGTTTCGGCCCTTCAGTATATGTCCATATTTCTGAGATGAGGTATTATGTACACTATTTACATTATTCGGACTATTGTCCTCATCTTTGTCGCCATATTTATTACAACGTTTCGGCCTTTCAGTATCTGTCTATATTTCTGAGATAAGGTATTATGTACACTATTTACATTATTCGGTCTATTGTCCTCATCTTTGTCGCCATATTTATTACACCGTTTCGGTCTTTCAGTATCTGTCTATATTTCTGAGATGAGGTATTATGTACACTACTTTATTCGGACTATTGTCCTCATCTTTGTTGCCATATTTATTACAGCATTTCAGCCTTTCAGTATCTATCTATATTTCTGAGATGAGGTATTATGTACACTATTTACATTATTCGGACTATTGTCCTCTTCTTTGTCGCCATATTTATTACGTTTCTGCCATTCAGTATCTGTCTATCTTTCTGAGATGAGGTATTATGTACACTATTTACATTATTCGGACTATTGTCCTCATCTTTGTCGCCATATTTATTACACCGTTTCAGCCTTTCAGTATCTGTCTATATTTCTGAGATGAGATATTATGTACACTACTTTATTCGGACTATTGTCCTCATCTTTGTTGCCATATTTATTACAGCATTTCAGCCTTTCAGTATCTATCTATATTTCTGAGATGAGGTATTATGTACACTATTTACATTATTTGGACTATTGTCCTCTTCTTTGTCGCCATATTTATTACAACGTTTCTGCCATTCAGTATCTGTCTATCTTTCTGAGATGAGGTATTATGTACACTATTTACATTATTCGGACTATTGTCCTCATCTTTGTCGCCATATTTATTACACCGTTTCGGCCTTTCAGTATCTGTCTATATTTCTGAGATGAGGTATTATGTACACTACTTTATTCGGACTATTGTCCTCATCTTTGTCGCCATATTTATTACAACGTTTCTGCCATTCAGTTTCTGTCTAAATTTCTGAGATGAGGTATTATGTACACTATTTATATTATTCGGACTATTGTCCTCATCTTTGTCGCCATATTTATTACAACGTTTCGGCCTTTCAGTATCTGTCTATATTTCTGAGATGAGGTATTATGTACACTATTTACATTATTCGGACTATTGTCCTCATCTTTGTCGCCATATTTATTACAACGTTTCCACCTTTCAGTATCTGTCTATATTTCTGAGATGAGGTATTATGTAGACTACTTTATTTGGACTATTGTCCTTATCTTTGTCGCCATATTTATTACAACGTTTCTGCCATTCAGTATCTGTCTATATTTCTGAGATGAGGTATTATGTACACTATTTACATTATTCGGACTATTGTCCTCATCTTTGTTGTCATATTTATTACAACGTTTCGGCCCTTCTGTATAAGTCCATATTTCTGAGATGAGGTATTATGTACACTATTTACATTATTCGGACTATTGTCCTCATCTTTGTCGCCATATTTATTACACCGTTTCGGCCTTTCAGTATCTGTCTATATTTCTGAGATGAGGTATTATGTACACTATTTACATTATTCGGACTATTGTCCTCATCTTTGTCGCCATATTTATTACACCGTTTCGGCCTTTCAGTATCTGTCTATATTTTTGAGATGAGGTATTATATACACTACTTTATTCGGACTATTGTCCTCATCTTTGTTGCCATATTTATTACAACGTTTCTGCCATTCAGTATCTGTCTATATTTCTGAGATGAGGTATTATGTACACTATTTACATTATTCGGACTATTGTCCTCATCTTTGTCGCCATATTTATTACAACGTTTCGGCCTTTCAGTATCTGTCTATATTTCTGAGATGAGGTATTATGTACCCTATTTACATTATTCGGACTATTGTCCTCATCTTTGTCGCCATATTTATTACAACGTTTCCACCTTTCAGTATCTGTCTATCTTTCTGAGATGAGGTATTATGTACACTATTTACATTATTCGGACTATTGTCCTCATCTTTGTCGCCATATTTATTACAACGTTTCGGCCTGTCAGTATCTGTCCATATTTCTGAGATGAGGTATTATGTACACTATTTACATTATTCGGACTATTGTCCTCATCTTTGTCGCCATATTTATTACAACGTTTCGGCCTTTCAGTATCTGTCTATATTTCTGAGATGAGGTATTATGTAGACTACTTTATTTGGACTATTGTCCTTATCTTTGTCGCCATATTTATTACAACGTTTCGGCCCTTCTGTATATGTCCATATTTCTGAGATGAGGTATTATGTACACTATTTACATTATTCGGACTATTGTCCTCATCTTTGTCGCCATATTTATTACAACGTTTCTGCCATTCAGTATCTGTCTATATTTCTGAGATGAGGTATTATGTACACTATTTACATTATTTGGACTATTGTCCTCATCTTTGTTGTCATATTTATTACAACGTTTCGGCCCTTCTGTATATGTCCATATTTCTGAGATGAGGTATTATGTACACTATTTACATTATTCGGACTATTGTCCTCATCTTTGTCGCCATATTTATTACACCGTTTCGGCCTTTCAGTATCTGTCTATATTTCTGAGATGAGGTATTATGTACACTATTTACATTACTCAGACTATTGTCCTCATCTTTGTCGCCATATTTATTACACCGTTTCGGACTTTCAGTATCTGTCTATATTTTTGAGATGAGGTATTATATACACTACTTTATTCGGACTATTGTCCTCATTTTTGTTGCCATATTTATTACAACGTTTCTGCCATTCAGTATCTGTCTATATTTCTGAGATGAGGTATTATGTACACTATTTACATTATTCGGACTATTATCCTCATCTTTGTTGCCATATTTATTACAACGTTTCGGCCCTTCAGTATATGTCCATATTTCTGAGATGAGGTATTATGTACACTATTTACATTATTCGGACTATTGTCCTCATCTTTGTCGCCATATTTATTACAACGTTTCGGCCTTTCAGTATCTGTCTATATTTTTGAGATGAGGTATTATGTACATTATTTACATTATTCGGACTATTGTCCTCATCTTTGCCGCCATATTTATTACAACCTTTCCGCCTTTCAGTATCTGTCTATATTTCTGAGATGAGGTATTATGTACACTATTTACATTATTCGGTCTATTGTCCTCATCTTTGTCGCCATATTTATTACACCGTTTCGGCCTTTCAGTATCTGTCTATATTTCTGAGATGAGGTATTATGTACACCATTTACATTATTCGGACTATTGTCCTCATCTTTGTTGCCATATTTATTATAACGTTTCTGCCATTCAGTATCTGTCTATATTTCTGAGATGAGGTATTATGTACACTACTTTATTCGAACTATTGTCCTCATCTTTGTTGCCATATTTATTACAACGTTTCTGCCATTCAGTATCTGTCTATATTTCTGAGATGAGGTATTATGTACATTATTTACATTATTCGGACTATTGTCCTCATCTTTGTTGTCATATTTATTACGTTTCGGCCCTTCAGTATCTGTCCATATTTCTGAGATGAGGTATTATGTACACTATTTACATTATTCGGACTATTTTCCTCATCTTTGTCGCCATATTTATTACACCGTTTCGGCCTTTCAGTATCTGTCTATATTTCTGAGATAAGGTATTATGTACACTACTTTATTCGGACTATTGTCCTCATCTTTGTCGCCATATTTATTACAACATTTCTGCCATTCAGTTTCTGTCTATATTTCTGAGATGAGGTATTATGTACACTATTTACATTATTCGGACTATTGTCCTCATCTTTGTTGTTATATTTATTACAACGTTTCGGCCCTTCAGTATATGTCCATATTTCTGAGATGAGGTATTATGTACACTATTTACATTATTCGGACTATTGTCCTCATCTTTGTCGCCATATTTATTACGTTTCCGCCTTTCAGTATCTGTCTATATTTCTGAGATGAGTTATTATGTACACTACAATATTCGGACTATTTGTCCTCATCTTTGTCACCATATTTATTTCAGTGTTTCTGCCATTGTACACTCCAGCCTTCTTCAGGTGGTTGGAATGTCGAATTGAACCCTTTCCTTGAACCAACTTTAATCTGTTTGATTTTATTAGCCAAGTCAAAGTTATCACATTAAAATTGCGATCATTCTGTAAGTCAATGTTTTAACAATAAAACTAGTATTAACCAACCAATGCTGGTAAAATTTTCGAAATATATATATATATTTTCTCTCTATACTTAATTCAATCAGCTCCCTACACCTGTCTGCTAACGTATTCATGTCCCGGTGACTTTAACGCCCACCTATACCAGGTGAACAGTATGTCACCGACTTCACTGGCATCCAAACCCTGAACTTTTCAATTACTCAATCCCTCACACAAGTGGTTGACTTTCCACAGTAACCCTGACAGAAACTTTTCTCTCCTCGATCTCTTTTTTTCCTCTATACCTCACTTTTGTCGTGCAACACAGCTCTAATAGCAAATCTGATCATGCAGTAGTGTCTGTAAATGTTTCCTTCTGCTCCCCCACCAGACCTGAATCTCACAGCAGAATATCTTTCTGTTATGAATGAGCAGTCTGGGACTCATTCCATGATTTCCTTTGTGACGTCCCTTGGAATGAAGTTTTCAAGTATTTTCAATGATGCCGAACAAGTTACCGTTTTGCTCCCCATTACCTTTTACAAACTTTAACGCAATGTCCCTGATTTTTGCGCTTATAATATTTGTCCCTTCTAGTGAGGCATAATGATCTTGCATGTCTGTTGTGACCTTGGAATAAAGACACAAAGAGAGGAATTGAGTTAAACAAATATATATTTACAGCAAGAATGTTTGGTACGATTGTCAGAGCTGACTAATAGATAGATAGATAGATAGATAGATATGAACATAATGAGATAGATATGAATATAATGAGACAGATAGATAGATAGATAGATAGATAGATAGATATGAACATAATGAGATAGATCTGAATATAATGAGAGAGATAGATAGATAGATAGATAGATAGATAGATAGATAGATATGAACATAATGAGATAGATAGATAGATAGATATGAACATAATGAGATAGATAGATAGATAGATAGATAGATAGATAGATAGATAGATAGATAGATAGATATGAACATAATGAGACAGATATGGATATAATGAGATAGATAGATAGATAGATATGAACATAATGAGATAGATAGATAGATAGATATGTACATAATGAGATAGATAGATATGAACATAATGAGATAGATAGATAGATAGATAAATAGATAGATAGATATGAACATAATGAGATAGATATGAATATAATGAGACAGATAGATAGATAGATAGATAGATAGATATGAACATAATGAGATAGATAGATATGAACATAATGGGATAGATAGATAGATAGATAGATAGATAGATAGATAGATAGATATGAACATAATGAGATAGATATGAATATAATGAGACAGATAGATAGATAGCTAGATAGATAGATAGATATTCTGTCAAAGCTGCCTGCTGGAAACTTCCTCCTCCAAAAGGCAGTACCTGCTCCTATTTATAGCTGGGAGAGTCCATGAATGTCTCTTCCCCTCGGCAGAAAAAAACGTGCATTTAGTTATATGATTAATGTAGATCTAGCAGCAACCTTAAATTAAATTAATTAAATTAAATTAATTAAATTAAATCGGCCATTTTCAAAATGGATACCAACAAGAGTATATCAAATTTTAGTAGAATTGTTCCAGACAATTAGTATTGCTTATCAGTAAACTTTAATATACCCGGTATATACATGAGCTCCCCACAAAGTGGGATGTGGCACAAGGCTGGTTTAGTGTGGGACTTTCCAAGTGTGTACACTTTGGCAAAAATTCCCCATAGACCACACATATACAGGGCCAGGTGGCTGTCTACCTACCCAGATGAGACTCTGCCTGTAGACATAGCCTCGTCTGTGTTCCGAAGGCAGAGTCCAACATCTAAGGATTACTCAAGTCCTCCCCACAAGGCGGGATGTGGCACAAAGCCAGCTTTGATAAACTCATTATTTACCCAAGCTCCCCGCAAAGTAGGATGTGATACAAGGCCTGTTTAATGTGGGTCTTTCCAAGACTGTAGGCTCAGGCAAAAATTCCTTGTAGACCCCACATACATGGGGTTGGGTGGCTGCCTACCTCCTCAGATGAGACTCTGCCCTTTGAGACAGAAAAGTTGATAAGCAGTGTCTGCAAACCCAAATGTTTGAGAAACTCGGTATTTAAACAAGCTCCCCAGAAAGTTGGATGTGGCAGCTTTATGTGTGTCTTTTTGAGCGCACAGGCTCAGTCAAAAATTCTCCATAAAACCTGTAATAATGGGGTCAGGTTTGTCTACTTCTCCAGTTGAGACTCTGCCCTTCAGCATACTCTTGTCTGGTTTCCTGTCTGCGTCCAGGCAGAGAAGTTGACAAGCAATGTTCGTATAACCAAAGGTTTGGTAAACTCTGCATATCAGTAGAGTTCTCCTGAACATATGTGTTCGGGACAGATCCATTTATAGTGGAGATGGATCATATCAAATTTTCAATGCTTAGCTGCTTCGATTTTGACATTTTGTGCAAATTACTTCAAAATTAAAAAATAAATAAAAACCTATGAAAATACTGTCATGATAGCACAACCTTTTTTTCTTCAAATAGAGACAACATTAGTCAGTGTTGAGTTAATATTTAAAACTTGTATTAACATTTAACATAGTTGAAAAGTTTAATGAGTGGTTAATGATTATGTGTATATATGTCTCTGTCTCTCTTTCTACATACATACATATATATATATATACATTTCATACAACAGGAATTAAGATTATATTAGGTTAATGATCATTTTTACCTTGTAAATTGAAATAAAATTTACAGGGATTTTTCAAATCAGTCAATGGATGATAATTTATTTTTTTAATTTTTTTTTCAATAAATTATCATCCATTGACTGGTTTGAAAAATTCCTTGTAAATTTTATTTCCATTTACAAGGTAAAAATGATCATTAACCTAATATAATCTTAATTCCTATTGTATGAAATATGTTGTTCTGTTTAATTAAAACATTGAGCTCTATCTGTGAATCAGTTTTAATATTTAATATTGTATTAACAGGATTCACTTGGATTATATACCAATGGATTATTACCCATACATATATATATATATATATATATACAGGTATGATGAGAACAGATAGAGTACAATTCCAATGTCTGTAGTATTTAATTTAAGAGAGGCTCAATACAGAATAGAGCAATATTATTTATTTTAGGATATTAAAACCAAAAACCTGGAAAAATTGCTACACAATTTCGGTTGTGTATCTATACATCTCATC
>OZ038508.1:8322455-8402455 GCA_964036315.1 Acanthosepion esculentum | reverse complement strand
ATATATATGTGTGTGTGTGTGTTTGTGTGTATGCATATATATATATATATATATATATATATATGTATAGATAGATAGATAGATAGACAGACAGGCAGGCAGATATAGATATAGATAGATATGAACAAACTTACATAAATATATGGATAGATATGAACAGCCTGAGATAGATAGATAGATAGATAGATAGATAGATAGATATCAATCAATATTCTAAGATAGATATATAGATAAATGGATAGATAGATATGACTGAGTTAGAAAGAAAGAAAGAAAGAAAGAAAGAACAATATAGATGTAGAGTGTTTCAAAATGAGAGAGAGAGAGAGGGGGAGAAATGAGAGAGAGGGAAATGAATGAGATAGGGGGGGGGGCGATGTATAAACAATAAGGTGGAATAAGATTTGATATGTTATTAACATTTCTGTTTTTCTCAGACCATATCTACACTCAGTAAGTTATACTTAAATTTTACAAATTTTGGTACAAACACTCTGATCCAATTCTTTGGTTACTATGACCAGCTGAGACAACAGGTGTTGTCTTCACTCTTACTGAGCAGGTGACTGGTTGTAGGGGAAGAGTTAGTGGGGACAAACTTTCTGGCAACTTTGAAAGTTGTTGGGTTTAAGTAATCAAATATTGTATGAGACTCATTATACTGATTTACATATATATATATATATATATATATATATATATATATATATATATATATATATATATATATATAAACATATATATATATATAAACATATTGTAAAAACAAAGTTATATTTTATAATCAGTTGTCAAACAAGTTTATCAGCTGAATTCAAAATGATTGCATTCTGTTATTTTTTCTGTAGACATGAAATACAAGGAAAACATAGATAGACATTATCCTGAACAAGACGTCAGCTTGAGTGTAAAATGTTCTTTGAATATGATTAAGAAGACTTAAAGATTTGACCAATCTACTTTCCAGCCTTCTTCATGAGTATAAAGAAACAATCTATTGATTCGAGAAAGGTTATTATGGAATTCATTTCTTTTTAACAATTTAGTTTCGGACAACACCTTCCACTGATTTCTTCATCTATAAAAATACAATCTATGATTTTGAGAATATATATATGTATAGAAAATCTCATATGTTGTTCAGACTGTGGAACTCATTCCTTTTTTTTTATTGATTTTAGTGTTAACCACAAACTTTTGGGCCAATTCACTCTACAGCCTTCTTCAAGTGTAAAATGCTAAAATTCATAATTTTTAGAAGTGTCATTCAACAATAATAAAGCAACAGTAATAAAGCAAAACAACAGTAATAAGGTGAAGCAACAGTAAGAAAGAAAACCAACAGTAATGAGGTGAAGCTATAACAATAGGGCAAGACAACAATTATAAGGCAAAGCAACAGTAATAAGGCAAAGCAACAATAATAAAGCAGGACAACAGTAATAAGGCGAAGCAACAGTAATATAGAAAAACAACAGTAATAAGGCAAAGCAACAGTAATAAGGCAAAACAACAGTTATAAGGCGAAGCAAGAGTAATAAAGTAAAACAACAGTAATAAGGCAAAGCAACAGTAATATAGAAAAACAACAGTAATAAGGCAAAGCAACAGTAATAAGGCAAAACAACAGTTATAATGCAAAGCAAGAGTAATAAAGTAAAACAACAGTAATAAGGTGAAGCAACAGTAATATAGAAAACAACAGTAATAAGGCAAAGCAACAGTAATAAGGCAAAACAACAGTTATAAGGCAAAGCAAGAGTAATAAAGAAAAACAACACTAATAATGTGAAGCAATAGTAATAAGGCAAAATAACAGTAATAATATGAAGCAACAGTAATACAACAAAACAGTAATAAGGCAAAGCAACTGAAATAAGGCAAAACAACAGTTATAAGTTAAAGCAACAGTAATAAGGCAAGACAACAGTTATAAGGCGAAGCAAGAGTAATAAAGCAAAACAATAGTAATAAGGCGCATGAACAGCAATAAGGCAAAGCAACAATAATAAGGCAAAAGTTCATAAGCAAAGAATGATGTTAACACAAAAAGCGGGATACAGACAAGTGATCACAGCATTCTGGCTTCAAGACAAGACGAAATAGAACTAAGTTGGATAAAACGGAAAAGTGTCCTCTTTTATTTTCTAGGAAAAAATCCAAGCATGCATCTGTATTTTTGTCTATAAATTTATGGAGGGGGATTTTTTTGGCAATCATTCCTATGATGATTAGAACCAAAATATGAATTTTGTTCTTTTTTTTTTATTTATTATTCAACTCACTGATTTGGTTGATTCATTCTACAGCCTTCTTTAGGTTTGCAAAGGTAAAACCTATGATTCTGAGAAGAGTCATTATCATTTCAAAAATTGTTCAGACTATGAGCTTGATTATTTGTGTCACTTTTGTTGTTCAACTCAGTGATTTGACTGATTCATTCTACAGCCTTCTTCTGATATAAAAAAGATAAAATCTATGATTCCGAGAAGAGTCAGGCTTACGGCTATATCACATTGAAACACCAGTTCTTGTACAATTACCAAAGTTAAGCAATGTCAAATCTGGTCAGTACCTAGATAGGTGACTGCATGGGAATACCAGGTGCTGTAAGCTTGGGTGTGTGGATGGCATAATGAATAACAGAGAGCTGAGTTCCAATTCCAATCAGGTTCATTATATTCACTTACATGTAAATACCCTAGGGAAATATATGAATGCACCTCTTCTCTCCCATCTATGGGTTAATTAGTAGGACGTGTATCAGTAAATCATTATTATCTCTCAAACAATTCTTAGAATCTAAAAATATTTTCTGGCTTTAAATAACCTGTAAAGGATTGGTAAGCTGTGAAAAATGGATCAATCAATCATAAACCTTAATATTTTTGTTGATATAGGTATATAAACCCATTTATTCAGTACCAATCACTCCACAATATTCAACATGCTGTTGCAGTTCCCATAGGTATCTACAGAATGTAGTTGTTAGTTCCATGCTCAACTGGTTTTGAATTCAGAGTTGTCCTCTTCCTAAACTGGTTGCCAGCCAAGGCTAATGAGTCCAGTCTTCCTTACTATTTAACAGGAATTTACTTTCGATTCACATCCCTGATTCTTTATGTGTCATGTCCCCTCAGGATACAGGCGATCATGGCTCTTCACAACTTCCTGTCTCTTGTAGCTCTTAATAAATTTTCTCTCTCTGTTATTTCTCCTAAACCCAGTTTCGCCATCCATTTACTCAACCTCACTAAGTATGTTATCTGTTATTTTCCTCTGTTCCTCTTGCCTTCAGTCTGTACTGTGAGTATCAGATTCTCCAAGCCGTCTTTCCCCATTATGTGCCCCAGAAACCTCAATTGTCTTTTCCTGATGTTAAGTATTAGTTTTCTTTTTGTTTCTATTTTCACACTTGTTATTTCTCAGATTTTTAATCTAATTTGAAAAGATCTCGTCCCAACCAAGAAAATGAAAGTAAACTATTGAGAATATTAGTCAATATAATTGCTTAGCATTCCAACTGTCTCTTTGTGCCATGTCCTTTCAGGGAATACACGCTCATGCCTCTCTATAATTTTCTGTCTGCTGTAGCTCTTAATAAATTTTGTCTTTTTATTGTTTCTCCTAAATCTTGTTCCACTGTCCATTTACACAAGGTCACGGGATAGGTTATGCATTGTTTTCCTCTGTCATTCTTACCTTCCATCTGTCCTGTGAGTATCAGATTTTTCATGCACACTTTCCTCATTATGTGCACTAGAAATTTCAGCTAAGTCTTTCTGATGTTAAGTATAAGTTTCCTTTTTATTTCCATTTTCTCTAAAAAAATGTCATTGCTCACATGTTCAGTCCATGATATCCTCAGCATCTTTCTGTACAACCACATTTCTTCAAGTCTCTTCTTCATCTTTGAGAAGATTGTCCAGCACTTACTGCCATACAGGAGAACAGATATCATATCACAGTTTAGTATTCTTTTCCTTATTTCGTGCAAAATTGTTCTATACTGAAAAATGACTTGGAGCCTTAAACCTAGCTTGACTTCCAATGAAGTCAAGCATGACAAGCAACAGCAGCAGCATCTGCTGCTGTTGCTTGTCATGCTTGACTGCTCCCAAGCTTTCACTTTTATTATAGCTCTCAGTGATGCTTTTGGAGTCCTGCTGTCATTTACCTTCCGTTCTTTATTAGTGGCTCCCATATTGTATTTATTTCTATGCTAGGCCTACTTAGGGGATCCTCATAGCCTCGCATATGCACTGATTCAACATGCAGCTGATGAAATCTGGAGAATATAACAGCCAAAACATTGTGGTAACAGCAACAAAGATTGGACAATAATCCACATATAAATATTTACATTCCTCCCTGGTCTTTTGGACAGGAGTAGAAGTTTATCCCTTGTTCTCTGTTGAGGATTGGGTTTTTGGTTCTTTCTAATATCTCCTTCATCTCCATACTTTTAACATCACTGAATGAGCTATGAAAAAATTATTTACTAATGATTTATTTGATTTATCTTTTCTCTCAATTAGAGTTAATAGATTCACCTATCGTCCAGTTCGCACTCCTCCCTGGTCTTTTGAACAGGAGTAGAGGTTTGTTTCTTATTTCCTGTTTAGGATTAGGTTTCTGGTTCCTTCTGGAGTCTGCATCTGCTTTATACTTCTAACGTCTCTGACTGAACTCTGAAAGGGTATTCACTAATTAAATTTTGACCTTTTCAAGCATAGCCCCAACAACTTCAGTTCTTGCCCTTTTTTTACACAGTAATCCTCTACCTCGAGTGACTCTTGGGCATTGAATTAGGTCAACATTAGTAAACAAAAATTAGTAAAAATATAAAATAAAATAATGTAAGTAATAATAACTCCGCATTTCAGAATATTCAGATAGAAAAAATGTAAAATTTTTAACTTTGTCATAAAATGCAACATTCGTCCACAAAAAGCAGTTTGCAAAAGACTAATGCTATATAACATTCCCTTGTCCTTTGCAAGGCCATATCTCTGTTGCTAATAAGACAATAGCAAACATATATTGGTTATGCCACATATATATATTTATGTGTAGATATATTTCTGTTTGTGTTTGAGTGTGTGTGTGTGTGTCTGCTGTATATAAAAGTTACACATTTTTATTCAAAAGGCGACAAATTTAATCTGACTCTGAAAGAAATAGACAAATGCAAAATAATTCCATTTTTGTTTTCTGTCCTCACCTTTAACCTAAAGAAACAGTCAAGTTGGCAACAACAAAATTCCTTATTTCTTTCTTTGCCTTTTGTGATTCCACTTTCCATAATTCTTCTTCCATTTTGAATTGTCATTTAGTAATTTTGTTCACCATTGTACTCATAACTTATATATATATATATATATATATATATATATATATATATGGCTGAAATTTTTCCCCATTTCCACTCCAGACTAAAATTTCCCACCCTAGATTTTGAAATTTCTCCCTTGGGAGCCAAGTGCCTCCTGTTTGAGAATTACTGATTTATGTAATAATGATATTCACACGTTAAGATAAGTCATTTTGGCAGTATAACACTTTTAAAATACTAGCCAAAAGATTTAGCATTAAAACTTTAAAAGACAAAAACATACAAAATATCTATCTATCTATCTATCTATCTATCTATCTATCTATCTATCTATCTATCTGTCTTTCCACATCTATCTGTCTTTTTACACCTATCTACCTATATCTCTTCATGTCTATCTGTTTATTCATATCTGTCATTTAGTAGATATCTAGCATATACAAACAAATAACCTAATGTTGGTATATTCACTTGTTTTTTATGACTTATCAACCCTTTAAAGCTGAAATTAACCATTACTCAATGCCAAGTCAACTCTTGTTGCATCATTTACTTCTGAATTGTGTACCAGATACCCAGTAAGGTTTAAATGCAATACTCAGTAGTAATAGTCAACTAGACTAGCCTCATTAGCCATTACCCTAGGCCGAATTAGGTTAGTTGATCTTATGACATGTCAATTATTCTTAGGTTGTTTAATGTTGAATTTTGTATTGGTTAGTAAGTAGTAATGGTCAACCAAATAAGACCCACCAATCATTATTGCGAAAACATCTGCTTGCATTATAAAATCTGTCAGAGTATCAATGTAAAAAGACCACTAATTCCTAGTAAGTGTCTCTGCTGAAAACATAACACCAATCTAAATACTAGTAGAAATAACTAAAAGAAAAAACTAATACCAGTTCACTCAGGCATGTCAGATAGAGTGTTTTGTGTGTATGGAGAGGGAGAGTGCTCTTAGTGTCATGGGGAGGGGACGATGAGTAAGAATTTGCACATTAAAATTAGTTCAGGTCATATTCATAGGGAGGAAAGGGGTCAAATAATTTTCTTGTTTTTTTAGCCCCTCCTTGGCAATGAGGCTGAATCTACCTTATTTGGGTACACCATTATCAGCTTATATTGTGTTGGCTAGCAAGTGAGGATAAGACTTAGTATTCAGTAGTAATGGTCAACCAAATAAGACCCACCAATCCTTATTGCGAAAACATCTGTTTGTATAATATTAGGTTGCCATACATGAAATGACACACTTTATAGGAAATGAATAAAACGTTTCTGAAATGTTAACTAATTTGTTTATTTGAAATAGACACCATGATGATGAGCAACTATTCTCCAACGTACCTCTAAATTCTTGACCCATCTTTAAAAAATTCTCATCTTTTGATGTGATAAACTGTTCAAATGCTTCGATTACCTCTTACTTATTGGAGAATATTTTATTGTATATGAAAAGCTTAAAATGCTTAAATAAGTGATAATCAGTAGGAGAGATTTTTTTTAAAGCAATTCACTCCAAGCAAGGCAGGAGTTCCACTAGCACGCAAGGAGTTACAGAGGATTGAGAACAAGAGTAAAGAGGCGTGTTTGAGGAAAGGATAGAGAGAATGACAGGGAAGAAGCTCAGGGTGTCAGATGTTGATCGACATCACACTTGAATGTTTGAAGATTATAGTCATCAGGGAAGCAAGTAAGGGGAAGGGAGTTGCATAGACGGGAAGTGCAAGAGAAGCTGTTTGAGAAGAAGAGACGGTTATATTTAACTGTTTTGACAGTGAAAGGGTGGGACTGAGATGGCAGCCTGGTATCTCGCTTAAATTCATGCAGTCTGGGAACCAGCAGAAGTAGCTCATCAGAACAGTAGGTGAATATGGAGGATGAGGCATAATTTCATAATTCAGGTTTTGGAGAGTTGACTGAGAAGTGTGCAGCCATGCGTTGTCGTGCAGCAAAATGCGACCATATTTTCTAGGATGTTTCTTTTACAATTTTTCATGCATACACTCAATTTCTCCGAAGTTGCTGTTATTGTTTTCCCTTGAGGCAAGAATGAATATTGAATAACCCCTTTGAAAGACCACCATACAGTAATCATTAACTTTACAGGATAAACTTTACAACTTTAGGATACTTTGGTGGTTTTGGCCTAATCACTTACTGTTGTCAAAGAGTATCCATTTCTCGTTGCATGTAATGATTTGATACAAAAATGCTTCTTTTACAAGTTAGGAAAGCATTGTAATCATTTTCATTGGAAAGATTTTTCTATATACTAAGGTAGTGACTTCGTTAGATGACTGGATCAACAATCAACCAAGAAATACGTTACTTCATGTGTGCCATCATTATACATCAATTTTTTCAAAACGGTTAAATATAACCGTCTCTTCTTCTCAAACAGCTTCTCTTGCACTTCCTGTCTATGCAACTCCCTTCCCCTTACTTTCTTAAATTTTAAAGCCATAATATATCTGTTCTTGAAAATAACAAGTGGAGGTTGAAATCAATTAGATATACATATGTTGCAAGTTAAATTGCAAATGACATCATCAACAAGTACTAAACATGATTTAGATATTTTAAATACCAAATGTCACAATGTGAAAAAAACAAAACAAATGCATCAAAGTTTTTCTGAATTTAAAAAACATAATATATTCCATTCTTGAAAATGACTGGTGGTGGTTGAAAACAATCAAACCTATAGTGATTTTCCAAGTTTAACTTAGATGAGGCATTTGGGCGAAAGTACAGGGCATTCAGTGGTGTTCAAACTCACTACTCACTGTTTAGACAAGCTTGATAACTATTACACCATGTCGAGATCCCCAAGCAATGAAACTTGTATATTTCGTAAGCAACCAATAAATGATATTAAGAACATGGACAAAAACATTATTTAAATTTACAACATTCTAAGCAACAAACACTGTGAAAAAAAATAAAGATCGTCAAATGAATCAAAGTTTTCTAGAATTTCAAAGTCATGACATGAAAGTTGGTTCTCTGTGTCATGCCAGGTTTTTCTTGCCTGAGTCCATCCTTCAAATCTACAAATTTACCATTGCCCTTGCATTAAATACTGTTGCCGTATATGGTCTGGTGCCCCGGCTTGAGGTCCGAGACAAAATCAAGAGACGGATATGCAATGTCATAGGTCCCGACCTGGCATCTACAGTCATTTTCTCGCAGATGTGATGTGGCTTCCCTCTGCCTTTTCTACAAATATTTTCATGGCAATTGCTCTGACAAGCTACTCTCACTAGTCCCCCAACTGCATGAATTTAAGCATGCTGCTAGGTTTGCATTTCAGTCCTACCCTTTTACTGTCAAGACAGTTAAATATAACTGCCTCTTCTACTCCAACAGCTTCTTCTCTTGCACTTCCTGCCAGTGGAACTCCTTTCCTCCTACTTGCTTCCTTGATAGCTATAATCTTCAAATATTCAAATGTAATGTCAATCGACATCTTCTGATGCCTTCATCCTGATCCCCGTCCTTCTCTTTATCCTTTCCTGAAACACGCCTCTTTACTCTTGCTCTCACTCTCTGTAACCCCTTGTGTGCTAGTGGCACTCCCACCTTGCTTGTGGTAAAATGCTTAAAAAAAATAAATAAATAATTTTTTTCGGGAAAATGACCAATAAAAGATAAAAGCACTTGAATTATTGTTTGAATAGAAAAACAAATTGAGAAAAAGATTAAAACCTTGTTGTGCTTTTTGATAAAACCTCCTGAGATGAAAAATTGCCGTCAAATTGTTTATACATGCAGGAATTGAAAATTAGCAAAACAGGGCTTCCTTAAAATAAGAAAAACATTCAACTAAATGCCTAACTGGCTTTATTTTGATTGAAAATGTTTTTTTTTTTGACAAGATATGAAAAATACTTGATTGCTAAACAGAAGAATGGACTGATCTTCTTGTTCTATGTGCTATACGGCTTCAGGAAGTTGGCAACTATGACTCTCCACAATTCTCTGTCCTTTGTAGCCGTTAGTAAAGCTTGTCTTTTTGTTATCGCAACTAAACCCTGTTCTGCCATACATTTACAGAAACTCGCTAGTTAGGTCATGCACTGTTTTCCTCTGTCCCTGTTACTTTCAATATGTCCTGTGAGTGTTGAATTTTCTAAGCCCTCTTTCCTCGTTATCTCTTTCTGATGCTAAATATAAGTGTCATTTTAGTTTCTATTTTCTTTAAAACATTATCATTGCTCAGACGTTCAGCCAATGGTATTTGCAGCATCCTTCTGTAAAACCATATTTCTGGATTCAAGTCCCTTATTCGTCTGCAAAGAGATTGTCCAGCATTCATTGCTATATAGAAGGATTGATATTACATAACAGTTCAGTACTCTTTTCTTAGTTTCTAACAATTTTTCTCTGTTTTTTAATACTTTGATTAGCTTCTGGAAGACATCTTTTGCTATCCCGGTGTACTTTCAGCCTGGTTAAATTCCTAGAGCTTTTGGAAAGCACCTTACATATATATATATATATATATATATATATTAAGACATGTCTCATTAATAATTTGCACAAGTTTTGTCTACTTAATTTTAATTGGATCATCTCATAATTATGGACTACTTTCTTAGTATCCTTATTAAAGGAAGAACAAAAATTACTATGTTGATGCATATTCATTTTCTTCTGAGTACTTTTGGCATTAGCGTAATGTCATCATCAGGGTGAAGTTTTTTTCTCAGATGAACAAAACAATTTTTTGTCTTAACAAAAACAAAACCCCGATGCCAAAATACACACAATTTATATATATATATATATATATATAGCATAATGAGAAGCCACGTATACTTTCTTAATATGTATATATAGAAAAAAAACAACTGAAAAGTTGCAAATTAAAAAAAAAATTGAATGTTTTTTGGTGAAAGTATTTATTTATATTTTTATATAAAAAAATATAAATAAATACTTTCACAAAAAACATTCAATTTTTTTTTAATCTGCAACTTTTCAGTTGTTTTTCTCTCTCTCTCTCTCTCTCTCTCTCTCTCTATATATATATATATATATATATATATATATATATATATATATATATATATATATATCAAATTGTAAAAAAATGAAGAAAAAATTTCAACATTCAAAACATTAATTTAAAACAGGGCTCAATACAAAAGTTAGCCACCTGAAGAAATATTTGAAACAAAATGTACAATTTTTTAGTGGATATTTACATGTTCTAATGTAACAGTGCATAATATATATATATATATATATATATATATATATATATATATATATATATATATATATATATATATACACACATATATATATATATATATATATATATATATATATGTGTAATTTGGCAGCAACTTTTCTTTTAAACATGTAGTATTGAATGTTAAAAACAACATAGTCTTGCATATTTTCTTTTGAATTTTCTCATATTCTCTAATGAGACTTTGTATTTATATTAATGTAGATAGATAGACAAAAAAAGGAATATATAGCATAAAGATATGATAGATGAGAAACAAAGAAAAGAGTATTGAACTGCTATGTGATATCTGTCCTAGTGTATGGTAGCAAATGCTGGACAATCTCCTCAAAGATAAAGAGACTTGAAACAACAGGCATATGATTCTACAGAAAGATGTTGAAGATACTTATGGACTGAACATGTGAGCAACAACAATGCTTTGGAGAAAATGGAAACCAAACTGAATCTTAACATCATGAAGAGGCAGTTGAAATTTCTGAGACAAGTAATGTGGAAAGAGGGCTTGAAAAATCTGATACTCACAGGACAGATTGTGGGAAAGAGGAAAGCAGTGCTTAACATACTTGATGAGCTTGAGTAAATGGATGATAGAACAGGGTTTGGGGGAGGTAGCAAAAAGACAAAACTTTTTAAGAGCTACAAAGGACAGGAGGATATGGAAGGTCATGATTGCCTCCATCCTGAAAAGACATGACACATAAAAGGATGATAGATAGAAAGAAGTATATGTAACGGTACAAGATAGATAGACAGGCAGACAGAAATACTGTATATACTTGTGTATAGTGCGACTTTTTATGATCAGATTTTTATGCCAAAAATAAGCTACTTATACTATTTGACCTCATCTTTATAGTCATATTCGCAACGTTTTGGCCGTTGTACACCTCTGGCCTTCTTCAGGTGATATACATTAGAATTTCAAACTGAACCCTCTATTTATTCCAGTGGGGTAGGTTGTTCTAATTCCACATGCCATGCCTTTGCTGGATATTTCAATTTCAGTGATTTCCCTTTTGTAACTCAACTCGACATGTATTTGTTCATCTCCACTGTGGACAGGTATTGAACACACAACATTTTGGGTCAAGACACTAGATTATTTCAGTCAGCTCTTTTATCCAATGAGCCATGTGCCCTTGGAGAATAAATAAAGCGGTTGGTTTGGAATTCCAACGTATATCAAGTGAAGAAAGCCAAAGCGTACAATGGCCGAAATGTCATGACTATGACAATAAAGATGAGTATAACAGTCCGAATAATGTAAATAGTTAAAATACCTCATCTTAGAAATATAAACAAAAAAAAAAATAGGCTATTGCACTATACAAAACCAATTTTTTCTGGAGGTGTTAAAATTCATGCAAAATAATTCAGGGCCCGCACTATGCATTAAGTTGGCTTAAACACAAGTATATATATATATATATATATATATATATATATATAGTATAAATATATATATATATAATATAAAGATATGCATTTAATTAAGTCCAGTTTAATTGCGCCTGGGTACTACTCATGTTCGATGCAAAAAAATTCAGGGTCCGCACTATGCATTAAGTTGGCTTAAACATAAGTATATATATATATATATATATATATATATATATATATATATATATATATATATATATATAATATAAAGATATGCATTTAATTAAGTCCAGTTTAATTGCGCCTGGTTACCACTCATGTTCGATTGTGTATGATTTTAAAATAGTTTTGTATTATTCAAAGAAATAATATATAAAAAATAAAACCAAAATCTTTTGGGTCCCAATTTTCAGACAGAATTCTTCAGAAAAATGTAAAGGCAAAAAAAACAAAAACACAATCTGCCATGAAAGACTGATTTAGAGGAAATGTCTACAATCAGAAGGCAAACTGATTTGGAACATCTGTTCAGTACAAAATGGTAACTAACAAACATGTTGATAGCAATCTTCCATAATGCAAATATGGACATAGCTGAAAAAGAAAAACTACAAAAGGTGCAAAAACAAGAATAAAGTCTGATAATAATACTCTATAAAGATGGAGCAACTGTGTGGTTCAAGCAAGATAAGAGTTGAATTATGAGCTGAACTTTCTCGATGAAAAGCACGATTGGGGAAAGTGTTTAAAAAAGAAAAAAAACCCACTGTTTTCAGTATTTTGTATTCATAATTTGGTGTTCTTCATTCCAAGAAAGGCGGATTGAAAGGTCTTTGCATTCACAGCAGTTGATGATAATAAAAAGCTGTTCGTTTGATTCATTGAACATCTGCTACCGCATTCGTTATTTTACTTTGACATTAAAATTCAAATCATCATTTCCTACGGGGGTGAGAAAAAAATTGGATCACTGTTTATCATAAAATTCACATGGCTAATTTGTTTGGTCACACTTCTTCTTTTATGGGTCATGTCTCTTCAGGACATAGGTGATCATGGTTCTCCACAATTTCCTGTCCTTTGAAGATCTTAATAACGGCTGAAATGTTGTAATAAATATGGCAACAAAGATGAGGACAATAGTCTGAATAATGTAAATAGTGTTTCTTCCTGATGTGAAATAAAAGTTTTCATTTTGTTTCCATTTTCTCTAAGACTTTGTTGTTGTTCACATGTTCGGTCTATGTATCCTCAGCATCCTTCTGTAGAACCATATTTCTGTTGCATCAAGTGTCTTCTTCATCAGCATTCCAACACACTTATTATTTCTCAGTTTTGTTAATCTAATTTGAAAAGTTGCATCCTGACCAAGAAAACAAAATCAAAAGACGGATCTGCAATGTGATCAGTCCTGACCTGGCATCTCAACTCCAGTCACTTTCCCACAGATATGATGTGGCTTCCCTCTGTCTTTTCTAGATATATTTTCATGGCAACTGCTCTGAGAAGCTATTTTCCCTGGTGCCCTGACTGCATGAATTTAAGCATGCTACTAGGTTGGCATTTCAGTCCCAGCCTTTTACTGTCAAAACATTAAATATAACCACCTCTTCTACACCAAAAGCTTCTTCTCTTGCACTTCCCAACAGTGAAACTCCCTTCCTCTTACTTGCTTCCCTGATAAATTTAAATGTAATGTCAATTGACATCTTCTGTGGCATTAATGCCTGTTCTTCTTTTTCTCCTTTCCTCAATACCCACCTACTCCTATATTCAGTCTTTTCCCTTACTTTCACTTTCTGTAACCCATTGTATACTACTGGCACTCCTGCCTTGCTGGGGGTGAAATGATTAAAAAATATATATATATATAAATGATCTGCCAAAGAGTATACACCGATCATTTGTGAATATCTATGCTGATGATACAAGAGTATATGAATGCACCTTCAAAACTCTAGATCACCAGAGCTTGGCAGCTGATTTCTCCTCTTGTCTGAGCACTAACAGCTCTGTTGGGGAAAACATGGCTGGTAACATTCAATGCTTTGAAATGCAAACCTTGGGAGATTCCATCATCACCAATAGAAATGTGAATTTTCCCCAAATTTGATGAATGGGTGTTTCCCCAGGGAAGGCCATGTGCCTTGAGGCCCTGTTGTTGATCTAAACTCAACCCAGACCTCAAAAGTGGAAATTGTAGAGATATGATACATTGCCAAAGATGCTGGAAAAATAGTCTGATTCCTGGTCTAATCTAGTAAGTACCTGATTCCTCCTGCTATCCTCTAACTTTACAAGAGCCAGATTAGGCGCCAAATGAAATACCGTTACTGTAGAGGGGATGAAGCAGTTTTTTTTTTTGTTTTTTTTAAGCTTATCACCCCAAGCTAAGGCTGGAAGCCACTAGCACGCAAGGGGTTACAGAAAGTTTGGAGGAAGAGCAGATAGGAGTGGTAAAGGAGAGGATGTGGAGAAAGATAGTGGACCGATCAAGGCAAGGGAGTTACAGAAGATTTGGAGCGAGAGCAGATAGGAATGAAAGGTGAAAGGATGTGGAGAAGGGAAGTGGATAGATCAAGGCAGCTGGAGATGTCGATTGACATTACACTTAAATAGTTGCAGATTGTATTTGTCAGGGAAACAGGAATAAGAAAGGGAGTTCCACAGGCGAGATGTGCGAGACATGCAGTTAAATGCTTCTTCTACGCCAACAGCTTCTTCTCTCACACTTCCTGACTGTGGAACTCCCTTCCTCTTACTTGCTTCCCTGATAACTGTAATCTTCAAAAATTTAAATGTAATGTCAATTGACATCTTCTGTGGCGTTAATGCCTGTTCTTCTTTTTATCCTTTCCTCAATACCCCCCCTCCTATACACAGTCTTTTCCCTTACTTTCACTCTCTGTAACCCATTGCATACTACTGGCACTCCCGCCTTGCTGGGGGTGAAATATTTTAAAAAAAAAAGAAAAAAGTTCCTGGGAATATTATTCAATATAATCACCTCACATTCCAATTCTATGTTTTGTCTCCTTTCAGGTCAGAGGTTATCTTGTCCTTTGTAGCTCTTAATGAATTTTTTCTCCTTTTATTATTTCTCTTAAATCTTGTGCCATCGATTTACTCAAGCTCACTAAGTTGGTTATACATTCTTTTCCTCTGTCCCTCATACCTTTAATTTGTCCTGTGTGTATCAGATTTTACAAGCTCTATGTACTTAGAAATTTAAACTGTCTTTTCCTGATGTTAAGTATAAATTTCTTTTTTGTTTCTATTTTCTCTAAAACTTTGCCATTGCTCACATGTTCAGTCCATGGTACCCTCAGTATCCTTTTAGAGAACCACATTCTGTTGCTAGAAATCTCTTCTTAATCTGTGAAGAGATTGTTCAGCATTCAGTGCCATGTCGGAGGACAGATATCACATAAGAGTTCAGTACTTTTTTCTTTTGTTTCTCACAATATTTTCCTATTTCTTAATACTTCATTTAGCTTTTGGAAGGCTTCTTTCACTCTCATCGCTCACAATGTGCCTTTTGATTTTCATGTGGAACTTTCAATCGGCTGTTAAAGCGCTTCATAGATATCTAAATTGTTGCATCTGTTTGATTTCGGGTTTTCTAATTTGCAACTTGCATGTTGGGTTGTATAGGCTTTTATATAAATGCCCTTTGAATCTATAGCTACCAACTCCTGTCTCCAGAAGAGATATATATGGAAAACATTTTCAATCTTCTCTGATACCAGTTTATATCTTTTATTGCTTTAGAAGGGGTGTTGATGAATTTTAGATCAGATTTCAATAAGTAATTCTTCATCATACTAGTCCTCTAACTATATTACTTCTCTCTTGATATATATATATATATATATATATATATATATATATATATATATATTATGTTTATTTTAATAACTATACTTGACTGGTATATAAAAATCATGTATAGTACAATTTGACAATGAAAATATATTTAAACAAACTGGTATCTGGGGAAAAAATTTTGAAAAAAAAGAAGGACTAGAAATATCTGAGTTGCTTGAAAAAAAAATCACCCAACACCGCAATGCATAGCCAAAAGAAAAAAAATCAATCGAGTAAAATAAGAAAAGATGTAAAGTATATATATATATATATGTATGCATATATATATATATATTATTGTCATCCACAGACAGACTGTTTCGCTGTATCACAGCTCATCAGTGTGGCTAGACATCCGGTTGCCTCTGGCTAGGATAAAAACCCGACTGAATTGGTGTCAGTCGGAAATTCTACCACTAAGCTGTCGGCGCACGGCAGGGATGAAGGTGAATTTTTAGCGTATTTATTTTTAGATTTAGATAAACACACAGTGACTGACAGTGACTCAATTCTGCCGAAGAGTCTTGCTATATTAGCTTTAATAGTCACTGTTTACAAACGCACGCCTCACACCCACAGAGCTCAACCGAAATTAATTTTTCAGGAGCCAATATCATTGTCATCCACAGACAGACTGTTTCACTGTATCACAGAACATCAGTGTGGCTAGACGTTCAGTTGCCTCTGGCTAAGATTGAAACCCGACTGAATTGGCGCCAGTCGTCCGAAGAAAAGTATCAGACGTTCGTGCGATGTATACTTAAGAAATGATCCTTAAAAGTATGATCGTTTTATATATATATATATATATATATATATATATATATATTTATATATATATATATATATATATATATATATATATTGGGGCAGCAGATCATTATTTAAACATATATTGTTAAATATAACAGACAATGAATGTCTATTATGTTTGATCATGAGCCGTTCTAAACTTTAATTGGTTTAATTTTGGGTGAAAATAAAGAAACAATTGTCCAACATTTAGATATTTTTGTATTAAGCTGGTCCTTGATCTAAGCTTTCAGCTCACATGAACCATCTTCGGAGTCGTTATACGGACATTTAAATAAAGATATCCGCCATCAAAGATGATATCCTGTTATGTTGACATAGAAGATTGCTATGTGATGATAACGGTCGTGGAATAGCAGACACAGGTCATAAATTCATGATGCCGTTCTATGACATCATACCACATCAGAGACCAAAATATTAACAACAGAACCATATGTCTAGATGCAACGAAATGTATTGCGACTAGTTTGAAATGGCAAACTAGTCACAACACTACTACAGGGAAACATGAAGGGATAAGCTATTTTTTTTTTATTAGGGGACCATAATTTACGTAACTCACATTATAACTCTTAATTATATTTTTACTCTTTCCATGTTAAATATCAGATTATTATACTAACTGTAATGAGAAGTGATTGAGGAATTCAGAGTCAGAGAAGTGATTGAGGAATTCAGAGTCAGAGAAGTGACTGAGGAATTCAGAGTCAGAGAAGTGACTGAGGAATTCAGAGTCAGAGAAGTGATTGAGGAATTCAGAGTCAGAGAAGTGATTGAGGAATTCAGAGTCAGAGAAGTGATTGAGGAATTCAGAGTCAGAGAAGTGATTGAGGAATTCAGAGTCAGAGAAGTGATTGAGGAATTCAGAGTCAGAGAAGTGACTGAGGAATTCAGAGTCAGAGAAGTGATTGAGGAATTCAGAGTCAGAGAAGTGATTGAGGAATTCAGAGTCAGAGAAATGACTGAGGAATTCAGAGTCAGAGAAGTGATTGAGGAATTCAGAGTCAGAGAAGTGATTGAGGAATTCAGAGTCAGAGAAGTGATTGAGGAATTCAGAGTCAGAGAAGTGATTGAGGAATTCAGAGTCAGAGAAGTGACTGAGGAATTCAGAGTCAGAGAAGTGATTGAGGAATTCAGAGTCAGAGAAGTGATTGAGGAATTCAGAGTCAGAGAAATGACTGAGGAATTCAGAGTCAGAGAAGTGATTGAGGAATTCAGAGTCAGAGAAGTGATTGAGGAATTCAGAGTCAGAGAAGTGATTGAGGAATTCAGAGTCAGAGAAGTGACTGAGGAATTCAGAGTCAGAGAAGTGACTGAGGAATTCAGAGTCAGAGAAGTGATTGAGGAATTCAGAGTCAGAGAAGTGACTGAGGAATTCAGAGTCAGAGAAGTGATTGAGGAATTCAGAGTCAGAGAAGTGATTGAGGAATTCAGAGTCAGAGAAGTGACTGAGGAATTCAGAGTCAGAGAAGTGACTGAGGAATTCAGAGTCAGAGAAGTGACTGAGGAATTCAGAGTCAGAGAAGTGATTGAGGAATTCAGAGTCAGGTTCGCTTAAAGAAGCTTTATTCAACTAGATCCTCACAGAGAGGTGGTCAAGGTAAAATGGCCGATCAAACGGGTACAAAGTCAAAGGGGAACAACTTGTTCCCGAGAAGTAGAGAAAGGGGTTAGAGAGTTCCTTCCTTATCACCACACTAACACTATCAGGTTACCTTTCTAGCAGACTTTTTACCATACTATTAACACTCTGTAATGAGTTCAGTCACCACTGGGTGCATCACAAATATGGCCTTGTGCCAGATTTAGCTAACCTTAGTAGTTACTGAAAAATACTGTCAGACCATTATCTCAATAATGAGTTAAACCTCACTGAATTCTCAAGCCTTGTGCCAGACTAAGTGGCATACATAAATACCTATTAGGAAGCATTGAAATGAATTAGTGGCTAAGAAGATGACACTGGAAACATCCTTGCAACGAATTCTGGTTTAGTACGCACTGACGTGAAATACGCGGAACACATAAATTCGTTCTGCCGACTCAACAAAAACTCGCCCTTTTTTATACGTTCTTGCCAAGCCAGAGAATTTTCATATTGGGCATGCTGCCAGACAGACTTGATCTAACTTCCAGTGCCGATGATCAGACGGTCTGCCTCGCTAGTAATTCACTCACACATTTAGGCTATACTCCTCTAGCCCTCTTGGACCTCTGAGGTAATTCTCCACACAAGATTAGCAGCGCATTTACATTATATATATATATGACAACCTTCTTCTATCTTAGATTTAAATTCAGTTGGTCATAAATGACAAATGCAATTATTGTTTCAGATTTGATATCCCTTATTGGTAGAATTTATGGCACTATATTTTGAAATCAATGAAATAATTGAATGCTTGAATGTATTTGTTCAATAAACCCGACCCAGGATATGTTATTACTTGCATAGACATTTAGTATATCAAACGTATTTATTGAACAAAGTAACTAATAATAACAAAACAAAAGTCATTGAAACAAAGCAAGTTCAGTCGACCAATGATGACAATTCCAGAACAACAATTTAGTATATTGATGCTAGGATGAGGAATAAATAAGAAACGTTTATAAATTTAACACATTTCATTTTTTATTTAAGATTCATCAAAACGTTAAATTTATAAGTTTTTCCTATTTCTTCCTTGTCCTTTCATTCTGTTGGATTCTAATGTATATTTGATCAATATTTGATCCCAATTCATTTAGTATCGTATATACTCACGTATCATGCAACTTTCGAAGACCTAATATTAAAGCTAATGTTAAGGGGCTCATGCATGAGATATAAAATTAACGTATGTAATGCTGGCACTGGCTACGCCATTGGCTAACTATATATATATATATATATATATATATATATATATATATACACATTGAATTTGATCGGGAGTAATTTTTTAATGTTTTATACTCACCAGGAGCTATTTATACTGATTTATTTGCTATTTTAGTAATAAATTTATTTTGTCATTGCTCCTTAGTATCCCCAGCCTACCTTTTTCCGTTTCGCCGTTTAGATTATTTCCGTTACAATGAATCTTTCAAAAGAATTGTCGGATAAAAAAGGTCCCTTTAAAAAAATGCATTGCATCATTTTCAAAGCCATATTTAAATTTTGTTGTACAAAACAGTTGTTTAAATATAAATATATATATATAAGTTATATATAAATAAGTTATATATAAATATATATATATAAGTTGTTTAAATATATATATATATATATATATATATATATATATATATATATATATATATATATATATGTTCTTTTTATAGATACAAATATATAAGTAAATGCTTTGTTTATAATAAACAGTATTAACGACATTTACTGGCCTGAATGTTTGAGAAATCTTCATAGATATATGCATCCTCCAAAAGGAATCATACGAAACCGTCATATAGCCTGACGTGCTTTTACCGATTGAGCCACAGAGGAGCATTTCGGTCGATTTTATTGTTTTTAAACTACAATTCTACATGATTTTCTCTCGTACATTCATATCTGCTCAATGCATATCCAAATGTAAACAAGTGACATCACACATTATGAAATGGACAAAGTTCAATAATTATTTTATCTATAAAAAGAACGTATAAACATAAAAAATGTCTTAAAATAATTGTCGGACTTTGTCCATTTCATATATAAAAATATATATATAATTAAATAAATAAATACATGAATAAAATAATAAAAGAATTGTTGGATAAAAACGTCCCTTTAAAAGAATGCGTTCCATCATTTTCAAGGCCAAATTTTAATTGTTGTACAAAACTGTTGTTTAAATATAACTATGAATATATAAATATATATATACGGGGTGACCAAAAAAAACGGGAACTTTTTAACAATCTAATAAAACCAAGAGTGATTGAAACCTTAAAACATGCCATTTAAGAAACAATGATGGAATTTTCATTTTTTAAATATTACGTCCTGTAGATGGCATACTCCTGTAAGAATACATTCTTGAAATCTGGTGTTGAGATTCCTCATTGACTGCTGCAACATCTCAGCTGGGATACTGTGAATTTCATTCTCGTTACTAAAATGGCGAAAAGTTTACTTGCTCAAGGTCACTGTCTCGCAGTGTTGCCACTTGCTCATGTCTGGCAATATGCACTTCAAAAATTACCGTTTTTTTGTGTCACCCTATATATATATATATATATATATATATATATATATATATATATATATATTACGCGAATCATTCATACGAAAACCAGATAATGAAGTTAATGATATGGCAAGAATCATCCTCAGTAGGGAAATAGGTAAGTTTTTTTTTACATCCAGGTAATAACAGGACATCGAAAGATAAAGTGTAATCCGAAAGAAGTGTATTTTAGAAATGTGATATTGTTAACTGTAAGAATACTTTTGGAGGATGATCGTATGAAACGATTGAAAGCTAAGCTAGTAGTAAAAAAATGACCTGATAAAACCGGAATTTATAAACAAGGATCATACCATTCATTAACGGATTCGAGGTTAATGTATTTTATTATTAAAAATTGTTTGCGAGAGTGCTTCTTGCCATATCATTAACTTCATTATCTGCTTTTCGTATGAATGATTCGCGTAATATAAATTGAACCCGCACCACGTAATATATATATATATATATATACATATATATATGAAGAAATATAATTTTAAAGTGTGCTATATTTATGGGATAAAGTGCTCAATATCAGAGATAGAGCGTGTGTAAATATAAATATAAAAGTGAACATTGAAGTCAACACTCAGAGGCGACAGGCTGGATGCATATATATATATGCCTTTAAATACTTAAATTAAATAAATTAAGACATGAATAAAATAATAAAATATGTGTTAGGGACGCACCACATTTAGCCCTATTGTAACATAAATTACAAGTAAAAGGTCCACAGAATGAAAATCTTTTTGTCAAATGAAGAAATAACATAATAAAGATAAAACCAACCCCCAAAAAAAAAGAAGCAACTTTGAAGCATGAAAATGAATACTATTCTCAGACAGGAAGCACAAATGTTCTCTGTATGGTGAATTCTACTCAAGTTATGGCTGCACTTGTCTAGATCTAGCTTTGGTTCAGTGGAGAATATTAAGAGGAATCTGCTTTCCAACCTGCGAGCAGTACGCCTGATGCCGTGTACCAATAAAACCGAACAGGCAAAATCAATCCATCAGCTTTTATGTTCAATAAAAACATAGTCGTTTTATATATCAAAAGCACACAAAGATTCTATTTATCAGACTTGGCCTGAAAATGGAGTTTGGTCAAAGCATTTATTTTCTTCCTCTCCAGTGAAGAATTCAAATCTAGAAAAACCTGTAAAATTCCCAACGTGGTACAATGCAAGCCTGGGGTAGGTTGCTACTGGCCAAAGCAGACTCACCCAAGAAGAGGGTGTTCCATCAGAAATAGATAGGGGGGTGTGATCAAAACATTGATTTTTTTTCTCTCTCTCTTCCTCTTTACTTATTTTTATTGCTGTTGCCTGTGAAGTACTTTCTATTTTACTTGCTTTCGCAAATAACTAAACATCTCCATTTTAAGGTATTTATAGCATACCACTACCACTTGTTATTGGTGGTTCCTGTGGGCACAAGTTTCATTTTACAGTCATCCAACCCCAGTCTTCATTTTTATTTCTTCTTTCTCTTACATATATTTTCGGGCCATATTTCTTTCTTGATCCTGTCTCCTGAAGACTGCGCTGCGAAAGATGGTCATGTTTTCCGACATTTACTTGGCTCTGTCCAATGAAATTACAGTTGATAATTTATTGTATAAATGGGAAAGGTAACATATACAAATGAAATAATGCCCCATCTTCATTATTTATTTTATTTCTGTAATTCATCTTAACTTCTCAGCTTATCCCACTCCTTTATTCAGTATATATATATATATATATATATATATATATATATATATATATATATATATATATATATATATATATATGATGAAAATGTGGAAAAGACAAAGCAAAATCCGAATATGTGAGTTTACTGTTTTTTATTTTGTTTTTGTTTTTGTTTTTCTGTCGACGTCAGACGTTTCGGTCAAATAGACCTTCTTCAGGACATGGTTAATGGAGACATATTTATATTAGATTTAAGTTAAATGAAGAGACGATATATACAGGACTAGTCAGAAACAGAAAAACTGAAATTCTAAAGTCAGAGTATTCTTTCTTGGATTCGGATACGCAGGGAAGAGATTTTATCCTAAGTGGAAAGGTGGGAAACCTATTTAAAAACTATAGCTTATCGGTACGTTTGTCAAGCATTAATCTTGATAGGAAAGTTGATATATTAAAGAAACCCTGTCTGGTGTTTATTGTACATGAGGTGGATATCATGCCAGCCTCGTAAATCTGCCTTTTTATTGTGGATATATTTTAAAATCTTCACAGAGTCGAAATCAAAATTGTGATCAGATTTAGCTATGTGTACAAACAAAGCACTACTTAAATTACCGAGGCCAATATCTCGTTTATGTTCGGAAATGCGAGATTTTAAGGACCTCCCTGTCTCGCCTACATAACTCAAGTTGCAGTCTCTGCACGGTACCTGATAGACGCAAGCATCGGATGTAATATGCTGTCTGCTGGTATTATTTAATATACTGCGGATAGTTTTAGTGGGTAATGTAGTAGTTTTAATTTTTAGCGCGTTTAGATTGTTGGAGATGTGTTTGGTCAGAGGGTTATTCGGTAGAAAGATGCGGCCAATAGGATTATCATCATACCGTCGGATCTACATCCACATATTTGCTTACATATATATATATATATATATATATATATATATATATATATATATATATATATATATATATATATATCTATACATACATATACATATATATATATATATATATATATATATATATATATATATATATATAATTACAGAGAACAAATAATTTCTGATTAATCCAAATTTGTAAATAATTATATTGGATATACTACAACATGCCTAAAACTCACATTACATCTCTCTGACCGTAGCTCAATTAGGCTGCATTGAAATACACATGGAAACCGACCAAATTCTATCAACAACTAGTGGATAATACAAATATAATAGCCACATGGACATGTAAAAAAATGACAAAAAAATAATAGGAACATTATTAATAAAAAGGAAAAAGCCAATGCTAAATCATATCGACTATGAACACGGTCAAAATATGCTGACCATGTTTGGAAGTTAAAATATTCCCACAACCCTAAATATATACATAAACAATACATACATTCAATTAAAATTAAAAATAAAATTCATCCTTGATAATGGATAAAAGTATAGCTGAAAGCTCTTGGACATACAAAATAGTTGGACAATTTCTATATAATTTACATCCAGAAAAGAAGAAAATTATAAGAACATGTGATAAATTAAATAAAAAACTTTACCAAAGTATTTTGACATTTGTTTTTTATGAAACTTGTATATATATATATATATATATATATATATATATATATATATATATATATATGTATATATATATATATATATATATATATATATATATATATGTATACACACACACACACACACACATATATATATATATATATATATATATATATATATATATGCAGAAATATAGTCTTAAAGTGTGCTATATTTATGGGGTAAAGTGCTCAATATCAGAGATAGAGCATGTGTAAATATAAAAGTGGACATGGAAGTCAGCACTTAGAGGCAACAGTCTGTTTCATGCTAGTGCAATCGTCAGTCGCCTGACGATTGCACTAGCATGAAACAGACTGTTGCCTCTAAGTGCTGACTTCCATGTCCACTTTTATATTTATATATATATATATATATATATATATATATATATATATATATATATATATATATATATGTGTGTGTGTGTCTTGAACAGTAAAAAAATGTTAAAAAATTAAAATTTCAGCCAAACTGGGGTGTATATTAATATTTTGTTTCATTATTTAAATTAGGTTCCTTGACTAGTTTCGGCCAACATGACCATCATCAGGAAAAAAAGTTCCTGCTTCTTAGTAGCAGTGAACTACAGGGGAGAATGTCTGTTTCTGAAGAAAGTGAACTTTGCCTGTAGATTTAATTTGTTTTTTTAGTGCAATTTTTGGTCAATCCTTACATATATAAATATTTACTTTTAAATTAAATTGCAAAAATAAAATCATCCTTGATAAATCGAACCTGTATCCTATATAAAGACAGTAAAATCGACCTTGCTAACCGAACGCTCCTCTGTGGCCGAAACGATTAAGGCACGTTAGGCTATATGATGGTTCTGTATAGGATACAGGTTCGATTCCTGTCAGAGGACGAAAATTTTCTATGAAAATTTCTCAGACATTCAGGCCGGTAAATGTTATTTAATACTGTTTATTATAAAACAGAGCATTTGCTTAAATACTTGTACCTATAAAAAGAATGTATAAACATAAAAATGTTTTAAAAATATATATACATATATAAACGCAAGCACACACACATATATATATATATTTTTTTTTGTCATCCACACAGACTGTTTCGCTGTTTCACAGCTCATCAGTGTTGCTAGACGTCCGGTTGCCTCTAGCTAGGATCGAAACCCGACTGAATTTGCGTCAGTCGGAACTTCTACCACTAAGCCGTCGGCTCACGGCAGGGATGAAGGTGAATTTTAGCGTGTTTATTTTTAGATTTAGATAAACACACAGTGACTGACAGTGACTCAATTCTGCCGAAGAGTCATGCTATATTAGCTTAAATAGTCACTGTTTACAAACTCACACCTCAAACAAAAGAGCTCAACCGAAATTAATTTTTCAGGAGCCAATGTAAGTTTAAGGTTCATATTTAACTCATTTGGTATATATATATATATATATATATACACAAGTATAGGATTGGTATATACAGAATAAATTCCAATAACCAACAATTATTATTCTTAAAAGAGTGCTCAATACAGAGTAGAGCAGATATAATTATTTATTTAAATATTATAACATATTTATGTTATAAAATCACTACAAAAGTAGCCATTTTGTTTCAACACTTCTGGTGTCTTATCAAGTGATGCTGTTGAATGTAGAATAAATGGTTTTTAAAGTTTCAAATTAATTAACGATCCTTCACTAGGGGTAAACGCTGTTACATAAGCTAGAATGACCAATCAAAATACAAGTATATGGTAATTCAAAAAATTTGACAACAAAGCAAGGTTATCATAGATATTAAAAGATTTATAAAATTTGAAATTAAAATTAAAAGTAAAAAATTACCTATTTAGAAATTTAAATCAAATCTCTATTAAGTTTAAAATTGTAGAATTACCGAGGAGAAAAAAATAAAAATAAAAAATACATATGCTATTTAATTTATTTTTTCATTGAAATTATGTTAAAAAGGATGTTCATAGCTCCAGACAAAAATGTATACATTTTTACAGTTTAACTTCAACATGGTAGCCACCTCTCACGTAAAACAATTCAAACACACTCAGGTTATAATACATAAGATCCCAGACATATTTAGATATATATACACACAAAAAACGGTGACGAGATACGACCCTTGATAAAAAAAACAAAAAAAACAAACACATACACACACACACACACACACAAACACGCAACCAAACGTGCATGCACTTTCCTTACACATAGACATCGCTAAACACTGGCACATACATCCACATGCACATTGACCTAGACAATCAGACGCAATAGCCAAAACATATTCGGGGCTTAATATGTTATTAAACGAATTCTAACTTGAAATATAAATAATCTGGGCAAATATATATAGATAAAATTTGTTCTACATTCAACATCATCACTTGATAAGACACCAGAAGTGTTGAAACAAAATGGCTATTTTTGTAGTGATTTTATAACATATTTATGTTATAATATTTAAATAAATAATTATATATATATATATATATATATATATATATATATATATGTATATATATAAAGAAGGATCTGTAATGTAATCAATCCTAACTTGGCATCTCAACTTCAGTTACTTTCTCATTGATGTGACGTGGCTTCCCTCTGTATTTTCATGACAACTACTCTAATGAGCTTCTTTTTGCTGGTACTCTGACTACATGAATTGAAGTCTGCTACTAGATTGGCAACTAGGTCCCACCTGCTTATGGTTGAAATTGTTTAATGCAACCACCACTTCTACTCCAACACTCTCTTTTCTCTACATTGTCCTTTATCTTCTTGAATCCTGTTCATCTTTTGTCCTTTCTTCAATCCTCTTTATATTTGGTCTTTTCTCCCATTTTCACTTTCTGTAAACCTCTGCAAACTAATGGCATTTCTACCTTGTTTGATGTGAAATGATTAAAAACAAATGTTCTCCATAACGTATGATTGTAGCTACGTCAAAACATTTAATGTTATAGAATCCAAATCCAGATCTGGATCAGTGCATTAGGAATGCAGCAATACAGAAGTTCACTCAGTGGTGTCTCACTGTTGAATGAGTAACCTCATGGGAGAGTATCTGTTCATATATATGTAATAAGAGCTGCTCTCATTGGTGAGAAGTAACATCCAGTTCTGCCCAAACATCATAAGCTTCTCACGACTTCCATGACAAACTGCATTACTTAGTTCCACCAGTTCAGACGTTTACATCTAAGACCTTCCATGCAGTATAATACCGGATTGAATCATCCACATTTCCTTCAGACTGCTGTTTTCCAAGAACTGCATCTTTGTAGAATAAACTCCTGAGAGGATCACTACACTCTTAAGCTCTTCAAGTCTATGCTCAAACATATTATCTAATCTGAACTGCATTCAATAGCCCTCTGCATTGCATTATGCTCTTGCATACACTTCACCAATGCCCTTACAAAAGTACTTCTTGCCTGTGGAACTCTCTTCTGATAGATAGATAGATAGATAGATAGATAGATAGATAGATGGATAGATAGATAGAAAGATAAACATTCAAATAGATAGATAGATAGATAGATGGATGAAAATATTCAGATAGATAGCTAGATCAATAGACATGAAAACATTCAAAAAGATAGCTAGATAGATAGATAGATATGAAAACATTATGATAGATAGATTCAGATATAGTGATATAGACAGGACAAACAATCAGATAAATCGACAAATACAGACATAGATAGATAGATAGATAGATAGATAGATAGATAGATAGAAAGATAAACATTCAAATAGATAGATAGATAGATAGATGGATGAAAATATTCAGATAGATAGCTAGATCAATAGACATGAAAACATTCAAAAAGATAGCTAGATAGATAAATAGATAGGTAGATATGAAAACATTATGATAGATAGATTCAGATATAGTGAGATAGACAGGACAAACAATCAGATAAATCGACAAATACAGACATAGATAGATAGATAGATAGATAGATAGATAGATAGATAGAAAGATAAACATTCAAATAGATAGATAGATAGATAGATAGATGGATGAAAATATTCAGATAGATAGCTAGATCAATAGACATGAAAACATTCAAAAAGATAGCTAGATAGATAAATAGATAGGTAGATATGAAAACATTATGATAGATAGATTCAGATATAGTGAGATAGACAGGACAAACAATCAGATAAATCGACAAATACAGACATAGATAGATAGATAGATAGATAGATAGATAGATAAACATTCAAATAGATAGATAGATAGATAGAAAAATCAATAGGTTGATAGATATGAAAAAATTCAGATAGATGCTTGATAGATAAATAGGTAGATAGATAAATAGATTGATACAGAGACATTAAGATATATATATAGAGAGAGCATGATAGATAGATAGATAGATCAATAGGTTGATAGATATGAAAAAACTTATATAGATGCTTGATAGATAAATACAGAGACATTAAGATATATATATAGAGAGAGCATGATAGATAGATAGATAGATAGATTCAAATATAGTCAGATAGATAGCAAAACAATCACATAATTAGACAAATTCAGACTTACTTATATTGATAGATATTTTCTGCTACTTCAAATATGATTTTGTAGATACCCATTATAAATGTTTACTAGCTTGTACATTTGAGAGATTTAAAAAAAAAATGTGTTCTCCACAGGGTTTGAATCTGCAACCTCTTTTAGGAGAACCTTAACATTCAAACCATAGATCTATACTATAATGCCCATTGTAATATAGTAACAATAAGTAGCTGCATTTGAAGCTTTATTTGACTAATTCAGCTTTAGTGCTGAAAACGTTTATTTTATTATAGTGGATGGTTACAAGCAAGATTTGATGTGGTTATTTTATTACCACACTCACTGAAATAAAATAATACCAACATTTATTGATAACAAAGGATCTAATATAGCCCTCCTGTATAAAGGAGACATTGAACCTGTTGAGGATATATAGGAGATAACAGTTGACCTTGAACTTGAAGAGGTTAAGATTGTAGTGGTTGGGGAAGAATTATTTGGGGAGTCTGTTCTACAAACCAGCAGCCCTTGGAAAGAAGCTGTCCAAATGGAAGTTACTTTTTAACCAGGGAATATGATGGGTTTACTCCTGACTACATTGCATAGCAGGTGTTAGCTGTAAAGTCTGTGGTGGGCATTGAAATAATTAGATGTAGACATCTCTTCTACTCTAATAGCTTCATGTCTCGCACATCTCGCCTGTGGAACTCCCTTCCTTATTCCTGTTTCCCTGACAAATACAATCTCCAACTATTTAAGTGCAACATCAATCAACATCTCCAGTTGCCTTGATCTATCCACTTCCCTTCTCCACATCCTTTCCCCTTTCATTCCTATCTGCTCTCACTCCAAATCTTCTGTAACCCCTTTGCCTTGATCGATCCACTATCTTTCTCCACATCCTCTCTTTTACCACTCCTATCTGCTCTTCCTCCAAACCTTCTGTAACCCCTTGCGTGCTAGTGGCTTCCAGCCTTGCCTGGGGTGATAAGCTTAAAAAAAAAAAAAAAAAAAAAACATAGCTAGGTACTTTGGGGTGCATTGAGATTGTGTATCTATGACTGTGAGATTAGTAATGAAAAGAACTTCTGCTAGAAGCTGTTGTGATATTTACATTGAATGGAAATCAACCTTAATTCTATATTGACCAACCTTTAACAACAACAACAACGACAACAACAAACAGAGTTATTCTCCTATCCACCATCTTTCCTTTCCCCATCCCTAGGTAACCCATCTAGTCGCTTATGCTGGGGCAATATATTTTGAAGAGAATTCTGTTATATTGCACTAAACCTGAAACTTGCTGGTAATTATGGAGTAGCCCAAGACCTCTCTCATTTGACAGCAGGAGTTACCCAACTTAGCATGCTTCTCTCCCTTTGTAAATAGATATGGCTATGCACATTCACGATTCCCTCATAATTAGTAGAAAATTATAACTCCGGCTGGCTAGAGAGTCAGGCGGCAGGGCAGAGAGTCCTGTAATCCATTCCCCTACCCACAACAAAAAGACACGTTATCAAGTCCGTTTCCAGTATATCCCCGACCTACTCATTCCCCAGGACACACCTTGCCTTTCCCCACTTTCTTCTTGGCCTGTTGTCTTAATATCTAAGTCTTGCCGGCTGTCAGCTGTAATCATTGACTACACAAGATGGCCAACATTTGTCACTTGAGCACGTTGGTTTGTCAGAAAGTTGGTGTGGAAGCACCAGGGCCTGGGGATCAGGAAGTAAAAACTTGTAGAAGACTTTACTTGGCAATATTTTTGTGTTTACCTGTTTTTTTCTTCCTTTATCTTCCCACCCCTGCCGTTCTACCCATGTTCTAAATAGAGCAGTGGCTTCTGCATGGTCAATTTCACATTATCATCTTTAGGTCAAAATAGTTAAACCAAATAGTGGTGATGCAGGCCAATATGCCACAAGAATAAAAGATCAAACACTGTCTTTTGATTGGTGTTCATAGTAATCACATGACCTTTCTTCATCCGGCTCCAATTATTACAAAAAGAAGAGGCTAGTGCGGGTGGAGATCATGGCTTGATTGATAGTGATGGAAGGAAAACTGTTGGAACTTTAAGAAAAATTATGATGTAAATGGATGGGTTTGGGTTTTATATAATGATAGTTCTGAATCGTAATAATAAGGAACAGTGTTGTATGTGAGAGTATTTGCAGACTTCCATGTTTAATGACCAAAGTTGTCTGTTTTTAAAGCAACCACAATGGAATGGTCAGAGAAAAGAGAAAGACCAAGAAATGAACAAGAGAGGAAATAATTAAGAAAAAGAGAGAGAGAGGTAGAAAAAGAGAGAGTGTGAAAGAAAAAGAAAGAGAGGAAACAAAAAATTAACAGCAAAAAGAGTAAAATAGAGAGAGAGAGAGAGAGAGAGTGTATGAGAGAAAGCCTAAGAAATGAACAAGAGAGAAAATAGTAAAAAAAAAGGAAAGAGAGAGAGAAAGACAAAGAGATAGAGAGAGAGAGAGAGAGAGAGAAATAAGAGAGCAAGAAAGAGAGAGAAAGAGAGACAAGAGAGAGAAAGAAAACTCAAGAAATAAGAAACTAAAAATGTGCAGAAGAGAAAGAGAGTGTATGAGAGAAAGCCCAAGAAATGAACAAGAGAGAAAATAGTAAAAAAAAAGGAAAGAGAGAGAGAAAGACAAAGAGATAGAGAGAGAGAGAAACAAGAGAGCAAGAGAGAGAGAGAGACAAGAGAGAGAAAGAAAACTCAAGAAATAAGAAACTAAAAATGTGCAGAAGAGAAAGAGAGTGTATGAGAGAAAGCCTAAGAAATGAACAAGAGAGAAAATAGTAAAAAAAAGGAAAGAGAGAGAGAAAGACAAAGAGATAGAGAGAGAGAGAAACAAGAGAGCAAGAGAGAGAGAGAGACAAGAGAGAGAAAGAAAACTCAAGAAATAAGAAACTAAAAATGTGCAGAAGAGAAAGAGAGTGTATGAGAGAAAGCCTAAGAAATGAACAAGAGAGAAAATAGTAAAAAAAAAGGAAAGAGAGAGAGAAAGACAAAGAGATAGAGAGAGAGAGAAACAAGAGAGCAAGAGAGAGAGAGAGACAAGAGAGAGAAAGAAAACTCAAGAAATAAGAAACTAAAAATGTGCAGAAGAGAAAGAGAGTTTATGAGAGAAAGCCTAAGAAATGAACAAGAGAGAAAATAGTAAAAAAAAAGGAAAGAGAGAGAGAAAGACAAAGAGATAGAGAGAGAGAGAAACAAGAGAGCAAGAGAGAGAGAGAGACAAGAGAGAGAAAGAAAACTCAAGAAATAAGAAACTAAAAATGTGCAGAAGAGAAAGAGAGTGTATGAGAGAAAGCCTAAGAAATGAACAAGAGAGAAAATAGTAAAAAAAAAGGAAAGAGAGAGAGAAAGACAAAGAGATAGAAAGAGAGAGAAACAAGAGAGCAAGAGAGAGAGAGAGACAAGAGAGAGAAAGAAAACTCAAGAAATAAGAAACTAAAAATGTGCAGAAGAGAAAGAGAGTGTATGAGAGAAAGCCTAAGAAATGAACAAGAGAGAAAATAGTAAAAAAAAAGGAAAGAGAGAGAGAAAGACAAAGAGATAGAGAGAGAGAGAAACAAGAGAGCAAGAGAGAGAGAGAGACAAGAGAGAGAAAGAAAACTCAAGAAATAAGAAACTAAAAATGTGCAGAAGAGAAAGAGAGTGTATGAGAGAAAGCCTAAGAAATGAACAAGAGAGAAAATAGTAAAAAAAAAGGAAAGAGAGAGAGAAAGACAAAGAGATAGAGAGAGAGAGAAACAAGAGAGCAAGAGAGAGAGAGAGACAAGAGAGAGAAAGAAAACTCAAGAAATAAGAAACTAAAAATGTGCAGAAGAGAAAGAGAGTGTATGAGAGAAAGCCTAAGAAATGAACAAGAGAGAAAATAGTAAAAAAAAAGGAAAGAGAGAGAGAAAGACAAAGAGATAGAGAGAGAGAGAAACAAGAGAGCAAGAGAGAGAGAGAGAGACAAGAGAGAGAAAGAAAACTCAAGAAATAAGAAACTAAAAATGTGCAGAAGAGAAAGAGAGTGTATGAGAGAAAACCCAAGAAATGAACAAGAGAGAAAATAGTAAAAAAAAAGGAAAGAGAGAGAGAAAGACAAAGAGATAGAGAGAGAGAGAAACAAGAGAGCAAGAGAGAGAGAGAGACAAGAGAGAGAAAGAAAACTCAAGAAATAAGAAACTAAAAATGTGCAGAAGAGAAAGAGAGTGTATGAGAGAAAGCCTAAGAAATGAACAAGAGAGAAAATAGTAAAAAAAAAGGAAAGAGAGAGAGAAAGACAAAGAGATAGAGAGAGAGAGAAACAAGAGAGCAAGAGAGAGAGAGAGACAAGAGAGAGAAAGAAAACTCAAGAAATAAGAAACTAAAAATGTGCAGAAGAGAAAGAGAGTGTATGAGAGAAAACCCAAGAAATGAACAAGAGAGAAAATAGTAAAAAAAAAGGAAAGAGAGAGAGAAAGACAAAGAGATAGAGAGAGAGAGAGAGAGAGAAATAAGAGAGCAAGAAAGAGAGAGAAAGAGAGACAAGAGAGAGAAAGAAAACTCAAGAAATAAGAAACTAAAAATGTGCAGAAGAGAAAGAGAGTGTATGAGAGAAAACCCAAGAAATGAACAAGAGAGAAAATAGTAAAAAAAAAGGAAAGAGAGAGAGAAAGACAAAGAGATAGAGAGAGAGAGAAACAAGAGAGCAAGAGAGAGAGAGAGACAAGAGAGAGAAAGAAAACTCAAGAAATAAGAAACTAAAAATGTGCAGAAGAGAAAGAGAGTGTATGAGAGAAAGCCTAAGAAATGAACAAGAGAGAAAATAGTAAAAAAAAAGGAAAGAGAGAGAGAAAGACAAAGAGATAGAGAGAGAGAGAAACAAGAGAGCAAGAGAGAGAGAGAGACAAGAGAGAGAAAGAAAACTCAAGAAATAAGAAACTAAAAATGTGCAGAAGAGAAAGAGAGTGTATGAGAGAAAACCCAAGAAATGAACAAGAGAGAAAATAGTAAAAAAAAAGGAAAGAGAGAGAGAAAGACAAAGAGATAGAGAGAGAGAGAAACAAGAGAGCAAGAGAGAGAGAGAGACAAGAGAGAGAAAGAAAACTCAAGAAATAAGAAACTAAAAATGTGCAGAAGAGAAAGAGAGTGTATGAGAGAAAGCCTAAGAAATGAACAAGAGAGAAAATAGTAAAAAAAAAGGAAAGAGAGAGAGAAAGACAAAGAGATAGAGAGAGAGAGAAACAAGAGAGCAAGAGAGAGAGAGAGACAAGAGAGAGAAAGAAAACTCAAGAAATAAGAAACTAAAAATGTGCAGAAGAGAAAGAGAGTGTATGAGAGAAAACCCAAGAAATGAACAAGAGAGAAAATAGTAAAAAAAAAGGAAAGAGAGAGAGAAAGACAAAGAGATAGAGAGAGAGAGAAACAAGAGAGCAAGAGAGAGAGAGAGACAAGAGAGAGAAAGAAAACTCAAGAAATAAGAAACTAAAAATGTGCAGAAGAGAAAGAGAGTGTATGAGAGAAAGCCTAAGAAATGAACAAGAGAGAAAATAGTAAAAAAAAAGGAAAGAGAGAGAGAAAGACAAAGAGATAGAGAGAGAGAGAAACAAGAGAGCAAGAGAGAGAGAGAGAGACAAGAGAGAGAAAGAAAACTCAAGAAATAAGAAACTAAAAATGTGCAGAAGAGAAAGAGAGTGTATGAGAGAAAACCCAAGAAATGAACAAGAGAGAAAATAGTAAAAAAAAAGGAAAGAGAGAGAGAAAGACAAAGAGATAGAGAGAGAGAGAAACAAGAGAGCAAGAGAGAGAGAGAGACAAGAGAGAGAAAGAAAACTCAAGAAATAAGAAACTAAAAATGTGCAGAAGAGAAAGAGAGTGTATGAGAGAAAGCCTAAGAAATGAACAAGAGAGAAAATAGTAAAAAAAAAGGAAAGAGAGAGAGAAAGACAAAGAGATAGAGAGAGAGAGAAACAAGAGAGCAAGAGAGAGAGAGAGACAAGAGAGAGAAAGAAAACTCAAGAAATAAGAAACTAAAAATGTGCAGAAGAGAAAGAGAGTGTATGAGAGAAAACCCAAGAAATGAACAAGAGAGAAAATAGTAAAAAAAAAGGAAAGAGAGAGAGAAAGACAAAGAGATAGAGAGAGAGAGAGAGAGAGAAATAAGAGAGCAAGAAAGAGAGAGAAAGAGAGACAAGAGAGAGAAAGAAAACTCAAGAAATAAGAAACTAAAAATGTGCAGAAGAGAAAGAGAGTGTATGAGAGAAAACCCAAGAAATGAACAAGAGAGAAAATAGTAAAAAAAAAGGAAAGAGAGAGAGAAAGACAAAGAGATAGAGAGAGAGAGAAACAAGAGAGCAAGAGAGAGAGAGAGACAAGAGAGAGAAAGAAAACTCAAGAAATAAGAAACTAAAAATGTGCAGAAGAGAAAGAGAGTGTATGAGAGAAAGCCTAAGAAATGAACAAGAGAGAAAATAGTAAAAAAAAAGGAAAGAGAGAGAGAAAGACAAAGAGATAGAGAGAGAGAGAAACAAGAGAGCAAGAGAGAGAGAGAGACAAGAGAGAGAAAGAAAACTCAAGAAATAAGAAACTAAAAATGTGCAGAAGAGAAAGAGAGTGTATGAGAGAAAACCCAAGAAATGAACAAGAGAGAAAATAGTAAAAAAAAAGGAAAGAGAGAGAGAAAGACAAAGAGATAGAGAGAGAGAGAAACAAGAGAGCAAGAGAGAGAGAGAGACAAGAGAGAGAAAGAAAACTCAAGAAATAAGAAACTAAAAATGTGCAGAAGAGAAAGAGAGTGTATGAGAGAAAGCCTAAGAAATGAACAAGAGAGAAAATAGTAAAAAAAAAGGAAAGAGAGAGAGAAAGACAAAGAGATAGAGAGAGAGAGAAACAAGAGAGCAAGAGAGAGAGAGAGACAAGAGAGAGAAAGAAAACTCAAGAAATAAGAAACTAAAAATGTGCAGAAGAGAAAGAGAGTGTATGAGAGAAAACCCAAGAAATGAACAAGAGAGAAAATAGTAAAAAAAAAGGAAAGAGAGAGAGAAAGACAAAGAGATAGAGAGAGAGAGAAACAAGAGAGCAAGAGAGAGAGAGAGACAAGAGAGAGAAAGAAAACTCAAGAAATAAGAAACTAAAAATGTGCAGAAGAGAAAGAGAGTGTATGAGAGAAAGCCTAAGAAATGAACAAGAGAGAAAATAGTAAAAAAAAAGGAAAGAGAGAGAGAAAGACAAAGAGATAGAGAGAGAGAGAAACAAGAGAGCAAGAGAGAGAGAGAGACAAGAGAGAGAAAGAAAACTCAAGAAATAAGAAACTAAAAATGTGCAGAAGAGAAAGAGAGTGTATGAGAGAAAACCCAAGAAATGAACAAGAGAGAAAATAGTAAAAAAAAAGGAAAGAGAGAGAGAAAGACAAAGAGATAGAGAGAGAGAGAAACAAGAGAGCAAGAGAGAGAGAGAGACAAGAGAGAGAAAGAAAACTCAAGAAATAAGAAACTAAAAATGTGCAGAAGAGAAAGAGAGTGTATGAGAGAAAGCCTAAGAAATGAACAAGAGAGAAAATAGTAAAAAAAAGGAAAGAGAGAGAGAAAGACAAAGAGATAGAGAGAGAGAGAAACAAGAGAGCAAGAGAGAAAGAGAGACAAGAGAAAGAAAACTCAAGAAATAAGAAACTAAAAATGTGCAGAAGAGAAAGAGAGTGTATGAGAGAAAGCCCAAGAAATGAACAAGAGAGAAAATAGTAAAAAAAAAGGAAAGAGAGAGAGAAAGACAAAGAGATAGAGAGAGAGAGAAACAAGAGAGCAAGAGAGAGAGAGACAAGAGAGAGAGAAAGAAAACTCAAGAAATAAGAAACTAAAAATGTGCAGAAGAGAAAGAGAGTGTATGAGAGAAAGCCCAAGAAATGAACAAGAGAGAAAATAGTAAAAAAAAAGGAAAGAGAGAGAGAAAGACAAAGAGATAGAGAGAGAGAGAAACAAGAGAGCAAGAGAGAGAGAGAGACAAGAGAGAGAGAAAGAAAACTCAAGAAATAAGAAACTAAAAATGTGCAGAAGAGAAAGAGAGTGTATGAGAGAAAACCCAAGAAATGAACAAGAGAGAAAATAGTAAAAAAAAAGGAAAGAGAGAGAGAAAGACAAAGAGATAGAGAGAGAGAGAAACAAGAGAGCAAGAGAGAGAGAGACAAGAGAGAGAGAAAGAAAACTCAAGAAATAAGAAACTAAAAATGTGCAGAAGAGAAAGAGAGTGTATGAGAGAAAGCCCAAGAAATGAACAAGAGAGAAAATAGTAAAAAAAAAGGAAAGAGAGAGAGAAAGACAAAGAGATAGAGAGAGAGAGAAACAAGAGAGCAAGAGACAAGAGAGAGAGAAAGAAAACTCAAGAAATAAGAAACTAAAAATGTGCAGAAGAGAAAGAGAGTGTATGAGAGAAAGCCCTAGAAATGAACAAGAGAGAAAATAGTAAAAAAAAAGGAAAGAGAGAGAGAAAGACAAAGAGATAGAGAGAGAGAGAAACAAGAGAGCAAGAGAGAGAGAGACAAGAGAGAGAGAAAGAAAACTCAAGAAATAAGAAACTAAAAATGTGCAGAAGAGAAAGAGAGTGTATGAGAGAAAGCCCAAGAAATGAACAAGAGAGAAAATAGTAAAAAAAAAGGAAAGAGAGAGAGAAAGACAAAGAGATAGAGAGAGAGAGAAACAAGAGAGCAAGAGAGAGAGAGACAAGAGAGAGAGAAAGAAAACTCAAGAAATAAGAAACTAAAAATGTGCAGAAGAGAAAGAGAGTGTATGAGAGAAAGCCCAAGAAATGAACAAGAGAGAAAATAGTAAAAAAAAAGGAAAGAGAGAGAGAAAGACAAAGAGATAGAGAGAGAGAGAAACAAGAGAGCAAGAGAGAGAGAGACAAGAGAGAGAGAAAGAAAACTCAAGAAATAAGAAACTAAAAATGTGCAGAAGAGAAAGAGAGTGTATGAGAGAAAGCCCAAGAAATGAACAAGAGAGAAAATAGTAAAAAAAAAGGAAAGAGAGAGAGAAAGACAAAGAGATAGAGAGAGAGAGAAACAAGAGAGCAAGAGAGAGAGAGACAAGAGAGAGAGAAAGAAAACTCAAGAAATAAGAAACTAAAAATGTGCAGAAGAGAAAGAGAGTGTATGAGAGAAAGCCCAAGAAATGAACAAGAGAGAAAATAGTAAAAAAAAGGAAAGAGAGAGAGAAAGACAAAGAGATAGAGAGAGAGAGAAACAAGAGAGCAAGAGAGAGAGAGACAAGAGAGAGAGAAAGAAAACTCAAGAAATAAGAAACTAAAAATGTGCAGAAGAGAAAGAGAGTGTATGAGAGAAAGCCCAAGAAATGAACAAGAGAGAAAATAGTAAAAAAAAAGGAAAGAGAGAGAGAAAGACAAAGAGATAGAGAGAGAGAGAAACAAGAGAGCAAGAGAGAGAGAGACAAGAGAGAGAAAGAAAACTCAAGAAATAAGAAACTAAAAATGTGCAGAAGAGAAAGAGAGTGTATGAGAGAAAGCCCAAGAAATGAACAAGAGAGAAAATAGTAAAAAAAAAGGAAAGAGAGAGAGAAAGACAAAGAGATAGAGAGAGAGAGAAACAAGAGAGCAAGAGAGAGAGAGACAAGAGAGAGAGAAAGAAAACTCAAGAAATAAGAAACTAAAAATGTGCAGAAGAGAAAGAGAGTGTATGAGAGAAAGCCCAAGAAATGAACAAGAGAGAAAATAGTAAAAAAAAAGGAAAGAGAGAGAGAAAGACAAAGAGATAGAGAGAGAGAGAAACAAGAGAGCAAGAGAGAGAGAGACAAGAGAGAGAAAGAAAACTCAAGAAATAAGAAACTAAAAATGTGCAGAAGAGAAAGAGAGTGTATGAGAGAAAGCCCAAGAAATGAACAAGAGAGAAAATAGTAAAAAAAAAGGAAAGAGAGAGAGAAAGACAAAGAGATAGAGAGAGAGAGAAACAAGAGAGCAAGAGAGAGAGAGACAAGAGAGAGAGAAAGAAAACTCAAGAAATAAGAAACTAAAAATGTGCAGAAGAGAAAGAGAGTGTATGAGAGAAAGCCCAAGAAATGAACAAGAGAGAAAATAGTAAAAAAAAAGGAAAGAGAGAGAGAAAGACAAAGAGATAGAGAGAGAGAGAAACAAGAGAGCAAGAGAGAGAGAGACAAGAGAGAGAGAAAGAAAACTCAAGAAATAAGAAACTAAAAATGTGCAGAAGAGAAAGAGAGTGTATGAGAGAAAGCCCAAGAAATGAACAAGAGAGAAAATAGTAAAAAAAAAGGAAAGAGAGAGAGAAAGACAAAGAGATAGAGAGAGAGAGAAACAAGAGAGCAAGAGAGAGAGAGACAAGAGAGAGAAAGAAAACTCAAGAAATAAGAAACTAAAAATGTGCAGAAGAGAAAGAGAGTGTATGAGAGAAAGCCCAAGAAATGAACAAGAGAGAAAATAGTAAAAAAAAAGGAAAGAGAGAGAGAAAGACAAAGAGATAGAGAGAGAGAGAAACAAGAGAGCAAGAGAGAGAGAGACAAGAGAGAGAGAAAGAAAACTCAAGAAATAAGAAACTAAAAATGTGCAGAAGAGAAAGAGAGTGTATGAGAGAAAGCCCAAGAAATGAACAAGAGAGAAAATAGTAAAAAAAAAGGAAAGAGAGAGAGAAAGACAAAGAGATAGAGAGAGAGAGAAACAAGAGAGCAAGAGAGAGAGAGACAAGAGAGAGAAAGAAAACTCAAGAAATAAGAAACTAAAAATGTGCAGAAGAGAAAGAGAGTGTATGAGAGAAAGCCCAAGAAATGAACAAGAGAGAAAATAGTAAAAAAAAAGGAAAGAGAGAGAGAAAGACAAAGAGATAGAGAGAGAGAGAAACAAGAGAGCAAGAGAGAGAGAGACAAGAGAGAGAGAAAGAAAACTCAAGAAATAAGAAACTAAAAATGTGCAGAAGAGAAAGAGAGTGTATGAGAGAAAGCCCAAGAAATGAACAAGAGAGAAAATAGTAAAAAAAAAGGAAAGAGAGAGAGAAAGACAAAGAGATAGAGAGAGAGAGAAACAAGAGAGCAAGAGAGAGAGAGACAAGAGAGAGAGAAAGAAAACTCAAGAAATAAGAAACTAAAAATGTGCAGAAGAGAAAGAGAGTGTATGAGAGAAAGCCCAAGAAATGAACAAGAGAGAAAATAGTAAAAAAAAAGGAAAGAGAGAGAGAAAGACAAAGAGATAGAGAGAGAGAGAAACAAGAGAGCAAGAGAGAGAGAGACAAGAGAGAGAAAGAAAACTCAAGAAATAAGAAACTAAAAATGTGCAGAAGAGAAAGAGAGTGTATGAGAGAAAGCCCAAGAAATGAACAAGAGAGAAAATAGTAAAAAAAAAGGAAAGAGAGAGAGAAAGACAAAGAGATAGAGAGAGAGAGAAACAAGAGAGCAAGAGAGAGAGAGACAAGAGAGAGAGAAAGAAAACTCAAGAAATAAGAAACTAAAAATGTGCAGAAGAGAAAGAGAGTGTATGAGAGAAAGCCCAAGAAATGAACAAGAGAGAAAATAGTAAAAAAAAAGGAAAGAGAGAGAGAAAGACAAAGAGATAGAGAGAGAGAGAAACAAGAGAGCAAGAGAGAGAGAGACAAGAGAGAGAGAAAGAAAACTCAAGAAATAAGAAACTAAAAATGTGCAGAAGAGAAAGAGAGTGTATGAGAGAAAGCCCAAGAAATGAACAAGAGAGAAAATAGTAAAAAAAAAGGAAAGAGAGAGAGAAAGACAAAGAGATAGAGAGAGAGAGAAACAAGAGAGCAAGAGAGAGAGAGACAAGAGAGAGAAAGAAAACTCAAGAAATAAGAAACTAAAAATGTGCAGAAGAGAAAGAGAGTGTATGAGAGAAAGCCCAAGAAATGAACAAGAGAGAAAATAGTAAAAAAAAAGGAAAGAGAGAGAGAAAGACAAAGAGATAGAGAGAGAGAGAAACAAGAGAGCAAGAGAGAGAGAGACAAGAGAGAGAGAAAGAAAACTCAAGAAATAAGAAACTAAAAATGTGCAGAAGAGAAAGAGAGTGTATGAGAGAAAGCCCAAGAAATGAACAAGAGAGAAAATAGTAAAAAAAAAGGAAAGAGAGAGAGAAAGACAAAGAGATAGAGAGAGAGAGAAACAAGAGAGCAAGAGAGAGAGAGACAAGAGAGAGAAAGAAAACTCAAGAAATAAGAAACTAAAAATGTGCAGAAGAGAAAGAGAGTGTATGAGAGAAAGCCCAAGAAATGAACAAGAGAGAAAATAGTAAAAAAAAAGGAAAGAGAGAGAGAAAGACAAAGAGATAGAGAGAGAGAGAAACAAGAGAGCAAGAGAGAGAGAGACAAGAGAGAGAGAAAGAAAACTCAAGAAATAAGAAACTAAAAATGTGCAGAAGAGAAAGAGAGTGTATGAGAGAAAGCCCAAGAAATGAACAAGAGAGAAAATAGTAAAAAAAAAGGAAAGAGAGAGAGAAAGACAAAGAGATAGAGAGAGAGAGAAACAAGAGAGCAAGAGAGAGAGAGAGACAAGAGAGAGAGAAAGAAAACTCAAGAAATAAGAAACTAAAAATGTGCAGAAGAGAAAGAGAGTGTATGAGAGAAAGCCCAAGAAATGAACAAGAGAGAAAATAGTAAAAAAAAAGGAAAGAGAGAGAGAAAGACAAAGAGATAGAGAGAGAGAGAAACAAGAGAGCAAGAGAGAGAGAGAGACAAGAGAGAGAGAAAGAAAACTCAAGAAATAAGAAACTAAAAATGTGCAGAAGAGAAAGAGAGTGTATGAGAGAAAGCCCAAGAAATGAACAAGAGAGAAAATAGTAAAAAAAAAGGAAAGAGAGAGAGAAAGACAAAGAGATAGAGAGAGAGAGAAACAAGAGAGCAAGAGAGAGAGAGACAAGAGAGAGAAAGAAAACTCAAGAAATAAGAAACTAAAAATGTGCAGAAGAGAAAGAGAGTGTATGAGAGAAAGCCCAAGAAATGAACAAGAGAGAAAATAGTAAAAAAAAAGGAAAGAGAGAGAGAAAGACAAAGAGATAGAGAGAGAGAGAAACAAGAGAGCAAGAGAGAGAGAGACAAGAGAGAGAGAAAGAAAACTCAAGAAATAAGAAACTAAAAATGTGCAGAAGAGAAAGAGAGTGTATGAGAGAAAGCCCAAGAAATGAACAAGAGAGAAAATAGTAAAAAAAAAGGAAAGAGAGAGAGAAAGACAAAGAGATAGAGAGAGAGAGAAACAAGAGAGCAAGAGAGAGAGAGAGACAAGAGAGAGAGAAAGAAAACTCAAGAAATAAGAAACTAAAAATGTGCAGAAGAGAAAGAGAGTGTATGAGAGAAAGCCCAAGAAATGAACAAGAGAGAAAATAGTAAAAAAAAAGGAAAGAGAGAGAGAAAGACAAAGAGATAGAGAGAGAGAGAAACAAGAGAGCAAGAGAGAGAGAGAGACAAGAGAGAGAGAAAGAAAACTCAAGAAATAAGAAACTAAAAATGTGCAGAAGAGAAAGAGAGTGTATGAGAGAAAGCCCAAGAAATGAACAAGAGAGAAAATAGTAAAAAAAAAGGAAAGAGAGAGAGAAAGACAAAGAGATAGAGAGAGAGAGAAACAAGAGAGCAAGAGAGAGAGAGACAAGAGAGAGAAAGAAAACTCAAGAAATAAGAAACTAAAAATGTGCAGAAGAGAAAGAGAGTGTATGAGAGAAAGCCCAAGAAATGAACAAGAGAGAAAATAGTAAAAAAAAAGGAAAGAGAGAGAGAAAGACAAAGAGATAGAGAGAGAGAGAAACAAGAGAGCAAGAGAGAGAGAGAGACAAGAGAGAGAGAAAGAAAACTCAAGAAATAAGAAACTAAAAATGTGCAGAAGAGAAAGAGAGTGTATGAGAGAAAGCCCAAGAAATGAACAAGAGAGAAAATAGTGATAAAGGGAAAGAGAAATTGAGAAAAAGACAAAGAGAGAGAGAGAAAAAAACAACACGAAAGCAAGAGAGAGAGAGAAGAGAGAGAGAGAAAACTAAAGAAATGAGCAACTAAAATGTGCAAAAGGGAAGAGGGAAAGTCTAGGAAATGAACAAGAGAGAAAAGTGTCAAAGAGACAGAGAGAGGGGAAAAAAACCCCTAAGAAATGAATAAGAGAGAAAAGAGCAGGTTAAGAGAGTGAGAGAAGAAAATGCAAAAAGGAAAGAAAGAGTAAATAAAGTGAAGAAAATAGATTAAGAAAAAAGGAGAGGTGAATAAGAAAACCTATCCTGATCATCTCTCATGTGAAATCAACCAGAGAAAAACAGAATGAAAAAGAGAGATGAAGCAAAAAGAAAAGAAAAGGTGACAACTGAGGAATAAAAAGGTTGCGTTAACCTCTCCATCAGAGGAATTGAAACACTTCTAATAAATTCCTTGTCTTCCGAAGGTTGATACTGAGATGAGAGGGGGGAATAAATCCCCGAAATTGGTTGAAAGAAGAAATTACAGAACGAAAAAGAGAAGGAAAAAGAGGAAAGAAGAAAAAATATAAAAGCAAATGTGACAATTGAGGAGGAAAAAAGGCCACGTCAATGTCTTTGTCATAGAATCTGAATCATTTCTAATGGGAAATATATTCCCAAAGTTGGTTGAAAGAAGAAATTACTGAAAGAAAAAGAGAATGAAAAGGGAAAAGTAAATGGGACAATTAAGGAGGTTTGGTTTCCTTTGTTTTACAGCATATCAACGTCAATGGGTTATTTAATGCCAACAAAATTTTTTATTACTGGTAATATTTTGTTTTCTCAAAAATCTGTTTCTGGTAATATTTTTCCTTCAAAATTGTATTGCTGGTAATATTTTTTTGAAAGAAGTATTGCTGGTAATAATTTTTTCAAAAAGTATTGCTGGTAATAATTTTTTCAAAAAAGTATTGCTGTTAATTTTTTCCTTAAAAGTATTGCTGGTAATAATTTTTCAAAAAATATTGCTGGTAATAATTTCTTCAAAAATGTATTGCTGGTAATAATTTTTTCAAAAAAGTATTGCTGGTAATAATTTTTTTTCATAAAAGTATTGCTGGTAATAATTTTTTCAAAAAAGTATTGCTGGTAATAATTTCTTAAAAAATGTATTGCTGGTAACAATTTCTTAAAAAATGTATTGCTGGTAATAATTTTTTCAAAAAAGTATTGCTGGTAATAATTTTTTTCATAAAAGTATTGCTGGTAATAATTTTTTCAAAAAAGTATTGCTGGTAATAATTTCTTCAAAAATGTATTGCTGGTAATAATTTTTTTCATAAAAGTATTGCTGGTAATAATTTTTTCAAAAAAGTATGGCTGGTAATAATTTCTTAAAAAATGTATTGCTGGTAATAATTTCTTCAAAAATGTATTGCTGGTAATAATTTTTTTAAAAAAGTATTGCCGGTAATAATTTTTTTTCATAAAAGTATTGCTGGTAATAATTTTTTCAAAAAAGTATTGCTGGTAATAATTTCTTCAAAAATGTATTGCTGGTAATAATTTTTAAAAAATGTATTGCTGGTAATAAAGTTTTTCATAAAAGTATTGCTGGTAATAATTTTTAAAAAAAAGTAATGCTGGTAATAATTTCTTCAAAAATGTATTGCTGGTAATATTTTTTTTCAAAAAAGTATTGCTGGTAATATTTTTTTTCAAAAAAGTATTGCTGGTAATATTTTTTTTCAAAAATGTATTGCTGGTAATAGTTAACTATTTGCCAATATCTGGGACCCTAACAGGTGCTACCACGTTGGGTCAGGGTGGACCTGGGAACACCTGCAATTAAGAGATGGTTCCATGCTCCTCAAAACCTCATAATCAGAGGCATGCTGCTGGGCATAGTTTATTGTCTTACTCAGGACACAGATCTAGTTTATTGTCATACCCAGAACGGAATTGAGGAGGAAGAAGGATTGTTTCATGCCTTCATCAGAGAAATTGAATTGTTTCTATTATTGAATATGTTCCCAAAATTGGTTCAAAGATGAACTGACTGAAAGTAAGAGGATGAAAAAAAGAATTTGAAAAAAATTTTTTTTAATCATTACACCCCAAGCAAATTCCAAGCCCTCTTTCCTCATTATGTTTCCTAGAAGTGTACACAAACTAATTAGGTAGGTTGCTCACTACTTTCCTCTGTCTTTCTTACATTTGACATGTCCTGTGAATGTCAAATTCTCTAAACTCTCTTTCCTCATTATGTTTCCCAGAAGTTTACACAAACTAATTAGGTAGGTTGCTCACTACATTCCTCAGTCTTTCTTACATTCTACATGTCCTGCGAGTGTCAAATTCTCTAAGCTCTCTTTCCTCATTATGTGGCCAAGAAATTTCAACTGTCTCTTTCAGATTTTAAGTATGTGTCCTTTTTATTTCTGTTTTCCTTAACCCAGCTGCATTACTCACCTGTTCAGTCTGCTGTATTCTCAGCACTTTTCTGCAGAATCACATTTCTGTTACCTCATCTGTAAGCTTGGATGTGCAGGTGGTGTTATGAGTTATGGCTCAGAATTGTTAATCAGAGAGTTGGGTTCCAATTCCAGTTGGGTTTCTATTCATTTATGTGCAAATACCCTCGGGAAAGGCATGAATCCACCTCTTCATCCCCTGCTAATTAGTAAGACTTGTATCACTCAGCTCTTATCTCAAAAAAGAAAAAAATTGTTAAGCAACATCGAGCCTGGCAAGTACCTAGATGGGTGATCGCTTGGGAATACCAAGTGCTTGGATATGTGGGTGGTGTGGTGGATAAATGCTCGAAACTTTTCATCAGAGGGCCATGTTTCAATTCCAGTTGGGTTTGTTATATCCATTTATATGCAAATACTCTTGGTAAAGGCATGAATTCATTTTTTCTATCCCCAGTTTTGATTTAATTAGTAAAACTTGTATTAATAAACCATTATTAACTACTCTCCCCACAAAAAAAAATCCTTACAATCTCAAAATATTTTCTGTCTTTAAATAACCTGCAAAGGGTTGATAAGCCATAAAATATAAATCAATCAAATATATTACATAATAGTCCAGCTCTCTTTTCTTTGTTTCTTCCATGGATATATATATACTAACACAACTATTTTTTTATTAGTTGTTAGAAAATAATTTTATTGTTTTGCTTTTCAGTTATTATTTCTAAGGTTTTGTGATGACGATGTTAGTCTTCTAAATTAACATTATCATCTTTGTTTCTTTTAGCATGATTCAGTCTTTTAACATGATTCAGTCTATTAGCATGTTTCAGTCTTTTAGCATGTTTCAGTCTTTTAGAATGTTTCAGTATTTTAGCATGTTTCAGTTTTTTAGCATGTTTCCGTCTTTTAGAATGTTTCAGTATTTTAGCACAATTCAGTATTTTAGCATGTTTCAGTATTTTAGCATGATTCAGTCTTTTAGCATGATTCAGTCTTTTAGAATGTTTCAGTATTTTAGCATGATTCAGTAGTTTAACATGTTTCAGTCTTTTAGAATGTTTCAGTCTTTTAGATTGTTTCAGTCTTTTAGCATGATTCAGTATTATAGCATGATTCAGTATTTTAGCATGATTCTGTCTTTTAGCATGTTTCTGTCTATTAGAATGTTTTAGTCTTTTAGAATGTTTCAGTCTTTTAGAATGTTTCAGTCTTTTAGCATGATTCAGTATTTTAGCATGTTTCTGTATTTTAGCATGTTTCAGTCTTTTAGAATGTTTCAGTTTTTTAGCATGTTTCCGTCTTTTAGAATGTTTCAGTATTTTAGCACGATTCAGTATTTTAGCATGTTTCAGTATTTTAGCATGTTTCAGTATTTTAGCATGATTCTGTCTTTTAGCATGTTTCTGTCTATTAGAATGTTTCAGTCTTTTAGCATGTTTCAGTCTTTTAGAATGATTCAGTATTTTAGCATATTTCAGTATTTTAGCATGTTTCTGTATTTTAGCATGTTTCAGTCTATTAGCATGTTTCAGTCTTTTAGCATGATTCAGTCTTTTAGTATGTTTCAGTCTTTTAGAATGTTTCAGTCTATTAGCATGTTTCAGTATTATAGCATGATTCAGTATTTTAGCATGATTCTGTCTTTTAGCATGTTTCTGTCTATTAGAATGTTTCAGTCTTTTAGCATGTTTCAGTCTTTTAGAATGATTCAATATTTTAGCATGTTTCAGTTTTTTAGAATGTTTCAGTCTTTTAGCATGATTCAGTCTTTTAGAATGTTTCAGTCGTTTCCAACAGGGTTTAGCATTTCTCCAATTAAGACACCGCAGACAAACAATGTATGCATTATTAAATTTTCTCCATGCTATATTTTTGTTTCAACCCAATAATTTTATCATCTTATAATTCTATAGTTAGTATGTATATTATGCCCTGCCATTTCCTCAGATAAATAATGGACCATTTCCTTTTGATTGCAATGAAAGATGGGAGAAAAAGATATATCAGAGTTGCTGTTTGTTTTCATTGAGAAGAAAACATACATTTGAACTTGGCTATACCAGTGACCATTACATTACAAGTGTTTTTACAGTAAGGTTCACCCTGTAAAAAGCCTGGCAGCCACTCAAGATAGAGGGCTACATTAAGAGGTAGTTTATATGAATAAGGTGGGGAAGATAACAGCTAACTCTAGACTTGAATAGTTTAAGATTGTATTGATCTGGGTAACAACATCTAGGGAGTCTATTCCACAGAGCAGTGGTTCACATGATGATGCTGTTTGAGTGGAATTTACTTCTTGCTGATGGAATACAGAGGGAATGTAGGTGATTTGTTACAATCTAAATGATATGGCAAGTCCTGGTCATGAAGGTTAGACCTTGTGGAACCAAGGAATGTAGTTTGTCTGATCACTTTCCATGGAAGTAGCAATAGAGTAGTTAGAGACTAGCCACATTCCCCCTGTGAGAAACAGGTCGGAGGATGGAAAATAATTCTGTCACCCACAGGGACACGGAGACGCTTTTGAACTCTATCAAGACTGGAAAGTGAAGACCAGGCAGCTCCTGCCAAATATGGCCACAGCTTTCCATTTTGATCTGGCACTTAGAGTGCTGTTCGATAAAAGTGACTCACCTAACTTTTTTACTTAAAATCTTTTTCGCCTATTGTTTTTGGGGTCAAACTAATTTTTAATCTTACTAATATAAAGACCCCTTCCTGACTACCTAGTAAAAAAGTTTACTCACCCTAAGGTATTCTATTGATAATTATAATTTTGGATATAAATGAGATTTAGGGAAAAACCATGTGCAAAAAAAGTGACTCACTTATTTCCTGCATCTAGTAATCAATAGAAAAATAACCGAACAGCTTTAAATAAAGAATAATAGAGGTATAATTTATTTATAATAGGTAATATAGTTCAAAATATTTAATAATCTATGGGTCCTCCTTTATTTTAAATAACCTTTTCAACCCTTTTTGGCATTGACTTGATTAGGTTCTGGCAAATCTCATCTCCAAGCATTGAATTCCATTTGGATATGAAATTCAGAATCAAATCCTCTTTGTTGCTCAACTGCTTTCTCAAGAACCTGTACTTTATAATGCTCCATAAGTTTTCTATGGTGTTGAGGTCAGGAGATTGGGGCGGCCATGTCATAACACTCACCTGCTTCTCATCAAAGTATTCCTTCATCAATTTTGATTTGTGACAGGGAGAATTATCCTGTATAAAAATGAGCTTGGTGGGGTCGATTTGCACCCTTTCAGCAGAAGGGAGCAGACAAGACTCTAAAATTCTCTTGTACTGCTCACTCCTGAGGGTCTTTCCAATAGGTTTTAAGAAACCAGTTCCATGAAAAGAAAAGCATCCCCAGAACATTATACTGAACGGATGCTTGACAGTACTTACTGCTAAATTCAAAGAGCTTTCAAAGCTTCTTCGGATTTTAGATCGCTTATCCTTTGAATTTAGCTCAACTTTCGTTTCATTGGAGAAGAGAACATTTAGTAAAAAAAATCAGGTGAGTCACTTTTATCGAACAGCTCTGTATGTGGAGAATATCATGAGGAGTCAGGTACTTACTGAGGCGGTACAAGGAGCCAATCATTATACCTTCATCTTTAGCGACTGACTGTATGTAAGAGTTCCACTTGAGGTTGGATGTGAGTTCGAAGCCTAATATTCTCTCAAGGCACAGTGCCTCCTCAAGGGGGCATCCGCTCATCATGACTGGCGGTAGTTTGGGGTCTGATCAGCAGTAATGGAATGAAACTAGTTTGGTTTTCAAGGCATAGAATATAAGCAGGCGTTTTTTTCCACACTGGGAAGTGAGTGTTGAACCAGAGGAGAGGTCAGCTGCCAATCTCTGATCATCAAGACTTAGAATGGTCATAAAAAATACAACCAATCTTTGGCACTTTTTGTGTCCCCGCCTCTCCCTCCCTCTCCCCCTCACCCTCTCTCTCTCCCTCTCTCTCTCCATCTCTCTCTCTCCCCCTCTCTCCCCTCTTTCTCCCCCCTCTCTCTCCACACACATCTGCTTTGTTTGGTTCTTGTATGCCACAAATCAAAGTAATTATCAATTCTTTCCCAGTTAATACCTGAGTTTCTCAAAGACTATTAATCCTGCGCAATGTCAAAAATTCATAATAATTAAAAAGTTCTTAATTACATGGAAATCCAGGGTTAACCCTTCTCAAACTAATATCTTAAATCTATCTTAACCCTATCCTGCATCTGTCATCTTTTTTGTTGCTTCACAGTCACATGACCAGAATACACTTTATCATTGGTGGATAATCTGAGCTGTCTACAATCACAATGACAAATGGATGTAAAAAAACAAAACAAAAAAAAACAAGTGACAAATAGAGAGATTGATGAAATTGTCATTGAATCTTCAATAACTTTTGCTAAGCTTTCGGATTTAGAGAACATGGTGATGCGTTTACGATGTTTGGTAAGGTTGGGGTGGGTGGCTTCTTGGTGGCAGGGATTGCAAAGGGGCTAAAATGGAAGTAGAAGTGAGGTTGAAAAATAAAATATAGGGAAGAAGAAAATAAAGGAACCAAAGGAGATGAAAACAAAAAAAGAAAGAGAAGCTGAAAGAAATAAAAGAAATGAGAAAAGAAAAGTAAAGGAAGAACCAGAAGGAATAAAGAAGAAGCTAGAAAAGAGAATGAATCATAGAAAGGTGTGGCAATAAATGAAGAAAACATGGGAAAAGGAAAAACAGTGAAGATGAAATACTAGTTATCGCAGACTGTAAATGGTTTGACAAGGGGATTAACTCAGATTAGTCACTGTGGATTATGCCTTATCAAGTGATTATTCTAAACTTGTTTTTTTTTTTTAAGTAACAATGGCATTATGATCCAGCAATTTTAAGTCTTAGTATCCTCCAGATATGGCCTGACTATCTTCTTCATCCTTAAGTATAGAATGTTGTGGAGAAAATGATAGTAAAGCAATCATAATTATAAGTTAAAAACACAATGTCTAGTTTTAATTATATCATAAAACTTAGATAGACTTCTATCTATATAAGTAATATAATATGTGAAACAAACGTGGAGATGTTTGTGCAGTGTTTAGCTACTCTGAATTTGAAATTGGTAAACAGAGTTCAAATATTGGTTGAATTTGTTACATTCACTTATGAGTAAATACTCTTGAGAAAGGTAGGATTCCATCTCTTCCACTCCAGACATGAATTAAATAGCAATTCACACTAGGCTCTCTAGAACATTTTAAAAATATATAGTTGAGCTGCTAGCTATATGTAGCTGTAAATTCTATGCTAACAGTTTCTTCTCTCGCACTTCTCGCTGATGGAACTCTCATCCAGCTCCATTCTTTCCAGCCAACTTTAATCTGCAAAAATTTAAATGCAATGTTAATCGCTATCTACTGTCAATCTGATTACTCTTTTTTCTTTCTGGTCATCATTAATGTTCCTGCTCCTAATTCTTTCACACCCTGTATAACCTTGTGTTTTAGTAATATTACTGCCTTCCTTGGAGTGATTCCAATTAAAAAAAAAATTAAAATATTTACAAATATATGAAACAAAGTTGGGGGGGAGGAAGGATAGGGAAAGAAAATCAGATTAGTAAGCATAAAGTGGTGGTTCAAAAAATATAACAAAAGAGGGGATAACTGGTTATTGCTCCTCGGTCTTCAGAGACAAGTGAGGACAAAACCTCAATATGTGAACAATGACTAAATAAATGGGGTGCAAAAAATATTCCTTTTTTTAGTCATTTACATACTTAGCTGCGAGTGAGTGTGTATGTGTGTGTGTGTGTGTACGTGTGTGTGTGTGTGATGTGATGTGGTTGGACTGAAATTAAGTCGTCGGCTGTCCACTGTGTCTCTCCTTGTAGAGAGAGAGTGAATCCTTTAACTTTATGGTCCTGAATAGAAAAACCATGAGGCAGCCAAGGAGAAGTAATCCCCACAAAAGCATCGTCACTCAGCTTATTCCCTATTACTTGTCCATCGTGTTCACTAAGGCCACGGCCTTACAGACTCAATCACTGTAATGAAAAGGAACCAATGAGTAAAAATTGAATAATGGTTGACACTGATTCTTCTAAAAAATCCAGATAATGTAATACTATTAATACTAAGTGTAAAAACGAAAAAATAAATATAATGAAAGATATAAGAGTAAAGAATTAATCATTGATAATGTTTCATCTATGAAATTCATTCAGCTAAGACGATTGCAATTTAGTATAAATGCAAGAGAAATATGAAGAAAGAAATACTAATCAAAAAATCAGTGACAATACTTCATATAAGAAATTCAGACAAGAATTACTATTAAGTGTAAAATCAAGAGAAATAAAATAAAAAATCAAGAAAAATAAAGTGAAAAATCAAGAAAAATAAAATAAATAATCAAGGGAAATAAAATGAAAAATCAAGAGAAATAAACTGAAAAATCAAGAGAAATAAAATGAAAAATCATGAGAAATAAGATGAAACTTGTCAAAAATGAATAATCAGTGATGTTTCATCTAAGACATTTCAGACCAGACTCTTACTTCTGTGAGTCATCAAAACGTTTTCGAGAAGATGAAATGAAAAGAACACTTGTACTTAGCGTCAGAAAGTGACTGTTGAAATTACTTGGGTATATAATGAGGAAAGAGTGCTTAGAAAATTCGACACTCACAGGAGATATTGAAAGCAAAAGAAAGAGAGGAAAGCAGCAAGTAAACTACCTAACAAGCTTGTGTAAATGGTTGGCAGAAAACGGTGTAAGAGAGAGAGAAAAAAAGTAAATTAACTATGCACTACAAAGGATAAGGAAGTTGTGGAGAGCAATGATTTGCCCATGTCCTGAAGTGACCCAGCACATGTAGCAAGAAGTTTGCATACAGTTTTGTGTATACAAACCCTTTTTTATTTCTCTTTATCACTGTATGTCATGTCTCTTTATAATGTGAGTGATTATAATTCTCCACAGCTTCCTTCTGTTACTTTCAGAGATATTTTGATAAAAACACTGGAAACTGCCTTGGAATTGCATAGTTTACAGCTATTAAGTAATGCGCAGTCATTAGTCAGTAGCTATTAAGCTATTAGTCAATGTCTTGAAAGGATTTGGCTTCCCCCAGAATTGATCTGTCACACAGTAAAGAGAAACACATGCAGCAGGTGTTCCTTGACCATCATATTTAGGGTAACCTCTTTAAAAAATAATAATAATAAAAAAGATTTCCTTGTTCCTTTTTCATTTGAAAATTGTTAATACCAGAAGTTTCATTAATTTTATAATATATAATTCTTCACCTTTAAAAAATTGTGTTGTTCTTTAAACAAGATTAATTAGATAAATGCAAAAAGCAAAAGGCTTTTGGAGGTTTACTAAATGCTCAAATATACAAACAAAATTAGTATATAAAAACAATTTCTCTTGCGTGTCATGTTTGATGACTTTTTTTATGTCATAGGGTAACATGCTATTATAATCAAACTTCTATCTAAATTGGATTGCTTTTTTGATTCTTGCATCGTTATTTTTAAAGAATTTTTTTTTCTTTTTTTAATTAAAAAAATTTGCTTGGGGATTTTACATTTGGTAATTTGAAATAAGAAAGATGCTCAGATTTCTGAGTTCTTGCCAAAACATTTTTTAATGGAATTAAGATCCGTTTAAAAAGAAAAAAAAAAAAAAGAGACCATGCCCCCACCAAAAATTAAAAAAAAATTTTTTTTTAAATAAATCAAAATAAAATAAAAGTTAAATAACAAAGCCGGAGAATGGAAATTAAGGAAGAACTGAAAAGAGTGAAAAATTGTTTTCAAAGAATTGGTTTGGGATGGTTCTTTGTTTAGACAAGAATGAAAACAGGAGTGGCTACGCTTCTATAATAAATAAATAAATAGATTAAAATTAAATTAATGAAAACTATAAAAACAGAAATGAAATAGAAAAAGTCTTAATGCTTAAGTATAATTATATTTCCTCTTGGTTTCTCTTTGAAAAATACCATCACGAAATAATGGCTACGTGTTAAAAGCTTGGAACTATAATTTACAAGTATTAATGTTTAATTCCTTGTGAACAATAACAAATCTTATTAAACATGAATTCTATCATTTTAAGCACCATGTCCCTTTAAGTGACCATGTCTCATTTTTAGATATTTATTAATATTCACCAATGACAATCCCAACTTTATCAGTTCTCAACTTGTTATCTATACAGATAACACAACTCTTGCCTTAATGGTAAGTCTGATTGGTTTGATAAAGTCAAATTGGTAGCTGATCTCAAAACTGACCTACAATCTGTTGTTAACTGGGACAAGAAATGGCTTGTTAATTTTAATACCTCCTAAATAAAACCGCTATTTTTTTAATCAACTGAGAGAATCTTCCATTAGTTTGGCTGATACTAACTGGCAGAAGAATAACATATTGTGCCAAACAGCAATTATGCAAGAAGTTTAATTCTTCTTCTGATTGATAAATAAAAGAATGTAGTTTTGTGTTTTATTTCTGATCTGAAAATGATAGTCATAGTAATAAAGTTCAGATTGGTCATTTTGTGATGCTGCTGATTTGTGACTGCTTGTTTCGTCATATCTTAGGTTTGTGACTATTCAATTTACCATACTTTCGATTTGCAGCTGCTCTGATTTGCAAATGTTAAGTTTTTATGCAAATACTCAACCAACAAATGCAGCTAAAATTATTTAAAAAAAGCAAAACTAAAAACTTAAAGAATAGAAAAACATAAAATAAACAAATAGATAAACATAAATATAACAAAAGTGAGGATAACAAAAATCAGTATAAATGAATAGAAATAGTTTTTGTACAAGAAATTTTCATCTATCTATCTATCTATCTATCTATCTCATTCTGTTCATATCTATCTATTTATCTATCTATCTATCTATCTATCTATCTATCTATCTATCTCAGTCTGTCCATGCCTATCTATCTATCTATGTGAATCTGTTTCTTTTTATCTATCTATCTATCTATCTATCTATCTATCTATCTATCTATCTTATTGTGTTCATATCTATCTAATATAATTTGTCTGTTCATTATCTATCTATCTATCTTTCTATCTATCTCATTCTGTGTATATCTAATATGATTTCTCTGTTCACTATCTATCTTTCTCATTCTGTTCATATCTATCTAATATGATTTGTCTGTTCATTATCTATCTCGTTCTATCCATATCTATCTAATATGATTTGTCTGTTCATTATCTATCTCGTTCTATCCATATCTATCTAATATGATTTGTCTGTTCATTATCTATCTCGTTCTATCCATATCTATCTAATATGATTTGTCTGTTCATTATCTATCTCGTTCTATCCATATCTATCTAATATGATTTGTCTGTTCATTATCTATCTCGTTCTATCCATATCTATCTAATATGATTTGTCTGTTCATTATCTATCCCGTTCTATCCATATCTATCTAATATGATTTGTCTGTTCATCATCTATCTCGTTCTATCCATATCTATCTAATATGATTTGTCTGTTCATTATCTATCTCGTTCTATCCATATCTATCTAATATGATTTGTCTGTTCATCATCTATCTCGTTCTATCCATATCTATCTAATATGATTTGTCTGTTCATCATCTATCTCGTTCTATCCATATCTATCTAATATGATTTGTCTGTTCATCATCTATCTCGTTCTATCCATATCTATCTAATATGATTTGTCTGTTCATTATCTATCCCGTTCTATCCATATCTATCTAATATGATTTGTCTGTTCATTATCTATCTATCTATCTATTTCAGTCTGTTCATCCCCTTTCAATCTTTATCTCAATATTTTCTCCCTTAAAATAATTCTTACTGAAAGTTCTGTCAAGTGATGATTCAGTAAATTATAAAACTTGGAGCCAGCATCTATAATAATTGAACTTTATTATATACATTTATCACTCATGTGTGTGTGTGTGTGTGTGTGTGTGTGTAAAAATTTCAGATAGTGTATATCTGTAGAACGACAATAGGAATAAAGACAAAAGGAAAACTTATCTTAACCGACACGTTTTGTCCTCTGAGGGACTTTATCAATGCAAATGCAAGGATTTTTTATTTATTTATATACAAGAGAAAAATGTTATTGATTTTTCTAACAATTGTGAGTTTATGAATGCTCATAAATATTCATGAGATTGGCTGAAATGTCAGACAAACTATGGGAGACACAAAGTGATATAATTCAATGTCTAATGATTAGTTGAACTAGAACTGTCTTATAAAAACTACAACATTTGGCCTTCAAAGATACCTGGACACTGCAGAAGATTGGATGATGATCTGTGTCAAAGAACATGAAAGAAGAATGAAACTTTATTCAGTAATAAAGGAAGCCAATAAGTTCAAAATGGAGTTTCAAATGGGTGAAGAAGAGTAAAGCATGATACACCGACTGCAGCTGCAAAATACTTGGAAAAGAAAGCAAAGGCAAATGCAACTGACCAGATACAGAAATGATGACAAAGCTGATGGTCAATACTCTGCCCATGCCAAGTGATACCAAGTATCAGTGGCTATGACGTGCAGGGTTAAAAGCTGAAACTGAAGGTTTTATTCTTGCTGCACTGGACCAATGCTTCCTCACTAGAAATTACCAAGCACATATACTGAAAAACTATGTTAGCTCAAAATGCAGATTCTGTGATAAATATTCAGAAACAATTGACTATCTTGTATCAAGTTGCCCAGTATTTGAACCCTCTGAATATAAAACCTGGCATGAAAGCATAGGCCAATATCTGCATTGCAAACTTTTACAGAGATGGAACAGCAGGAAACTGGTAGGAACACCAATCAGGCCCATTTACAGAGATAAGACCTGTAAAAATTTCAGACCTCGTGATCTAAGACCACATAAAACAGAATGTGCCTTCTTCTTGACATGGCAATCTCAGCAGACTGTTATGTATCTTTGAAGATCTTCAAAAAAACTATCAAAATACAAAGACCTTGAAATTGAAATCTCAAAAATGTGTTGCATGAGGACATTAACAATTCCAGATGTAGTTGGAGCCCTCAGATTAATTGGAAAAGATTCCAATAGACTCATTGAAAGGATTCCTGGTAGCCTATGCCTTAAATTAATACAAAATAATTGTTCTCACAAGTTCTGCTCACACCTTATGAAGAGTTCTATCTATGTAAAATATGTGTGATTTTTTTTTTTTTTTTCAAAATTGCTCAGAGGAAAATCTCACAATGCCATTTCTGACTTTAGGCTTCTCGTCAGGACCCAGAAAGAAAGGAGTATACACCAGAAATCAAAGGAAATAAAATAATAATATTAATAATAATGATTATAATGATAATATTAATAATAATAATAATAGTAGTAGTAGTAGTAGGAGTTTTACCTCTATAAAATGTGTGTGATCTTAGGTTTTGTCTTTTTTTTTTTTTTTTAAATGATCAGTGGTAAATGTATGAAGCCATTTCTTACTTTAGGTCTCTGGTTGGGATACCGAAGGAAATGTGTACACAACAGAAATCAAAGGAAATAATAATAATAATAATAATAATAATAATAATAATAATGATGATGATGATGATGTTAATGATGATGATGATCATCACCACCACCATCATCATCATCATCATCATCATCATCATCATCATCATCAGTTTTTTAATAATGGCCACCTAAAAGTGTCATGTATGAGTTAACTCCCTTTGGAAAATCAGTGCCATGATTATAGAAACTCTCCTCATAAAACTGCTTCCTATTCATTTTATTGAAAGATAAAACTGCATTTCAAATGTTTATTTCTTAATCAGGATCTATCATTCTTTATTTGCAGGACATGAAAATAAAAATGTTAAGTTAGGAATGGTTGGTATGTTTTCAAAGACTTATGCTTGAAGTTAGAATTGGTATTTGGTATTTTGGGAAAGCTAATTATACTGTCTTGAATTGTGAGAAGTCAAATAAAAACCAAAGAGAAGAGAAAAGAATACAAGACGATATTTGCAATGATGTTAACAAAAACTAAGTTTGCCTTGCCTAATTTCTTTATTCAAATGAAGGTGATTTCACACGAATGATGTACTGAATAAAAAACTGATATGAAAAAAAAAGAATTGCAGAGACAGAAAAAAATGTAAAAAAATGAATGAAAAAATAAATAAGAAATAGTGAGAAATTGTGAAAGAAGAACAAGTAAAAGAAGTCAATAAAAGAAAGAAAGAAGGGGGCAAAAAAGGAAGAATTGTTTGAATCAAGTTCTGAATGAAAGAAAATAAAGAGGAGAAAAGAAAGAAGAAGGTATTATAGAAAAAATTATTATTATCATTATTATTATTATTATCATTATTATTATTAAATGAAGTGGAAAAATAAAGAAAAAAGAAAATGAATCACCTCAGCTATACAGTATTTTGCAATGAAATCAGAATAAATAAAACAATGATATTTTCAGCACAAAAGATCTCTTTCACCGAGTTAGACAGGGCAGAGATAAACTGTGGGTGATAGGTGCCAGTTTTATTTACAGAGATTATTGTTCTTGAGGGGATGGAGAGCAAAGAGGACCAGTGATGCAAATGAATTGGTCTGCAAAAGGAAGTTTTCATTTATTGCATTTCTCATCTGCGAAATGTTGGTCCATGATTTTGGTTTTCAGCAGGTGGGGGGTGCGTGACTCTTTGGAAACAAAACAAAACAGTACAAAGCAAAAAACTAGTCATTTGATTAGCTTCTGACAGTAAAAAGGTTGTTTGACTTTTTCTCCATGTCACTGCTATGTCCAAGAGCTCTGTTACTATCACCTGAAAAATAAAGGGGGGAAAAAAAAGAGGAAAAAATTCCCATCAGGCTCTAGCTGTTTATTACAGGAAGCCATTCCATACTTCCATTTTCAGCAGTGGATATATGCATTCAATCATTCATCTGGCCGGCCATGTTTTGAATTCTAGCACCTATCAAAATGGATAAAACACAATCAACAGTTGATTTTGTTAGACCATTTCATCACAAAGACCTTTTACACAAAGTTTGATTTACTGAAAGAAAAGCCACACACATACACACGCTCACAGATCACAGCAGGAAAGCCAGGAAAAGAGATAAATTGAAAGACACAAAATGGCCGTCCTTCTCTTTGGCAGTTAGGAGATTAGTGAATGTATATGGTTAATGCTTGCTTTATGCTCTGGTGCCACCAGTCATGTGTACTCATACAAAGACATCTTGTTAGAAGGAAAATTTTAGAAAATAAAGGCAAAAATAAGAGAGTTTCTAAAATCTTTAAAAGCCAGAGTCCATTTTGATCTTATCTTAAATAAATATGCTTTCTTCAATTATTAAAAACAAATGGATAAATTATCCCATTTTTATTTCTGTAGCTTGTTTTGCTCTATTTTTAAGAAAAGTCAATCCTCTTCATTTCTTTAGGCAAAATTTTAAGGATTCTATAAACTATATTAAATTAAAAATATTATAAGGCAAGATTTAATAGTAGACTCTTCTTGCATATACCGTGTCTCTTCATTGTGTGGCCAATCATAACTCTCCATAACTTCCTATCCTTTGTATCGTTAAGCAATGTATGCTTTTTTACTATCCCTCCCTCTAACTGACCTGCTATTCACTTACACAAGTTCATTAGTTTGGGTAATGCGGTTTCTCTCTTACCTTCAGTATGTTTTGTGAGTGTCAAATTTATCAAGCATTCTTTCCTCATTATGTGTCCTAGAAACGTCAGCTATCTCTTTCTGATGCCAAGTATAAGCATCATTTTGTTCCCATTTTCATAAAAAAAAAAGTGCTTGTTACTCACATGTTCTGTTCATGGCATTCTCAGTATCCCTCTGTGGAACCACATCTCTGTTGCCTCAAGTTTTCTCTTCATCCGTGTGGAAATCGTCCAGCATTCTCTGTCATATCAGACAATTGATATTACATAGCAGTTCAGAACTTCTTTCTTTGTAATGAAATTTTCCTATTTCTTAATTTCTGGAAAGCATTTGCTTAATACTTTGTATTTATTGCGGAGTAACTAGTACACTCCAGTGACTATGTGAACTAGTCCATAACTATAAATAAAGAGCTCTAGGTCAGAGGTAAGGTAAAAAGAAGCCTTTTTGGACTTAGTCTTCAGACTAATTAATACAGGCATCACGGCAAGTAGCCAAAGCATTACTTATATTATAAGTGCTACAAAGTGTGTTATAACAGTGGTGACAGGGGATTTGAAACTTAGGCAATTTATAACTGTTGTGATGAGGATCCCAAACTCTCACAACTTATAGCAGTAACAAGGATTCAGTAACTCATACAAGTTGTAACTGGGGTTACAAGGATTTTATAAACTCATACTGACTGAACAAGTACAGAAAAAATACTTTGGAAACAAGGATACAGGTAACAACAAGAATTTTAACCACATTGGTTTAAAAAATTTTTCGTTGATGTGTAGAGGAAAAAATTGTTGTTTTCTCTTGGGTGTAGAAAAACAACATAATCTTGTGAATATGGAGCAAGTTTTGGCTTTGATAGCTGAAATTCAACAACAGCAACAGAAATAGCAGCAACAACAAAATCAACAGTTGCTAGAACTACAAAAACAGTAACAGGAGTTGTTGGATATAATTCTGAAGAAATCAATAAATTTTTCAACATCTCTTATGCCAGATGCTGTCCAAAACACCATATCAGAATTTATATACGATCCTGATGAGGAACTGACTTTTTCTGCATATTTTCATAGATATATGAAATATATCTATTCAGTCAGGAATGCAGCGGCTTGAAAAATGAGGCAGAAACAAAATTGTTGTTGAGGAAAATATCTCCAATAGATTATGAAAAATACTGAAATTACATATTACTGAAAAAACAGGTGAAACCGGTTTGAAGACATGGTACAGATTTTGATGAAACTCTTCATTGACAAGAGCTCTGTTTAATGCTCATTGAAGGTGCATGAATCTAACCAAAAAGGAGGACAAAGATTATTGTTATGTGGCACTATTTAGCTACGGTGGTTAATTGATTGATTAATTAATCACAGAAATTAATAACGGGAATTACTTAAAGTGAGAAGGAGATAGATCAAAAGGCATACTGAGTGACATTATTTGTGTCTTTTTACAAACAAAGAATGGGTAAAAGATTTTTTTTTATTCATTTTCATTTGTGATGCGTGATATAATTGTTTTTCTTTTCTCACAAGAAAACGTAAATCTCGGATCTCTCAACATTAATTAATGTCCTGATAAGAGCAACGGTCTTGACGACACACATAGCTGACACTCGAAGTTTCGAATGTCAGTCAACTGCGTGTGGAAAAAGAGGGTCAACGGAATTCGGTTAACAAGAAAGACGGAATTAATCGAATTAAGCGAAACAAAAACATTGATATGGACGGCAAGCTGTACACGGCAAGGAATGGTCACCTGGGCAGTTGAAACGAGAGAAACAAGGAGATTTTGCTCGTCAAATGAAAAACCACCACCCAGTTAAAGGTTGATTGCAATAGTTAAAGAGTCAGCAATAAATGCGCCGGACAATTACCAGATGTCTAAAGTAAGATAAAAGAATTTAACGATCCCACTCTGTGAGGTCTAAAAGTACTTTGTCCGATAACGCAAAATAATTTTTAACAAATTTTGGCAATGTGGAATTCATAAGGATTTTGAATAATAACGGGAAAGAATTCCAAGAAGATAATTCCTTTTCTTTCCCCTCGGAGTGTCAATGTAAGCTAACACCAGCCTAGCCACACCCACACCAGGGTAGCATGAAGTGATAGGCAGAGGTGAAAAAAGAAGGAGAAACTTGTTGATGCCCATGAGGAGGTTGGTGTGAGGTACCAATGTGAAGAAGGATAAGCCTAGGGGGATAATTCTCCTCCGACCTCTCCTCACAGAAGGTGAAGATATGAGAAGGAAGGGAATTGTTGTTGACGCCCCTCAAAGGGTTTGGTATGAGGTACCGGTATGAAGAGGAAGAGTTTTATGAGGGTAATTCTCTTCACGAAAGGGGGTAAACTCCTCTAAACAAAGAGCGATAAATTTCCAAAAATGGAAAGTGATAAATTTTCCTGTCCGAAAACAAAGAAAATCCTTATTGGGGATTTGAAATTATCGAAGAACCCAGACCGCGTCCGGCCCCACACCAGGTTTTGGTAGATGTCCATATAAATGAACGTCCCCGGGCGTTCAGTCAGTTTTTCAGTTGCAGTTGGAGTTAAAAAGTTAGTTACGAGTTGAGAGTTAGAGAATAACGCATCGCAGCAGGTGACCACACGAATTTCACACCTTTCGACTTAGAAGTGTCACAATCCATAGACGTGGGCTGGGAGAGAGAGACGTACCACTGTATCCAACAAACAGATAGAAAATAAATTGTTATTCCTTAGCAACATTTGAACTCCTTGAATTGTTCCTTTATTTTTATTCTACATTCATTTGTGCAGCATCACCTTTGACCCGGATTCGGCTCGCACTACAGCCCGACACCTGATTGATCTTGTCAACCTAAGATCAAATCACAATGTGGGTAGGTTGGACCGAGATCAAAGTAGTTGCTTTGGTAACCAGACATTGGAGGCAAGCTAGGGACGACAAAGCTGATGCCGATTCTAACCAGACATCATTCGCGACCAAGACGAGAGTTAGAATCTCACATCCGGTGCCGTGGTAACCAGCAGGGTTAGAGTGTCACATCTGTCGTCGCAATCAGGACTTCAACGGGTGTCCCAGGATTAGACTGACTCACATATGGTGTCGTGATTGCAGGATCACACCACCCACTCAGGGTCAGTGTCTCAAGTGGCGCCGATACCAGGACAAGACCCTGGATCAGCGGCTGCCATATATGGGAGGTCACAGTTATAAAAGGCAATGATTACAATTATATTAAAACCTAAATATATATTAGAAATGAATTTATACATTTTTTTTTGTTCTGGAGAATTTACTACAAAAAATAAACATTATTTATTTATAAATTTATTTATTGACCCTATTTATGATATTGCTTATTGGAATGGTTGGTAAAACATTAGCTCATTGCAATTTGATATCGGGCCTGGTCTGCATGTTGAGTGGTAACCGCTTGGGAATACCAGGTGATGTAACCATGGATATGTGTATGATGTAATGGATAATCACTCAGAATTGGAAATTGGAGAGCCAAGTTCCAGTTGGGTTCATTATATTCACTTATGTGCAAATACACTTGGATATAGTATGAATCCACCTCTTCTTTCCCCTGCTATGGGTTAACTTTTAGGAATTGTATCAGTAAATCATTATTATCTACCAAAAACTCTTCCAAACTAAAAATACTTGTATTTTTTCTTATACTAGCATAACATATGCACACATTAAGTATTATCATATGCACTTCAAGATAACGTCTCCAGTAGTGAATGATATTTGATTTAATGAGGGCTGTGTTTATTAGAACAAAATATGAACTTTGGACAGTTTATCCACAACTTTGTCGGTCACAATACTGAACAACTGATTCGAAAATTGGAAAAATATAATAAAAAAATGAAACAGAGAGACTTTGTTTTGTTTCTTTTCAACCAAACTTGTTTGGATATTGTTACATTTCGTGCTAATAGGAATACATACTTGAAAAACAAGGTGGATAAAACAAGTAAAGGTTTATTGTAAAATACCAGGTGATGTAATCATGGATGTGTGTATGATGTAATGGATAATGGCTCAGAATTGGAAATTGGAGAGCCAAATTCCAGTTGGGTTCATTATATTCACTTATACGCAAATACACTTTTATTTTCCCAATCTTTTTTTTTTGTTCATGAGAATTTACAGCAAAAAAAATTAATCACTATTTATTTATTAGATTGACAAATTGAGTTTGTTACATTCACTTGGGTGCAAATAACCTTGGGAAAGGTATGTCTCCACGCCCTTCTCCCTCCAGTGCAATATTTATCATTTGCCAATTCATAAAGAAATAAATATGAAAATTTTATTCATAAATTTATAAAATATGAATTTACGAAATTATTAAAATATGTGAATCAACTGCAAAATCTAAATATATATGTTAGAAGTGAATTTATAAATTTTTTTGTTCTTGAGAATTTACAACAAAAGTAATAAATACTATTTGTTTATTAGATTGACAAATTGAGTTTGTTACATTCACTTAGGTGCAAATACCCTTGGGAAAGGTATGTATCCACGCCCTTCTCCCTCCAGCTATGGGTTGAATAGTAGAAGAGAGGGATACATACCTTTTCCAAGAGTATTTGTACATAAGTGAATGTAACAAACTCAACCAGAATTTGAACACAGCTCTCCAATTTCTCATTCCCTGTTGCTCTCCCTTACACACATCCACAAACTGCGCACCAAGTAAGATATATAAAATATTAAATATATATAGATATATAACTGCATGTGAAATGGATTTAAGTATGCATGTTTTCGCGTAGAAAGAAAAATGATCTGAGTTAAATATTAATTTCAGTATAAATTTTTCTTTTCTTATTCTTTCTAATAGCAAATATATTTCTCATGTTGAGAATAAAATCTTTTTTGCATATGAAATGAAAGTCCAACTGTCGGTGACTTGTAAGCTTATCTCTTAATTCTTTTGGACGGCATCAAGTTTCCAGACAAAATAGAATATTAATTCTGTTTATGTTATATTCTCGATGGAATGATTGCATCTTATATAAATTTGATTTGTTAGCTAATATACTCTTGAAAGGGGCAAAGGATATAGAATGGACACACACACACACACACACACACACACACACACACACATATATATATATATATATATATATAAGAAGCCTGGTTTTATATAAGAAAATGTTCATTCAATTAATATTATAAATATATGTATATATATATATATATATATATATATATATATATATATATATTTGAAGATATTTTTAAAGGTACAAAATTTTATTATGGCGATAAAGGTATTCAGCTTAATATTACTAGACATATTAAAACACGCGAAGCAACCGGTTTCGCTCCCGCTCATCAGGCTTGCAACGGGAGATTTTAATTTAAAAAACAGAAAATGTACACTAAAAAGAATTGTGGAGGGGGAAAAAAAAAAATGAGCAAAAGGAGCTAGAGGCAAATGACAGCGAGCCCCAACAAACACTCACGTTGTTTACACAAGGAAGGTTTGCGGGACCCGATGTAAAGTGCCTCCAGCACCTTCAGGTGAAATAACGAGTGTGACCGGGACAATACGGTGAACCGGTCAACACTAAAATTCACTGCACACGATCTGCTATTTGATAAGTGCTCACAAATGGCGGACCCGTAGGCGTTTGGGACGAGTCCATTCAGCGGCAAAGTGTGGTTCCTGATTTTGGTAGGAACGTGCTGCTTGATTCTCAGGTCCAAGCGTTGTGTTGTCCTTCCTATGTAGTTAGCCCCGCAACTACAATTATATTCGTAAATTATAGAGCTAATTTGATGAGGAGGGAGGACATCTTTACACACTGGACGAACCATGGGCCGGGTTTGAAAAACAATCCGTACCTCGGCAGAGAAAAAACACTTTATAACCATATAAATCGACCTTGCTAACCAGACGCTCATCTGTGGCCGAACGGTTAAGGCACATCACGCGAAATGATGGTTCCGTATAGGATACAGGTTCGATTCCTGTCGGAGAGCGAAAATTTTCTATGAAAATTTCTCGGACATTCAGGCCGGTAAATGTTATTTAATACTGTTTATTATAAAACAGAGCATTTGCTTAAATACTTGTATCTATAAAAAGAACGTTAAACATAATATAAATGTCTTTAAATAAATTGTCGGACTATGTCCAATTCTAAAATATATATATATATATATATATATATATATATATATATATACATGTATATATATATATATGTGTGTGTGTATATATATATATATATATTTATGTGTATATATTCATGCATATATATATAAGTATGTGTACATATATACATATGTGTGCACATATATGTATGTGTATTTAAGTATACACACACACACACACATATATATATATATATATATATGTGTATGATAAAAATATAGTTTTAAGGTATGCTATATTTATGGGTTAAAGTGCTCAATATCAGTGGCCGAGCCTATGCAAATACAAAAGTGGTCATTGAGGTCAACACCCAGTTATATATTCAAATATATATTGTTAAATATAACAGACAATGAATGTCTATTATGTTTGATCAGGAGCCGTTCTAAACTTTGTATATTTGCTTTAATTTCAGGAGAAAATAAAGACAAAAATTGTCCAACATTTGGATATTTTTTTATTATGCTGTTCCTTAATCTAAGCTTTCGACTGTTCACATGAGACAACTTCAGAGTGGTAATGTGGATATTTAAACAAAGATATTCACTATCAAAGATGATATTCTGTTATACTGACATAGGAGTTTGCTATAAGACAATATTGGTCATGGAATAGCAGATACAGGTCATAAATTTGTGATGCAGTTCTTAGACATCATACCACATGATAGACCAAAATATTAACAACCTAGCCACATGTCTAGATGCAATATAATGTGTTGTGACTAGTTTGAAATGTAATTTTGTTGAGTGTGGCTTATTTCGTTTAAATGTAGATGGCCTCCAATATCTGAATGTCCATTTTACTGTGTGTATAAGTGAGTATTCTTGTGTTATCAACTAATATCTGTCTAATATTATGTACATGACTGTTTTTATAAGAAATGTTGTTTAATAGAACTAAGACCATATATATATATATATATATATATATATATATATATATATATATATATATATATATATATATATAATATGGAGAAAACAACTGAAAAGTTGCAAATTAAAAAAAGTTGAATGTTTTTTTTTGTGAGAGTATTTATTTATATTTTTATATATATATATATTTGATATTTCAGATCTGCCCCGATCTTTCATTAGAAATAAATTAATTAATAAATTATGCTATATATATATATATATATATATATATATATATATATATATATATATATAAAAGATATTTTTATGTTTATACATTCTTTTTATAGATACAAATATTTAAGTAAATGGTCTGTTTTATAATAAACAGTATTAAACAACATTTACCGGCCTGAATGTCCAAGAAATTTTCATGGAAAATTTCAGCCTCCGACAGGAATCGAATCTGTATCCTATACGGAACCGTCATATAGCTTGACGTGCCTTAACCGTTTCAGCCACAGAGGATCGTTCGGTTAACAAGTTTAAAGTTTAAAGACAGTAAAATTGACCTTGCTAATCGCACACTCTTCTGTGGCCGAAATGGTTAAGGCACGTCAAGCTATATGACGGTTCCGTATAGGATACAGGTTTGATTCCTATCGAAGGCCGAAAATTTGAAAATTTCTTAGACATTCAGGCTGGTAAATGTTGTTTAATACTGTTTATTATAAACAGAGCATCTACATAAATATTTGTATCTATAAAAAGAATGTATAAACATAAAAATGTCTTAAAAATAATTGTCGGACTTTGTCCATTTCATAATATATATATATATATATTTTTGAATTGGACATAGTCCAACAATTTATTAAAGACATTTTTAATATGTTTAACATTCTTTTTTATAGATACAAGTATTTAAGCAAATGCTCTGTTTTATAATAAACAGTATTAAATAAAATTTACCGGCCTGAATGTCTGAGAAATTTTCATAGAACAAAAATTTCTCGGACATTCAGGCCGGTAAATGTTATTTAATACTGTTTATTATAAAAACAGAGCATTTGCTGAAATACTTGTATCTATAAAAAAGAATGTTAAACATATTAAAAATGTCTTTAATAAATTGTCGGACTATGTCCAATTCAAAAATGTATGACGTCATTTGTTTACATTTGATACGCTAGAGCAGATATGAATAGAAGAGATTCATGGAAGATTTAAGTTTAAAGATAGTAAAATCGACCTTGCTAACCAGACACTGCTCTGTGGCCAAAAGGTTAAGGCACATTACGCGAAATGACGGTTCCGTATAGGATACAGGTTCGATTCCTGTCGGAGAACGAAAATTTTCTATGAAACTTTCTCGGACATTCAGACCAGTAAATGTTATTTAATACTGTTTATTATAAAACAGAGCATTTGCTTAAATACTTGTATCTATAAAAAGAACGTTAAACATATCAATAATATATATATATATATATATATTATTGTACACATCTGTTTTCATACAATTTAGCCTTTGTTTCAACCATCCATATTTCAGCTGGCATTTTAAATATATGAGTTTAAAAAGAAAGATAGCTTTATCCGCCCAAAGAATATAATTTTTCTCAGGTATAGTTTAAGATGGGCTACTTATATTCCTGATAAATTTGGTTTGTTTGGAGATACATACTCAAAAGAACTGAAGGTTATGTTATCTATCTATCTATCCCAGTCTCATCATGTCAATCTATCGATCTCAGTCAATTCCTTATCTATCTATCTATCTATTTATCTATATATATATATATATATATATATATATATATATATATATATATATATATATATGTGTATATATGTATATATATATATATATATATATATGTATATACATATACATATACATACATACATATATATATATATATATATATATATATATATATAGTCAAAACTAAATAGATAGATAGATAGATAGATAGATAGATAGATAGATAGATAGATAGATAGATAGATCAGATACAGAGAAAGGAAAGTGGACAGGAAGATATATATATATTTATATATATATATATATATATCTTCCTGTACACTTTCCTTTCTCTGTATCTGATCTATCTATCTATCTATCTATCTATCGCTCCTTATAGCCTTTCTTTTCTCTCTGATCTATCTATCTGGTCATATCTATCTATCACAGTCAGTTTATATCTTTCTCATTATCTCTCTCTGTCTGTCTCTGTTTGTCTCTCAATCTATCTATCTCAGTCTGTTCATATCTATCTATCTATCTATCTATGTCATTTCATATTTTTCTAGCTCTCTCTCTGTCTGTCTATCTGTATATCTCAGTCTGCTCATATCTATTTCAGTCTGTCCATATCTATCTATCTATCTATCTCTATATCGACTTTCTTGTTATTCCCACAACATTTCTGATGTACTTAGTGACCTTCTCAGAATTTTGAACAGTGTGATCCACTTACTCTCACTTATCACCTTATTTTCTCTCTCTCTTTCCCTCTCTCTCTCTATATATATATATACATGTGTGTATATATATATATATATATATATATATATATATGTTATCCAGTTCTTCTGCCAATAACTTGGAACACTGAAATAAAAACAATTAATAAAAATTAAATTATATATATATATATACATACATACATACATACATATATATATATATATATATATATATATATATATATATATATATGTATGTATAAATCACAAACATTTAAATAAATAATAGTATATGTAAAAGCATATTTACATATATGCAAAAATTCAGTTCCTTTTTCATACACGACTGAAAAATTTATGTATATATATGCATATATGTCTCTAATAATATTAAACATATTTTATTTTTATCTCGAAAGAAAGTGATTCATTAAGTAGAAAAAAATTTACAACGGAAATCAATGCAGGAAAATTACAAGTCATAATTCATAAATTTAAAAAATCCATGTTTTATTGGTTGACCTTGTGTCATCAGCAATTTTTCATTTTATTTTTCACTAAAAGCACAATTAATTGTCTCCTGAATCAGGAGAGTTCAATTTCTTGCCTATCAAACAGATCACAAATCTCTGTGGGACATAAATCAGATTTTGAGAAACTCTTTTGAAAGTTTTACATCAATGGTGGAATTTCCCAAATATTTGGCATCTTTAGAAATTTAGAGACATTTCGAAGATTGTTGCCTGAAAATCAGAGCCAGACCATATTTATGATTTGATTTGATTTGGCTGTTTAACGGCATGTCAACTCCTCATGGGTCATTTGACACCAAAATTTAATTTTCTGGTAAGCTTTGAAATAATAAAAATATGATATATATTATTATGTTTCAAAGTTGAATACATGGTAGATGATACTCAGCTTTTGTGCATATACATATTTGTGTGGACATAATTACTAGAGGGAGTGATGTGTCTGTGTTTTATGTTGTAGTTTTGTTATTCTGCTTTCACAATTGAATACATGGTAGATGATACTCAGCTTTTGTGCATATACATATTTGTGTAGACATAATTACTAGAGGGATTGATGCGTCTGTGTTTTATTTTGTAGTTTTGTTATTCTGCTTTCACAATTGAATACATGGTAGATGATACTCAGCTTTTGTGCATATACATATTTGTATAGACATAATTACTAGAGGGATTGATGCGTCTGTGTTTTATTTTGTAGTTTTGTTATTCTGCTTTCACAATTGAATACATGGTAGATGATACTCAGCTTTTGTGCATATACATATTTGTGTGGACATAATCACTAGAGGGAGTGATATGTGTGTGTTTTATTTTGTAGTTTTGTAATTCTGCTTTCACAATTGAATACATGGTAGATGATACTCAGCTTTTGTGCATATACATATTTGTGTAGACATAATTACTAGAGGGATTGATGCGTCTGTGTTTTATTTTGTAGTTTTGTTATTCTGCTTTCACAATTGAATACATGGTAGATGATACTCAGCTTTTGTGCTTATACATATTTGTGTGGGCATAATTACTAGAGGGAGTGATGTGTCTGTGTTTTATGTTGTAGTTTTGTTATTCTGCTTTCACAATTGAATACATGGTAGATGATACTCACCTTTTGAGCATATACATATTTGTGTGGACATAATTACTAGAGGGATTGATGCGTCTGTGTTTTATTTTGTAGTTTTGTTATTCTGCTTTCACAATTGAATACATGGTAGATGATACTCAGCTTTTGTGCATATACATATTTGTGTGGACATAATCACTAGAGGGAGTGATATGTGTGTGTTTTATTTTGTAGTTTTGTTATTCTGCTTTCACAATTGAATACATGGTAGATGATACTCAGCTTTTGTGAATATACATATTTGTGTAGACATAATTACTAGAGGGAGTGATGTGTCTGTGTTTTATGTTGTAGTTTTGTTATTCTGCTTTCACAATTGAATACATGGTAGATGATACTCAGCTTTTGTGCATATACATATTTGTGTGGACATAATTACTAGAGGGAGTGATGTGTCTGTGTTTTATGTTGTAGTTTTGTTATTCTGCTTTCACAATTGAATACATGGTAGATGATACTCAGCTCTTGTGCATATACATATTTGTGTAGACATAATTACTAGAGGGAGTGATGTGTCTGTGTTTTATATTGTAGTTTTGTTATTCTGCTTTCACAATTGAATACATGGTAGATGATACTCAGCTTTTGTGAATGTACATATTTGTGTGGACATAATTACTAGAGGGATTGATGAGTCTGTGTTTTATTTTGTAGTTTTGTTATTCTGCTTTCACAATTGAATACATGGTAGATGATACTCAGCTTTTGTGCATATACATATTTGTGTGGACATAATCACTAGAGGGATTGATGCGTCTGTGTTTTATTTTGTAGTTTTGTTATTCTGCTTTCACAATTGAATACATGGTAGATGATACTCAGCTTTTGAGCATATACATGTTTGTGTAGACATAATTACTAGAGGGAGTGATGTGTCTGTGTTTTATGTTTTAGTTTTGTTATTCTGCTTTCACAATTGAATACATGGTAGATGATACTCAGCTTTTGAGCATATAGATGTTTGTGTAGACATAATTACTAGAGGGAGTGATGTGTCTGTGTTTTATGTTGTAGTTTTGTTATTCTGCTTTCACAATTGAATACATGGTAGATGCTACTCAGCTTTTGAGCATATATATGTTTGTGTAGACATAATTACTAGAGGGAGTGATGTGTCTGTGTTTTATGTTGTAGTTTTGTTATTCTGCTTTCACAATTGAATACATGGTAGATGATACTCAGCTTTTGATCATATACATGTTTGTGTAGACATAATTACTAGAGGGAGTGATGTGTCTGTGTTTTATGTTGTAGTTTTGTTATTCTGCTTTCACAATTGAATACATGGTAGATGATACTCAGCTTTTGAGCATATAGATGTTTGTGTAGACATAATTACTAGAGGGAGTGAGTCTGTGTTTTATGTTGTAGTTTTGTTATTCTGCTTTCACAATTGAATACATGGTAGATGATACTCAGCTTTTGTGAATATACATATTTGTGTGGACATAATTACTAGAGGGATTGATGCGTCTGTGTTTTATTTTGTAGTTTTGTTATTCTGCTTTCACAATTGAATACATGGTAGATGATACTCAGCTTTTGTGAATATACATATTTGTGTGGATATAATTACTAGAGGGAGTGATGTGTCTGTGTTTTATTTTGTAGTTTTGTTATTCTGCTTTCACAATTGAATACATGGTAGATGATACTCAGCTTTTGTGCATATACATATTTGTGTGGACATAATCACTAGAGGGATTGATGCATCTGTGTTTTATTTTGTAGTTTTGTTATTCTGCTTTCACAATTGAATACATGGTAGATGATACTCAGCTTTTGAGCATATACATGTTTGTGTAGACATAATTACTAGAGGGAGTGATGTGTCTGTGTTTTATGTTGTAGTTTTGTTATTCTGCTTTCACAATTGAATACATGGTAGATGATACTCAGCTTTTGAGCATATAGATGTTTGTGTAGACATAATTACTAGAGGGATTGATGTGTCTGTGTGTTTTATGTTGTAGTTTTGTTTTTCTACTTTCACAATTGAATACATGGTAGATGATACTCAGCTTTTGTGCATATACATATTTGTGTGGACATAATTACTAGAGGGAGTGATGTCTGTGTTTTATTTTGTAGTTTTGTTATTCTGCTTTCACAATTGAATACATGGTAGATGATACTCAGCTTTTGTGCATATACATATTTGTGTGGACATAATCACTAGAGGGATTGATGCGTCTCTATTTTATTTTGTAGTTTTGTTATTCTGCTTTCACAATTGAATACATGGTAGATGATACTCAGCTTTTGTGCATATAGATGTTTGTGTAGACATAATTACTAGAGGGAGTGATGTGTCTGTGTTTTATGTTGTAGTTTAGTTATTCTGCTTTCACAATTGAATACATGGTAGATGATACTCAGCTTTTGTGCATATACCTATTTGTGTGGACATAATTACTAGAGGGATTGATGTGTCTGTGTTTTATTTTGTAGTTTTGTTATTCTGCTTTCACAATTTAATACATGGTAGATGATACTCAGCTTTTGTGCATATACATATTTGTGTAGACATAATTACTAGAGGGATTGATGTGTCTGTGTTTTATGTTGTAGTTTTGTTATTCTGCTTTCACAATTGAATACATGGTAGATGATACTCAGCTTTTGTGCATATACGTAGTTGTGTAGACATAATTACTAGAGGGAGTGATGTGTCTGTGTTTTATGTTGCAGTTTTGTTATTCTGCTTTCACAATTGAATACATGGTAGATGATACTCAGCTTTTGTGCATATACATATTTGTGTGGACATAATTACTAGAGGGAGTGATGTGTGTGTGTTTTATTTTGTAGTTTTGTTATTCTGCTTTCACAATTGAATACATGGTAGATGATACTCAGCTTTTGAGCATATACATGTTTGTGTAGACATAATTACTAGAGGGAGTGATGTGTCTGTGTTTTATGTTCTAGTTTTGTTATTCTGCTTTCACAATTGAATACATGGTAGATGATACTCAGCTTTTGAGCATATAGATGTTTGTGTAGACATAATTACGAGAGGGAGTGATGTCTGTGTTTTATGTTGTAGTTTTGTTATTCTGCTTTCACAATTGAATACATGGTAGATGATACTCAGCTTTTGTGCATATACATATTTGTGTGGACATAATCACTAGAGGGATTGATGCGTCTGTGTTTTATTTTGTAGTTTTGTTATTCTGCTTTCACAATTGAATACATGGTAGATGATACTCAGCTTTTGTGCATATACATATTTGTGTGGACATAATTACTAGAGGGAGTGATGTGTCTGTGTTTTATGTTGTAGTTATTCTGCTTTCACAATTGAATATATGGTAGATGATACTCAGCTTTTGAGCATATAGATGTTTGTGTAGACATAATTACTAGAGGGAGTGATGTGTCTGTGTTTTATGTTGTAGTTTTGTTATTCTGCTTTCACAATTGAATACATGGTAGATGATACTCAGTTTTTGTGCATATACATATTTGTGTGGACATAATTACTAGAGGGATTGATGTGTCTGTGTTTTATTTTGTAGTTTTGTTATTCTGCTTTCACAATTGAATACATGGTAGATGATACTCAGCTTTTGTGCATATACATATTTGTGTAGACATAATTACTAGAGGGATTGATGTCTCTGTGTTTTATGTTGTAGTTTTGTTATTCTGCTTTCACAATTGAATACATGGTAGATGATACTCAGCTTTTGTGCATATACGTAGTTGTGTAGACATAATTACTAGAGGGAGTGATGTGTCTGTGTTTTATGTTGCAGTTTTGTTATTCTGCTTTCACAATTGAATACATGGTAGATGATACTCAGCTTTTGTGCATATACATATTTGTGTGGACATAATTACTAGAGGGAGTGATGTGTGTGTGTTTTATTTTGTAGTTTTGTTATTCTGCTTTCACAATAGAATACATGGTAGATGATACTCAGCTTTTGAGCATATACATGTTTGTGTAGACATAATTACTAGAGGTGGTGATATGTGATTTTTATGTCATGCTTTTTTTGAAGTTATATTTTGCTTTGGTTGGTTGATTTTTTTAGTACCATATCAACATCTATAATCCTAAAATCTAAACTACAGGTAATAATAATAATAATAATTGGTAATTTAATACAAATATGTATTGTGTGTAGCATTTTTCTATAAAAATGTATTGCTGGTATTTTTACTATAAAAATGTATTTTTATACTTTCATAGAATATTGTTTTTGTGTGGGGGTTCACTATTTGCTCATAACTGGGAGCCTAACAGCTGCCACTACCATAGGTGAGGATGAACCAGAAATTAAGAGGTGGTTCCACATTCCCCAAAACCTCTAATCTCCCAATCAGAGGCCTTGCTGCTGGATGTAGTTCATCATCACACCCAGGACAATACCATTTTGATAATTAGACAAATTATTCCTGTTTGTATTAAGCCAGATAGATTGTAAGACATCAACTGCAGTACATGTGTTGTGACCCTTTGACCTTAATGTGTTACAGGTCACATCATTATGAGATCATGATAACCTACCGTATTTACTAGTTATTTACTAAATTTACCTAAGTCTGACACAAGGTCACAACTGCATGATTTTCCCAGGTGTAATTCTTAAAAGTCTTTCATTATTTTCTAAAGGGGAAGATAACAACATCAATCAGTTAGAAAGAAATATGTAAATGGTCTTCATGATTCTTCCCTTGCTGCTTCTTCTTTCTTTTCTTCTTCTTTTTCTTCAACTTTTTCTACTTCTTCTTCTTTCTTTTCTTCTTCTTTTTCTTCAACTTCTTCTTCTTCTTTCTTTTCTTCTTCTTTTTCTTCAACTTCTACTTCTTCTTCTTTCTTTTCTTCTTCTTTTTCTTCAACTTCTTCTACTTCTTCTTCTTCTTTCTTTTCTTCTTCTTTTTCTTCAACTTCTTCTTCTTTCTTTTCTTCTTCTTTTTCTTCAACTTCTTCTTCTTCTTTCTTTTCTTCTTCTTTTTCTTCAACTTCTTCTACTTCTTCTTCTTCTTTCTTTTCTTCTTCTTTTTCTTCAACTTCTTCTTCTTCTTTCTTTTCTTCTTCTTTTTCTTCAACTTCTTCTTCTTCTTTCTTTTCTTCTTCTTTTTCTTCAACTTCTTCTTCTTCTTTCTTTTCTTCTTCTTTTTCTTCAACTTCTACTTCTTCTTCTTCTTTCTTTTTCTTCTTCTTTTTCTTCGAACTTCTTCTTCTTCTTTCTTTTCTTCTTCTTTTTCTTCAACTTCTTCTTCTTCTTTCTTTTCTTCTTCTTTTTCTTCAACTTCTTCTACTTCTACTTCTTTATCTACTTTTTCATCTACTTCTTATTATTATTCTTCTGGCTACTTCTACTTCCCTTTCTTCTTCTACCTCTTCTTCTTCTTCTTATACTTCTTTTATTTCTTCTACTTTTACTACTTCCTCTACTTCTTCTTCTTCTTCTTCTTCTGTTACTACTTTGTTTTTTTCTTCTACTCCTCTTCTACTTCTTTATCTACTTCTTCATCTACTTCTTGTTCTGGTTACTTCTTTTTTTTCTTTCTTCTTCTTCTACCTCTTCTTCTTCTACTTCTAATTTTTCTTCTTCTTCTACTTCTATTTTTTTCTTCTTCTTCTTCTTCTTCTTCTTCTTCTTCTTCTAATTCTTCTTCTTCTTCTTCTTCTACTAATTTTTTTTCTTCTTCTTCTTCTACCTCTTCTTCTAATTCTAATTTTCTTCTTCTTCTTCTTCTTCTTCTTCTTCTTCTTCTTCTTCTTCTTCTTCTTCTTCTTCTTCTTCTTCTTCTACCTCTTCTTCTTCTATTTCTAATTTTCTTCTTCTTCTTCTTCTTCTTCTTCTTCTTCTTCTACTTCTACTTTTCTTCTTCTTCTTCTTCTTCTTCTTCTTCTTCTTCTTCTTCTTCTTCTTCTTCTTTTTCTTCAACTTCTTCTATGTGATGTTGGTAATCATGGCTCACTACAATTTCCTATTCCTTGTAGCTCTAAATAAATGTTGTCTCTCCTAAACCCTGTTCTGCCAACAATTTACACAAGCTCCTGAGGCAGGGGCTTATGTCCTGTTTTCCTCTGTCCCTCTTGCCTTTAATATATACTGTGAGTATCAAATTCTCCAAGACCTTTTTCCTCATTACGCACCCTAGAATTTTCAACTGTCTTTACCTGATATTAAGTATAAGTGTTCTTTTTGTTTTCATTTTCTTTGTTGTTTCTCAAATGTTCAGTCCATGCTATTCTCAGCATCCTTCTGTAGAACCACATTTCTGTTGTTTCAAGTATCTTCTTCATCTGTGATGAGATTGTCCATCTGTCATATATTCAGTGACATGCAGATGGTTAGTGATGCCCAGGTCCAACCCCTTGATTGTATGCCCCTAATGCTCAAGTAGGGGGACCTATAGGGCCTCGTACTGAGAAATGTGAGAAAGGAAGACATTTGATTGCATACCCTCCTGATTTGTATACGTGTGTCTGTCGCACCTTCTCCCCAACCTTCTGCATGCTAAAGCATATATTATATAAGAGTTCAATACTCTTTTCTACTAAAAACTGTTTTATAGCAGTCAGCGACAGGGGATCTTATTAAGATTGAAGTGTGTAGTGTTTGGGAAGGAAAACTTTAAAAATCTGTATAAATTAAGATTCGTAGTATGTCCTGATAAAAGTAAAATAGAAAAACAAAAATAAAAAGAATTCAAATTAAAATAAGGCATTCAGTATAGGAATAGTGGTTACTAGTTCAGCAGTAAATAATTACCAATCTAGTAGTATGCTTAAGTTCATGTAGTTGGGGCACTAGGGTAAAAAAGTTATCAGACCAGTTGCCATGAAAATATTTGTAGAAAAGACAGAGGGAAGCCACATTACATCTGTGAGAAAGTAACAGAATTTGAGATATACCAAGTCAGGATCGATTACATTAGAGAACCTTCTTTGGATTTTGTCAAGAATCTTGAGATGTATGGTAGAAGCACCAGAACAGATATAGCAACAGTATTCAGTGCATTAACAAATGGTAGATTTATGTCCTATGAGTGTCAAATTCTTCATGCCCTCTTTTTTCATTATGTTTATTTTCTAAGCATAACTTAGATGTGGCACAAAGACAAAAGTATGGAGCTCCCAGTATGGACTGAACTCAATACTCAGTTGTAACTGCTCCCGCTTGCTAACCATTACACCACTTCGGGGTGCCCACTTTCTTCATTATGTGCCCTAGAAATTTGAACTGTCTTTTCCTGGTGCTAAGTGTGTTTTTTGTTTCCATTTCCTCTAAAACTTTATTGTTGCTCACATGTTCGGTCCATGCAGAAGGACTTATTAGCAATGTATTTTTTAAAATTATTTATTTCATTGAATTATACAACAAAAGATTGTCCCTGTGTCATATTAAAAATTTCTTTTTCTTACAACTTATTTGCCAAAGTTCTTTTATTGACAGCCTGACCAGTGACCCTGAAGTTTTTGCTATGTTTTCAAAATGCTAACACAATGTAGTAAAATGTAAACATGAAAAAAGGAATTTTCAGCATCCATCTGGTTTTCACATATATTCCATCTTTATATATATATAATTCATATATATATATATATATAATTCATATATATATATATATATAATTCATATATATATATATAATTCATATATATAATTCATATATATATATATATAATTCATATATATATATATATATAATTTATATATATATATATATATAATTCATATATATATATAATTCATATATATATATAATTCATATATATATATATAATTCATATATATAATTCATATATATATAATTCATATATATATATAATTCATATATATATATATATAATTCATATATATATATAATTCATATATATGTATATATAATTCATCTATATATATATATATATATATATATATATATAATTCAAATACATATATATATATAATTCATATATATATATATAATTCCTATATATATATAATTCATATATATATATATATAATTCATATATATATATATATAATTCAGATATATATATAATTCATATATATATATAATTCATATATATATACATATATAATTCATATATATATACATATATAATTCATATATATATAATTCATATATATATATATATATAAATATATATAAAATTCATATATATATATATATATATATATATATATATATAATTCATATATATATATATATATATATATATATATATATATATATATATATATATTTCATATAAACTTCACTGTATTCAGTTTTTAATATTTGCACATTTTCCAATCGAATATTTACAGCTTGACCAGTGAAGTGATGGAAAAAGATCAAAATTTAAAGTTTCTGTCGACATCTCTGATATTTTAAATAGTGAAATAATTATCAGCTAGCCTAGCGATTGTGAGAGAATAACAAAATAATAATAATGAACTGTTATCTTCCTCTTATAACTGTATAAACTGTACCGCTTACTCTGTAACCCTCTATCTCGAGTGGCTCTTGTGTCTTATATATGGTGAATCACACTGTAAAACAGAAAGCATGATAGTTTCCCCAGAGCCTGATTGGTAAGGTACACTTAGCTTAAAAGTGGTTTTTCTGATGGTAAATAAAAATGCTGTTTTAATACCTTTTGAGAGTTTCATTTTCTTTAGTAAGACTTTCCAGTCTCTAGGCCAGTTGACAATAAGTTCATTGTTTAAAATAATAGGGATATCTACTCAAACATTTGTAAATGGTTTTTGTAATATGAAATACACATATATGCATTTAATAAGAGAGAAAAAAGGATTTGCATAAACACAATCTGATAATAGTTTAAACCGAGTGATACTTCAAGATTAGATGAAGGGACTGATAGATAAATAATTTAAAGAACAATTTTGCAATTTACTTCACACAAAAGAGACAATAAATCTTTTTTCCCATTTTCTTACATATCTTCAAGATTTGAAAATCTGAGACAGGATAATTACTGGTTGATAAAATCGTTGTTTATCGAAATCTTTTAACACAATATGCAGAGTTAATAAACTAATGGAAAAGAAAAACAGATATCAACTCAGACTGGGCCAATTTTCAAATCATGCAGAAATCATCAGCTTAAATATGAACAAAAAAAAACCCTATCTGACTCCAACATCTGATAAGGATCCTCTTTCATACTTTTCTCAATTATGGGTTTGTTGCTTATTCCTGAGGATGCCTAGTATAGGGGGTGAAATGTTGAATAGCTTTTCAATATTTTCTTATTATCAGTACGCAATATATATATATATATATATATATATATATATATATATAAGTATATTCTAAGTATATCTGGGAAATAAAAAACAAAATGCACACCTCATCAAAAATATCTTGGAAAATAAGAAAAAAATCATCAGCCTACAACAACCTATCAAAAACTTGCAAACTGTGCTTGGAGGAAAAAATAGCTATCATTACCTTCCCAGACTGAAATAAATTATTTAATAAAAGATCCGAGCTAATCTCAAAATGCAGACATGAAAACAAATTTTTACTACGTAACTTAAAATAGAAAAATAAATAAATATAAAAACAAACAAAATGACAATAAAATAAGCAAAATAAATTAATCCAAACAAATTACAAAACCACAATTGTTAGAATAGGCGAAATAGAATAATAAAATAAGGAAAAAAATCAATAAAGTAAATAATGAAAAAATTATCAAACTATTATGAACAAAAAATAAAAATATAAAAATCAAAACAAAAATCGGACGGAAAATAGTTATAACTGATATATAGCGATAAAAAAAAAAAATTAATAAAAAATAATATACTGCGTTACTTATAAATTGAAAATCAAAAAGAGAAAATATACAGTGTAACTAATAAATAACAACAAGTATAATAAATTGATCTAAATACATCAAAATATATAAACAAACAACCGATACCGATAAACTAGCCATTAAGAAAAAACAAATAAAGATAATCAACCCAAATAAATAAATTAAAAACTGTTCCCACCAAAATAATAGTCAGAACAAACCACAACATTCAACCCCAAAATTCAACAAATAGCTTTAATCAAGGACAAATAAACAAATATATAAGATAA
>OZ038508.1:8249955-8317455 GCA_964036315.1 Acanthosepion esculentum | reverse complement strand
CGTCAGATGTTGATTCAGATTCACTGAAAGAGGATATTTTACTCACTGCTACCAACACAGATTTACTTTATATTCTATTGTTTTATTTATTATCATAGCCTCACCAACCTGGCACTTAAAATGGTATCATAATTTCAATAAAAGAACAATGAATGCCATGATCGTGGATTATGAATTCCTGAAATATCAGAATCCCTAAATGCTAAATTCTCAAAAAACAATGAACTAAAAAAAAGATTGAAATTCTAGTTTTTCTTTTATTATTTCTTTAATCATGTCATGGAAGAGAGCCATGGTAGAAAGATTTTGTATCTTCTCCCATTATGGGCATTATTATATCTATGATATAATAACAGGGATATTTCATGGACAAAACAGAATGGCTGAAAGGAAGAGGAATGACAAGTATGCTTTGTTCTCAGAGAGACTTTTACGTCACTAAGACATACACAAATCTATATGTACATACATACATGTGTCCCATACAGAGAATAATATACCTTATATCTACACATCAAGCAGTGCATAAGAGGAAACAAAAAGGAAGTGTTTTACATATAATATGGAAATTCTCCAGTGTTTCTGGAGAAGTCATGTTTAGGACTCCATATTCAAACGGGCCGGAGTCCTCTACTATGTTTCAAGTGAGGACATACTCCATAAAGGGGAAACGGCGAGACCTAGGTTGCATGCCAGTGTTTCTTACTATATCTGGGAAAGATATATTGTCAAAAGGAAACGGCACCTATCTATCTATCTATCTATCTATCTATCTATCTATCCAGTCTGTTCAAGTCTATCTATCTATCTATCTATCTATCTATCTATCTAACTCTGTTCATATTTATCTATCATTGTCTATTCAGATCTATATATCTATCTATCTATCTATCTTTGTTATATCGCTTCTATCCATCTATTTTCTAATCTTCCTTTACAGTGGTTGATGACTATCCTTTTCTTTCTATACAGGACCAGCCATGCTTGATTTCATTCCCTCACCCCTAATTCCAGCTTTTCACTGTTCTTCCAACTTTATATTTTGTTGACAGCTCATTTTCACCTTTGTATTCTTTGCCCCTGTAACAATAATAGGAAACAGCTATGGTAGAAAGGTTTATTCTTCCATTTGAATTTCCCCCATTATGAGCAATTATTATTTCTGTGATATAATAACACCGTACTTCACACATAGAACAGAATGGCTGAATGGAAAAGAAATGACAAGTACACTTTGTTCACAGAAGGACTTTTATATCACTAAGATATACATAAATCTATATATATATACATTTATACAAGTGTCCCATGTGCAGAATAATATATCACATATATCTATACAACAAAGCAGAGAAACAAAAAGGAAGGATCTTACATATAATATGGATATACACCTGTGTCTGGAGAAGTCATCTTTGAGACTCCAGATTCAAATGGGCTGGATTCATCTATGTTCCTGGCAAGGACATATTCTATGAATGGGAAGACTGTGAGCTGGAGTAAAATTCTATATCTGCAAAAGATATATTCCCAAAAAGAAATGGCACCATGGAATTGTAAGCTGGTGGGGAGGTAGATTTAGCCTCTTCCCAGGCCATTTTGGGGTAGGGCAGAGCTAAAGAAAGCAAACTTTCACTTTAGCTGCTGTAAACAAAACTGATAATTTGACTGCCACTTTATTCACTGCAAGGAGCGATGTCACCATGTGACCTATCTCCACAAAATGGAGAAAAGCACCTTCTGTATTCCTACAAACAATTTACCCCAAGCAAGGCAATAAATGGCACTCAGATGCAAAGTATTTCTGAGAGTGAAAGAAACAAAGGACAATTAAAGATAAGGATCCAAGGAAAAAGAATACGATAACTGACCTTCCAATTATGACTGAATAGTGAGTTTGATCTTCACTGAGTGCCCCATACTTCCAAACTTATGCCACACCTAAAGCACTCTTAGAAAGTTACCATTCATTAACATCAACTTGCTTTGAATATCAAATGGGACACAAGTTCCCCCATGATTCTTTTTTATCATTTCACCACAAGCAAGGCAATAAAGCCACTATGATGCAAGGTGCTACTGAGAGTAAAAGAAGCAGAAAAGACAGTAAGAGAATAGGTGTTAAGAAAGAAGATGACAATTGATATTCCAATTAAATTTTTAAAGATCATAGTTGACAGGAAAGCAGGAAGCCAGAAAAGAGTGAGAAGTGTAAGAGAGGAAACAATTAGCATGAAACTTATGGTTAAAACTAACAATTTCAACTGTAAAATCATGAGACCAAACTGCCAATCTAGTACTGCACTTAAATTCCTGAAGTTGAGGTACCAAAGATGAAAGCTCATCAGAAAAATTACCATGAAATTGTTTATAGAAATGCACAAGCTACATTATAACAGTAAGAAAGTGACCGAAGCTGAGATGCCAGGTCAGGATTGATAACATTGCAAATTATTACTGTGATTTTGTCAAGAATCTCTAGATATATAGCAGAAGCACCAGACCAGATGTGGTAACCATATTCAAAGCAGGCACAAATGGTAAACTTATATATATTCCAGATATATTTTGGCAAGCAAAATTATCAATACCATATTTTTGTAGCATCAGACTAAGTAATTGATTCAATATGATAATTCCGCTTCATGTCAGGGTTAGGGTTAGGCTAACCCTAACCCTAACCCTAAGCCTTGTTTCTATCTGGAGGGAAAATGCCCAACATTCTCTCCTGTAGAGGAGCAGAGATATTATATAACAATTGAGTCTTATCTTTGTTTCCAATAAAATTTTACCATTTCTTATTATTTTACTTGGTTTCTGGAAGGCATTTTTAAAATTCCAATATGACTTTGGATTTTTCTACTTGTTTATGATATTTTGATGTCTCTACTTTGAAGAATTTGGAATAATTATGGCTTCCCAAAAGTTTGAAATACTGAATAGTAAAATGTTCAATAAATGAGATAAATATACAAATAAGTAATTGATAGATTATCCAGTTATTTAATACTTAGAGTTAGGGTAAATGTTAGATTTCAAAATATCATTAATGATAGTGAAAGTTGCCCATAATCTATATCTTGATTGGTGGATTTTTTAAAGCTTTTTTTCTTTAAATAAATGTAGTCTTTATACCTTTTTCAAATAATTTCCTTTTTAAAACTGTAAAGAAATTTTAAAAAAAATTTATTATCTTCTTCGTGAATTATATTTTTGTGAGTGATATCACTTTGTAGAGAGATGAACACCAGTTGCAATTTAGCATGCCTAGAGGTAAGATGTGTTTTCCCACACCAATTACTATATAAACCACAGAGAAATCAGACATAACCAATTCACAGTGGTAGGGCAAATAGTAGAACCGATACAGTCTCATCAGAAATATAAAGGTCAGACTGGCCTGCTCATTCTCTTGCTGGGAATATTACAATTAAAACCCTCTTGCTTTTCGCCTGTTCACACTGATGATTGTATGCATATGTTATAACTCCTCTGTGTGGGACAAATTAGTGACAAATATGTATATATCAGTACAAAAAAACCTCTCTTTCAATCAGCTGTTCCATAATTATATTAAGGTTTTCGTACATCAGAGATATACTAATACCTATAATGGGGAAATGTAGCACCCACTGTAGCTTAATTCAGCAGAGGTAGCTATTCATGATATGGCAATAGACTTTGTATCTCTCACCAATAATGCTTTTTTTATTATATTGCAGATTGCAATCTGGTAAAATAACATCTGACATGAAAGTAGGTACAAATCATATGTGTGTCACTGAATTCCTCCATGTGGAAAAAATTGCAGTCATTAACATTCATTGATGATTACTTAGTAGTTATAGAGACCAGCCTGTGGATGTGAGCACAGTTTGATGGTTGATAATGTATTTCATCAGTGGCAATTACAATGACTATGACAAACCACATTCTGGGCAATGCTGAACATGGCTCTCAACCCATAAAATAAAGAATGACTCAAAAGTCTATTGCCAAAGGGCATGACTATATGGAAAAATGTTGTTTCTGTTCAGCAGTATTATCATGCTCACTGCATTTGTTGCTGTTTCTATGAAATTACATATGAGGCATAATTCTTGAAGTGTCCCACTTGTTGATAAATTATTAACTCGAGCCTGGCACCATATCCTTGCAAAGTTTTATACTAGCCAAGCAGAGTCTTACATCTATACTAAATTTATATTTCAATGTGGATACCCACCTTTGGTTATATTTCATACTAAGCTTAGTTTAGATAATAGGACACGAGTGATCATGGCTCTCCACAACTTCCTATCTTTGGTAGCTTAATCAAGGTTTTTCTCTTTACTACACCTCTAAATCCATGTTCTGCCATCCATTTACACAAGCTGACCATAGTAACTGAAACTGGCAGGGCATTCCTGAAACCATCATGAGGTAGCCATTTAAAGAATGCTCCAACCAAACTTCCTGTTTCTTAATACTTTGCTTAGATTTAGGATGGCATTATAATAAGTGTCTAAATGTATTTGCTCCTCATATTCAGTACTCTTTTCTTTGTTTCTAATGAAATTTTCCTGTTTCTTAATACTTTGCTTAGCTTTAGGATGGCATTATAATAAGTGTCTAAATGTATTTGCTCCTCATATTCAGTACTCTTTTCTTTGTTTCTAATGAAATTTTCCTGTTTCTTAATACTTTGCTTAGCTTTAGGATGGCATTATAATAAGTGTCTAAATGCATTTGCTCCTCATATTCAGTACTCTTTTCTTTGTTTCTAATGAAATTTTCCTGTTTCTTAATACTTTGCTTAGCTATTAGACAGCTTCTTTTGCTATTCCAATGTGCCTTCAGATTTCAATATCACATTTTTTGTTTTTTATTGTTGAAGAACTTCCTAGATAATTAACTTTTCAGACTTGCTTGATTCTGATATCTCCAATGTCTCCTCTGAGAATCACCTTGCTTTAAAGTTTGAATATATATATATATATATATATATATATATATATATATATATATATATATATATATATATATATATTTATTTATTATAATTTTATCATATAGACAAAACCATGCAGAATTACCTGGACTGATTTTCAGGGCATATAAGGAAGATAGGTCCTGATCACTTTGAGGATTTATGCAAGATAATCTTCATTTCCCTACTTAACTCTACCCTCCCCTTTCTGTTCCTTGCTAAAACTAGTTTGATATCAGCTGCTCAGGCAATCAAGATATGTTGGTTTTGGAATAAAGCTTCATAATTCACAGAGAAGATATTAACCAAAATAATGTATAAACTCTGAAACCATGTTTCATTAAAACCAAATTTTGATTTATGGTGCAAAAATACTCTCCTCTCAGAAGAGCTCAAATAAAAATCCCTCATAATTATTTTTTGGTACAAAAAATGTATAAATTAAAAATATAAAAATTAAAAAATTTTGCTTGACATTGAAAACTGGCTCACAACTTGTCTCGTTGATTTTACAATTGCTTATGACACTTCAAGCAAGTTGACCCTTCATCTTCTGGCTTCAAATGCATTGATAATATGTTCCATGGTGAAGGTCTTTCATCCATTTTAAATGTGTTTTTTTTGCTTTTTTTTTCATTTTTATCGTTAATGTTTGCTCTATTTTTTTCTGGGATGGTGCAAAAGCTAGCTATATATCTCACTGAAGTTCATTCATCCTGACATAGAGCTCAAAATAATTTATATCAAACCAAAAATAAATGGTGAAAAAAAATGCTTCCCTATTAGAAATGGAGCCACATTCAATGATTTTCAGTGTCAATGTTTGATAAATGATTTCGGCAAATTCATTTTTGCAATGCCAAAAACATTGATTCTGAAATCAGAACATTTTCTCGGCAGTTATTTTTGTTTTGTTTTTTTCCATTTCCTTTTTTTTTTTTTCTTTTAGAGAATATTTTAGGTTGGTATGAATGAAGTGATATTCTGTGTGAAGATGACTTAATTTCATAAGCAACATTTGATGGTCTGTCATCAGGCATTATTTTGACACAATTCGCAAAAATGCAGTTTGGCAATGGCAAAACAAATGTAGCAGAAATGCAGGCAATTTAGAAATACACTGATAAAGGCAACACAACATTGTGATTTTATTTTCAGGCATGATAATAAAATATTTAAAAATGTGTGCACAAACAAACATATGCTCAAATGAGTACATAAACACTATATACATATTATATATAAAAATATATATATATTTATATATACATATACATTTATATATATAAAAAATTATAAATGCATAAGGTGATAGACAGATACAGACTGAGATAGATAGATAGATAGATAGATAGATAGATAGATAGATAGATAGATAGATGTGAACTAACCAAGATAGATACATAGGAACAGACCGAGGTAGAGAGATAGGGACAGACTAAAATAGATAGATAGATAGATAGATGTAAACTAAGATAGATAGATAGATAGATTTAAACAAAACACATAAATGCATAAATTAATAGATAGATAGATAGATAGATAGATAAGATTCGATCTGAACAGACTCAGATAGATAGATAGATAGATAGATAGATAGATAGATAGATTTAAACAAAACACATAAATGCATAAATTAATAGATAGATAGATAGATAGATAGATAGATAAGATTCGATCTGAACAGACTCAGATAGATAGATAGATAGATAGATAGATAGATAGATAGATAGATAGATGTGAACTGACCAAGATAGATACATAAGAACAGACCGAGGTAGAGAGATAGGGACAGACTAAAATAAATAGATAAAAGATGTAAACTAAGATAGATAGATAGATAGATAGATAGATAGATAGATAGATAGATAGATTTAAACAAAACACATAAATGCATAAATTGATACATAGATAGATAGACAGATAGATAAAAATTTGGGGCACACACCCAAACATGCAGACACACACATATGTATATCTGTTTATACTAAGTAATATCTGACATATTTCTCTCTCATTGTTGATGTATATATATATATATATATATATATATATATATATATATATATATATATATATATATATACATACATATACACACACATATATATATATATATATATATAAAATATAAGATTAGGAAAAATCCATGCAATGCACTACCCGGGTTTTAAGCAAGCATGTTACACATTAACTATCCGCAAGTAACTACCCTGACGAGAGCAATGTTTGAAACCCAGGTAGTGCATTGCGTGTGGATTTTTCTTAATCTTATATTATATTACCAACACTACAAATTCAGTTTTTCTGAATTGAGTATTGAACACTTTTAAAAATAATATCCAAGCATTGGCCTGACTCTAGTCTTGCCTACCATTTTGCTTTTTAGCATTATATATATATATATATATATATATATATATATACACACACACATACATACACATACACACATGCACACATGTATATATATATACACACACGCACACATATATATACACACACTTATATATGCATAGAGATAGAGAAGCAGACTCACAGATAGACACAAATAGATAAATAAAGATTAAAAACTTATCTTCCAAGTTCAAGTTTCACAGATAACCTGCTTATCAGTGCCAGATAAATCTGTTGAATTCACTAATAGATATCATGTTTATATTTAATTCAATATGCTACCTAAAAGAATGTGAATTAATGAATCTAGACATATGAGTGTACGTACATGTGTCTGCAGATGTTAAATATAGACCATTATATTAAAAAGCTTGTCTCTCAATATACCATAATCTTACTAATATTTAGAAGTGGATTAATAATTGTTTTTAATCATTTCACCCCAAGCAAGGTGATAATGTCACTAAAACGCAAGGGGTCACTGAAAGTGAAAGAAAATGAGATGTCAGTGAAGGGAAAGGACAATAAAAGAACAGAGTTTTAATAAGACAGAAGATGGCAATTGACATTGCAATTAAATCTTTGGAGATTGTAGTTAACAAGAAAACTTGATACCAGAAGAGAGTCCCACAAGCAAGAAGTGCAGAAGAAATCATTCGCGTAGGACTTTTGGTTACTAATAATAATCTCAGCAGTGAAATTATGAGACCTAACTGCCAATCTAGTACTGCACTTAAATTTGTAAAGTTGAGGTACGAAAGAGGAAAGCTCATATGAACAATTACCATAAAAATATTTATAGAAAAGTAACAAGGAAATTGGTGGGGAGAAAGTGATTAAATCTGAGATGCCAGGTCATGACTGATAACATTGCAAATACTTCTTTGGATTTTATCAGGAATCTCTAGATATATAGGAGGTTCACCAGACCAGATGTAACAGCAATATTCAAGACTTGACTAAATGGTTGATTTACAAATGTGCCAGATGTATTCTGGTGAGAAAAATTAGCTAGTATGACAGTGAATCCTCGTAGACCTAGCAAATGATACATTATTATCAGTTCACTTCATTTCAGTGGAAATTGTGAAAACAAGAAGGCACAATGAGTTTCTCTCCTGGAGGTTAGCATGCCAATGGAAGGCAAAAATGGTTCTCTAAGATGACTAAGGCAAAAACGGTTCTCTAAGATGACTAAGGCAAAAATTGTTCTCTAAGATGACTAAGGCAAAAACGGTTCTCTAAGATGACTAAGGCAAAAACGGTTCTTTAAGATGACTAAAGCAAAAATGGTCCTCTAAGACAACTAAGGCAAACATGCTTATCTAAGATGACTAAGGCAAAAATGGTTCTCGAAGACGACTACAGCAAACATGCTTCTCTAAGTTGACTTTTGTGATGTCAACAAACAATTGTCACTTTTGTAATGCTTGTTGAAGTAGAGACTTTGTAATCACAGATACAACTATAATACACAGTTGAATAATGCTGGTATGAGATGCCTTTGAATAGCACTCACACTAATAGTACTTGCTAGATAATACTCACTCAAATAGTAACCAGTGTAGGGATCTGAATAGAGAAATAGTATAGTGAAGAGAGTAGAGAATAGCAGTCCGTATAGTATAGAGGATAGAGTAGAAATGATCTGAATAGTAATAGAAGATAGACTAGAAATGGAGATCAATTAGACACATGCTACCTCCCATATACGCATTTCCTCTATGGTCATGTTGTCCACTTAATTCAATAATGGGATCGCCTGTGTTTGCTCACTGGCGATCTATGTTCAAACTCAAGTGTCGGCAGCGACACTTTATTCTCATATAACAATGACTAAGGCAAAAACATTTCTCTAAGATGGCTAATGCAAAACTGCTTCTCTAAGGTGACTAAGGCAAAAACATTTCTCTAAGATGACTAAGACAAAAATGCTTCTCTAAGGTGACTAAGGCAAAAACATTTCTCTAAGATGACTAAGACAAAAATGCTTCTCTAAGGTGACTAAGGCAAAAACGTTTCTCTAAGATGACTAAGGCAAAAATGCTTCTCTAAGGTGACTAAGGCAAAAATATTTCTCTAAGGTGACTAAGGCAAAAATGCTTCTCTAAGGTGACTACGGCAAAAATACTTCTCTAAGGTGACTAAGGCAAAAATGCTTCTCTAAGGTGACTAAGGCAAAAATACTTCTCTAAGGTGACTAAGGCAAAATACTTCTCTAAGGTGACTAAGGCAAAAAATTTTCTCTAAGATGAATAAGAAACAGTGTTTTTGTTTTAGAGACATTAAAATTTACCAGCCATTTCTTCCACCAGTTCACAATAGATTGAAGGTTATTTTCAAGATCATTTACTAGTTTTACTTTATTAGAACTATTAGATTTACTATTAGACTTACTATTAAGATAGGAGTAAATAGTTGTGTCATCACTATAAATATCAAGTTGAGAATTGACAACATGACGGAAGGTTGTTGATAAAGATAACAAATTAGGTCCAAGGATAGAGGCATGGGGGCCACCTGCATTAATTTGAAAGGATCTAGAAGAGTGGCCATTCAATATGACTGTCATTACACAATTTGTTAAGAAAGATTGCATCATATAAAAAAAATCTGCTGGAGACACCATTATCTAAAGTCACAGCCCAAACTTTGCGGTTCTTGTTCAGAGCTTGACAAATTCAAGTTAAGTGAACAAACTTTCTCCATTTAAACAAGTGATAATTGCAAACATGTAAACTTCTTTCTCTTGATACCAGTTAACTTTAGAGCTTCAAACAGAAGGGCATGGTGTGACCATACGAGTTTGAAAAGTGATGGCAGGAAGAGAGAAAAAGTAATTTCACTTAAACTGAGCTCCAAGGCACCAGCCGTTGAAGCTGTGTACAAAATATAACCGATGATTAGCACCTGAAGAGGAAGCCACAAGAGACGTACTGAGTGAGTTACCCCCAGGGAGGCAAGTGATATCGATTCCCAATTCGAAATAATAATCAGCCTAATCAGTTGCCAATTGAGAATCATCCCAGAACCCCAGATGCTGAAGAAAATTCTGAAATCCCAAACTTGGAACTGCACAATTTAAGTTTGGTTGATTTCTTGTAAAATTTTAATTACACCGTCTCGGATTTTATTCAGCAGGTTAACGTTTTCACAAAAACATTGATATTAACCAATCAACATTGGGAATATTTGCAAGATATATTTACCTTAAATATTAATATCGTTCTACAGGACATAAAGTGGGGGATCAACTTTCATTTGTTATTAAGTAATAAACTCATCCCCCTTAGAAATAGATTTTCTTGTATAAATCAATATTACCACAATAAAATTGAATAAAACTGATGTTGGATGAGAAAAAAGTCCATAGTGTTTTTAGAATATGTATATTTCGGCTACGTATTTTAATTTAAGCATGTTTGGTTAAACAATTTAGACGTATTATGTCTATTAATTTTAGTTTTAATCTTTTCAAGTCCACGAATTGATTTCTTGGGGGCTGTAGAAAATTGATCAAGAAAAATGCCAAAATTTTCTTTCAAGTAATTTTTATTTTTCCAAGTACTTTCAATCTCATCTTCGAAGTAGCTCTGTAAATTCAAAATATTTTTTGTACTGTTCATTTACATTATCACAATTTCAAAATTTCCAGCTGTACAAGGGAGGTAACTTTGTAAATTAAAAAAAAATGGATTTTTTTCATTATAATATTTTAATTTAGTACTTTTATATAAAACTTTACTGCTACAAACATTTAAGACTTTGTTGCTGTACTCATAGCTGACTTTACTTTTTTATTTCATCATCGTAAAGATAATTTTATCTTCAAATGTACACATATAAATTAAATACATTTGCAAGAAAACATGTGCGTATATGTAACTGTGAATAAAGATATATATATATATATATATATATATATATATATATATATATATATATATATATTCATGTGTGTATTCATATGCTATGCAGTAACATGCAGAAGCTCGGTGATATTTGGTGATACCTGGGTTCAACTCCTTCATTGTATACCCCTAAGATGTGCCGCGGAATGATTACTGGTGTGCCGCAAAGTGATAATACCTAGAAGCCATTTAATTTCATTTTGTTTAATAAAGACATTCAATTTCTTAATCATGATGACACCGCTCAATTCAAAATCGGCGAATTTCTGGAATCTAAACGTTTCGCGCATACTAATTGGTAAGCGTTATTATGGTTTATATTCATCATGGGACGATTAATCGGAATATCAGGAGTTTTTCAAAGTATCGGGAATCGGCATCGGAGCTGAATAATTCAGACCCGATTTTGATACCAAAACGATTCCTAAGTACACAGGTTGTATGACAAAAACTTGTAACACAGAACTGTACTATGTGAGGTTTTACGTAATGCTCCTAACTCCCAAACATTTTTTTACCTTTTCCTAACCATTTTGAATCTTTTCAATTTCAGGCTAATCTAACTTTATGCACAACTGTCCCACTGACATTCACCATTATTATTTTATACCTGATATTGAATACAGGATATGTTGATTTATGTGAATAAAAATTCTTCTTAGATAATATTCTTTGTTTTTTATTATTTTATTGCAAAAAGGCTTTATGAGTGGAAAATATTTATTTTTTGTGATAGATGTGCCGCAAAAATTTAAAGAACTCAATAGTGTGCCGCCATGTAAAAAAGGTTGGGATCCACTGCTGTAGGGTCTAGTACTGAGAAAATTGAGGAAGGAAGATATTTTAAATATGTAAAAAAACAGATGAAACACTAAATAAACACTTTATTCAAATTAAATATAAACTAAATTTTTATTTCACTCTTTGATTGGATGACCTCCCGATATGGAAGCCTGGGGTCATCTCACCCTCTGCTCCACTTCTGCATGCTACTGATGCTACGTCAGACTTCATTGTGCAGGTCAATATATTTCATAATAAAATTGCTATTAAACAACCAATGTCGGTAAAATTCCCAAGATATATTTACATTAAATATTAATGTGTTTCTACAGGACATAAAATCGGGGATCAGTTTTCTATTGTTATTAAATATACTGTTTTAAAAACAAGGAATTTATTAATGGTAATAGTCCCTAAGGCCCTTTCGTCCAACATCTCTTCAGGAGAAAATCGTTGGAAAAATTGATAAATTAAACGAAAAGAACAGCTACGAAAATGAAGAGCAAAAAAAAGGGGGGGTGGAAACACGCTAAAATCAATAATGTATAAGTATATATACTTATAACGAGGGGAGGGGAAATTGCGTGTAAATAATTAGCGAGGGACAGTTAAAATAAAATATCCCCCAACAAATTAAGGGACTTCACAAAATCCTTCTGCCGGCAAAGAGAAGGTTTCCTTAATCCTATACAGACTGATTCCAAAATCTTCAAATGATTGTTGGAACCAGCTATGTGAATAATTTATTAAATAATAAACTTGTCCCCTCCTAAATTACTATGATATATCAGATTTTATTCTGCAAGTCACAATAAGATCGGTATTAACCAGTCAACATTGCGAATGTTTGCAAGATATATTTACATTAAATATTAACATAATTTTCAATTGTCCATAAAGTGGGGGATCGATTTTCTATTGTTATTATGTAAGAAACTTATCATACTAGAATTAGTACACTATATCAGATTAGATTGTGCAGATCAATGTTCTCCAAATAAAATTGGTATTAACTAATCAATATTGAGAAAATTTTCAAGATATATTTACATGAAAACTTAAAGTCGGGGATCCTTTTTTTATTGTTATTAAGTAATAAATTGATCCCCCACCCCAGATTTTATTTGTCAAATCAATATTTTTACCATGAAATTTTGAGGATATATTTATAGAAGCAATATATTGTGGTATGTTCAGTTTTAAAATCTATCTATACTAAATTGAGTCAAAGGTTTTTCATATTTCAAGTTTAAAATTAAATTAATTACATATAAAAAGATTTTATTCATCACAATATAAGCCGCCATCATATTCTATTGTCTATTGCCATGATTGTGCCAGAAGCTCAGTTCCATCATCTGACGGTTTTCAACCTTATTCACATTGTTGAACCTCTGACCATGCAGGAAATGAGTCATGGAAAAAAGTCTGATGTCTGGACTGTAGGTAAGCTGAGGAAGCCAATGTGACCAAGGCAGTGTGTTCTGGGAAATTGTCATATTGTAGGAGTGTGCATATTTGATTGATCAATGCCAGGTAGAGGGGTTTTCAAAGAGTCATATACTCACTGCAGTTGTTGAACATAATGGCCACCATTTACAGCATGACCGTCAGGGACAAGCTCAAAGTAGAATACTGTCTCAAAATTCCACCAGCATGATCTGTACAAACCACCCTCGTTTGACAACAGCTTCTGAAGCTGGCCCATAAAAAGCCACTGATTTCTCTTAGGATTGTGAAAATATTTCCATTTTATCACCCCACCAGTTACAATTTCATGCATCATTGAACATGGTCATTGATCAGTTCATGGAGGACTTCTCACTTGTTCACAAGGTTGAGCTTATGGAGGTGTCAATTGATGATGTTTTGTGAAGGACCAAGTTCTGCCAACAATTGCTTGTGCTTGACTGTTGTTCAAATATTTCAAGCAAGGCCTCATCTTCCACAGCAGAAGATCTCCCTCACTTTGGTTTGTCTTCAATGTTGGTGACACCTTCCTTGAAATATCTGAACCAGTTTTGCATCACTTATTTGCTGAGAGTTACTGGGCCTTCCACATCATTAATTTCATTGGCTGCTCCCCTTACACTTAGACCTTTTTCCATCGGTAGCTCTAATTGCAATTTTTTCACCTCTCATTATCAAAGCAGTAAAATAAAAAACAATGTTTATATGTTATATATGAGCCAAAAGAACAAACTATTCAGCAATGATTGGACAACAAGTTGTATCAAATGAATGATTTAATTTAGAGATACAATTTGCCAAAAATCATTAGTGAAAATCCAAAGAAACTTAACCTGCTATACTAAGAATCTGAAAATTGAAAGGAAAGCCAAAAAAAAGTATTAACTGTAATAAGACAGAATGTATGTTATCAGCCCAATGTGTGAATTACATATTAGAGATGTCAACATCAAGCAGCTTCAGAAATTTCATTATTTGGGTAATTTAATATCAGATGAAAGAAAATATGACACAGAAACCATAAAGCCCATTGGAATAGAGAAAGATGCTTTCCAGAAACAAAATAATGTATTAAGAAAAGAAAATGTACTAGTAACAAAGAAACAAGTGATGAACTAATCTATAATACTGTATCTCTTCTATTGCAGTGAACATTGGACAATCTCCTTAAAGATAAGAGACTTGAAACAACAGAGATGTGGTTCTACTGAAAAATTCTGAGAATGCCATGGATAGAACATGTAAGTAATGAGGAAGAAGGAAACTTATATTTACAATTAGAAAAAGAAGAGTGAAATTTGTGGGATGCATAATAATGAATTACAACCAAGAGATTTTAACATCCACATGACATGTTGAATGTAAGAGAAGCATGGAAAATAAAATAAATAATCTATTTAACTGGTTTGTGTGTGTATGGTAATGGTATTATTAACTGTGTGTTTGTATGGTAATGGTATTATTATCTGTGTGTTTGTATGGTAATGGTATTATTATCTGTGTGTTTGTATGGTAATGGTATTATTAGCTGTGTGTATGTATGGTAATGGTATTATTAACTGTGTGTTTGTATGGTAATGGTATTATTAGCTGTGTTGGGATCCATCTACACAGGTTTCTGTTGCTGTCTGAGTGTCTGGACTACAAACATTTAACAAGAATAACAACAGGTTCTGAAGCCATTGATTTCTCTTAGATTGTAGCTCTAATTGAAATTTTTTCCTCCTCGCATTATCAAAGCAGTAAAATAAAGAATAAACAATGTTTATATGTTATATATGAAAATAAAGAATAAACAATATTTATATGTTATACATGAAAATAAAGAATAAACAATGTTTATATGTCATATATGAAAATAAAGAATAAACAATGTTTATATGTTATACATTAAAATAAAGAATAAACAATGTTATACATGAAAATAAAGAATAAACAATGTTTATGTTATACAATAAAGAATAAACAATGTTTATATGTTATACCTGAAAATAAAGAATAAACAATGTTTATATGTTATATATGAAAATAAAGAATAAACAATATTTATATGTTATACATGAAAATAAAGAATAAACAATGTTTATATGTTATATATGAAAATAAAGAATAAACAATGTTTATATGTCATATATGAAAATAAAGAATAAACAATGTTTATATGTTATACATTAAAATAAAGAATAAACAATGTTATACATGAAAATAAAGAATAAACAATGTTTATGTTATACAATAAAGAATAAACAATGTTTATATGTTATACCTGAAAATAAAGAATAAACAATGTTTATATGTTATATATGAAAATAAAGAATAAACAATATTTATATGTTATACCTGAAAATAAAGAATAAACAATGTTTATATGTTATATATGAAAATAAAGAATAAACAATGTTTATATGTATACATTAAAATAAAGAATAAACAATGTTATACATGAAAATAAAGAATAAACAATGTTTATGTTATACAATAAAGAATAAACAATGTTTATATGTTATACCTGAAAATAAAGAATAAACAATGTTTATATGTTATATATGAAAATAAAGAATAAACAATATTTATATGTTATACATGAAAATAAAGAATAAACAATGTTTATATGTTATATATGAAAATAAAGAATAAACAATGTTTATATGTCATATATGAAAATAAAGAATAAACAATGTTTATATGTTATACATTAAAATAAAGAATAAACAATGTTATACATGAAAATAAAGAATAAACAATGTTTATGTTATACAATAAAGAATAAACAATGTTTATATGTTATACCTGAAAATAAAGAATAAACCATGTTTATATGTTATATATGAAAATAAAGAATAAACAATGTTTATATGTTATACATTAAAATAAAGAATAAACAATGTTATACATGAAAATAAAGAATAAACAATGTTTATGTTATACAATAAAGAATAAACAATGTTTATATGTTATACCTGAAAATAAAGAATAAACAATGTTTATATGTTATATATGAAAATAAAGAATAAACAATGTTTATATGTTATATATGAAAATAAAGAATAAACAATGTTTATATGAAGATATAGATACAAGTTGCCTAAAATCATCAGTAAACATCAGAAAAACTCAACATTAAGAGGTTAAGAGGTCTTGAATAACCATTTTATAGAATAAAAAAAATATCTTTATTTTTCTTCAGTCTCATAAATTTTTAAAAAATACTTCTTTGATGACAGATTGTTGTTTTTCTATGCGCCCTGTCCCTTCTGGACATGGACGATCAGCCTAACTCTTTGTATTTATTATCAATGTTTATCTTTAAACTGTCCTTCTCTGTCCCTTTTTTATCATCCATTCAAAACAAAGTTTTTAGGATAGTTACTCACTACTTTCCTCTGCAACTCTTGCCTTCAATATTTCTTGTGAGTGTCAAATTTTCCAAGCCCTCTTTCTTCACTATGTGACCCAGAAATTCCTGATTCTAATTATACTTATCATTTTTGTTTTCCTTTTCCTTAAAATGGTATTCTTTGCATCCTTCACATTTCTGTTGCTTCAAATCTCTTCTACATCCTTGAGAAAGTCCTCCAACAATTTGTACTTGATGTGTATTTGGCTTTCGTAGAAAATATTTATGTTATTTTTACTGTGTGTTCACTATCATTATCATTTAATTTGGGAAGAAATAGTCTAATTTGGTGGTCTGAAACGTGGTTAATTAACTACAAACAAGATGAATCTCCAATTAGAAATATTATAAAGAAATACACTACCTCAATTGACCTGAATAAAAAAAATCAAATTAATTACCTACTACAAAAAATTTAAAATGTCTTTTATCCTCAAAACTAACAACATAACAATAAAAGCAAAATTACAATGAACGAATATTATTTATGAGTTTAAATGCTCTTTCTCGAACAGTGTTCCTGGTCAAACTGAATTCATAAATAATTACATCAGCCACACTACTACATGCCTATCCAGAGGCCTTATGTTACACATATCCGACCACAGCTTCAATAGAACCCATTTAAACACATACACAAAATTATCAGACTCTATCTGAAATGTACTAGCAGAAAATACAAACTTAATAACCTTATCCACATGTACAAAAAAGATTAAAAACAATGGAAGCCTTAATAATAAAAACGAAAAAGCCAACATTCAGTAATAGTAACTAAGAACATGGCCACAATGTGCTAACTGTGTTTGGAAAATAAAACATCTCTATAACTCTAGAAACATATATACATCCAGAAAAGAAAAAACAAGAATAAAGTCATCCTTGATAATGGCTAAAAGTATAGCTGAAAGCAGTCAGAATTACAGAACATTTGGACAGTTTCTACACACTGTGTCCAGAAAAGAAAACACTTTTTCGAACACAAGAAAAATTAAATAAAAAGTTCAATCACAGTGTCTTGTCTATCATCTTTAATGAAACATGTGTATATATATATATATATATATATATATATATATATATATATATATATATATATATATTAAAGACATTTTTGATATGTTTAACGTTCTTTTTATAGATACAAGTATTTAAGTAAATGCTCTGTTTATAATAAACAGTATTAAATAACATTTACCGGCCTGAATGTCCGAGAAATTTTCATAGAGAATTTTCGTTAATGCTGAAATATAATGATCAAAAACTGCAAAACCATTTTATCAGTTCTCTCTCCGCAAAGACAAATCAAGAACAAGAAAAATGCGAATAGTGATTAAAATCTTTACAACTAATGGTATATTCAAACAACAAAATATAACATGATATATATATATATATATATATATATATATATATATATGTACACACACACACACATATATATATATATATATATATAACATGAGCCCACCAAACACTCTTTCTGTTTACAAAGGGTTGGTTGGTAGGACTTAATGTACACTGATTCCCAAACTTTCAATTTTTAATTGGTATTAGCCCTACTCAGAACATATGAGAACATATCCAGGCTGCAGAGACCAAGTAAACTGCTGGTTTTTAATTAAATGTTCAGCTGAACCTGATATATTAACACAACCATGTAATTGTCCATTTTTCTCTTGCGAATATTGGGTGGTATGTATAAGTTGATTCAGGATTCCAACCTTTGACCTATTCTGCCAACATAGTCAACATCGACATCTGAATTTATAAATTACAGACCTTCATTATCAGTCAGGTACCAAAAACTATCTGTGGATTGACAGAAAAATAACATTACATCAACTGAAATTTGCTCACTTCAACAATCCACAGCACAAATAAACCAGACATTTCTGGGGATCCGTCAACCTAGGCTTATGAAATTGTCACATTTTTTTCTAATACTGGACTCCGCAATACCCAAAGAGTAACCATTTTTGCTCAGAACCATCCTAATAAATTCAATTTCAGAATCTAATTTAGTTAGTAAGCATATAACCAAGGCCCAATGAACAAGGTTTTAATCAAATTGATTTCCATTTGTTTATAAGAAACAAAATCCCACCAGGTATATAACCCCACCAAAGCTTGGTCTCTGTAACAAAGATGAAAGAAAATCTGTATTTTGATTTGTGTACTGTGGCACAAGAAAAGGACAAACACGATTGTTCTCCTTTTCACCTGTGAAAAGCAACACAATATCTTAAGTGCTTGATGGACCAGCATTTACCCTAATTTACAAACACATAAAAGATGTTGTCCACATATCTAACATAATACCTGGATCCTTCAATATGAGCAAGTAACTCTTGCTAAACAAAACAACAACAAATATGTTGGTCATTGTTGGCCCTAAAGGAGAACCCATCGCTATCCCATCTATTTGCCTTAAATCCTCTTAAGTTTAAATCCCATCAAATCCATAAAGGTGAATAATCAAACTGTAAATAATTGTTTTATTCCTTTGAAGAAATTTGTGAATAAAGCCTTGCTAACTATTGTGCTATGGCAATATATCCATTAATCAAATAACAGTTACATAGAAATAAGATTGTTGCTTCAAGTGAATTTAATTCAACACACACATGCATACACACATGCACACAAAGTGTTTATTTGTTCTGTGCTCCCAAGTCAATAGGAATATGGCATGAAGTCATTTAAATATGGAACGTCATGCAGATATAGGATTAGGGACAAAAATACTCAGCTCCCTTTGCATTTCCTCTAAGGACTCGACAGATATAAGGGATTAGCTCTGACCTTTCACCTCTTAGTGAATTGGATGGAAACTGCTTAAATGCTACACTAAGTTAGGAAAAAAGTTTTTATGCTGCCTAAAATCAGCATTCAAAATACTGATTTGGATTGAGTTTGAAACCCAATCATTAGTGTCATCCAGAAATATTAAACTATCTCAGTTCATATGTATGTAAGCATATATAAGTCTGTTTCTCGCTATTTCATTTTTCGTACTTTTTTGTTCTTTCTTTATTTATTTATTTAAATCTATCTATATATCTGTCTCAGTGTATTCACATTTTTCTTAGTATATATATATACATATATATATATATATGTGTGTAATTTGGCAGCAACTTTTCTTTTAAACATGTAGTATTGAATGTCAAAGACAACATAGTCTTGCATATTTTCTTTTGAATTTTCTCATATTCTCTAATGAGACTTTTTATTTGAAAATGATTTTGAAATATGTATTGTCCATACGATGACCGAGCGCTTTCGAACATCATTGTTCATCTTCAGGGTCAATATTTTTAGTCAAATTTTTTTTTTTTTAAACAAACATTTGCCAATTATCTTGTAGCGTAATCATGTTGTTATTTCTTTTACAAACTATTATAGTTTATTTAGTTTGTAAAAAAATAGCAACATGTTGAATATATATATATATATATATATATATATGTATATGTTTGTGCTATTCTGTCCACATCTATCTATCTATCTTGTGTTTCATATCTATCCCTCTATTAGTGTCACAATGTGTGTGTGTGTGTGTGTGTGCGTATATGAACATTATATTTATTTATATATAAATTAAACAAGCTCTCTAGGTATCTGTCTATTTATCACACATTGTTGTTACCTAACTAGCTTGCTATTACAGACTTTTGATTATCTATCTATCTATTTATCTATCTATCTATCTGTCTAGCATAATGTGTATATATATATATATATATATATATATATATATATATATGAAGAAATATAGTCTTAAAGTGTTCTATATTTATGGGATAAAGTGCTCAATATCAGAGATAGAGTGTGTGTAAATATAAAAGTGAACATAGAAGTCAACACTTAGAGGCGACAGTCTGTTTCATGCTAGATGCAATCATCGGGCCACCTTTCATGCTAGATGCAATCATCGGGCCACCTCTCTCTCTCTCTCTCTCTCTCTCTCTCTCTCTCTCTCTCTATATATATATATATATATATATATATATATATGTCTTAGTCTTCATATCAGTCCCACAATTTATGCACAAATAAAAAGCATAAGTGTGTGAGGGTGCATATATTAACTTTATATTTATTTATATATAAATCAAACAAGCCATCTGTCAGTATATCTATCTATAATTGGTTGTTTGTTACAGTCTGTTGATTATCTATCTTGGATACTCTCATATCTATCTATCTATCTATCTATCTATCTATCTATCTATCTATCTATCGAGCTAGCTAGCTAGCTATTTCAATCTGTTCTATCTAATTAGCTATCTATCTCATTCTGCTCATATCTATCTATCTATCTATCTATCTATCTATCTATCTATCTATTCAGATCAATCTATCTATTTTAGTCTGTTCAGATCTATCTATCTATCTATCTATCTATCTATTCAGATCAATCTATCTATTTCAGTCTGTTCAGATCTATCTATCTATCTATTTTGGATTCTCTCTTATCTATCTATCTATCTATCTATTTTGGATTCTCTCTTATCTATCTATCTATCTATTCAGATTAATCTATCTATTTCAGTCTGTTCAGATCTATCTATCTATCTATCTATCTATCTATTTTGGATTCTCTCTTATCTATCTATCTATCTATCTAACTATTCAGATCAATCTATCTATTTCAGTCTGTTCATATCTATCTATCTATCTATTTTGGATTCTCTCTTATCTATCTATCTATCTATCTATCTATCTATTCAGATCAATCTATCTATTTCAGTCTGTTCAGATCTATCTATCTATCTATCTATCTATCTATCTATCTATCTATCTATTCAGATCAATCTATCTATTTCAGTCTGTTCAGATCTATCTATCTATCTATTTTGGATTCTCTCTTATCTATCTCTCTATCTATCTATTTTGGATTCTCTCTTATCTATCTATCTATCTATCTATTCAGATTAATCTATCTATTTCAGTCTGTTCATATCTATCTATCTATCTATTTTGGATTCTCTCTTATCTATCTATCTATCTATCTATCTATTCAGATCAATCTATCTATTTCAGTCTGTTCAGATCTATCTATCTATCTATTTTGGATTCTCTCTTATCTATCTATCTATCTATCTATCTATCTATCTATCTATTCAGATCAATCTATCTATTTCAGTCTGTTCAGATCTATCTATCTATCTATTCAGATCAATCTATCTATTTCAGTCTGTTCAGATCTATCTATCTATCTATTTTGGATTCTCTCTTATCTATCTATCTATCTATCTATCTATTCAGATCAATCTATCTATTTCAGTCTGTTCAGATCTATCTATCTATCTATCTATCTATCTATCTATCTATCTATCTATTTATCTATTTTGGATCCTCTCTTATCTATCTATCTATCTATCTATCTATCTATCTATCTATCTATCTATCTATTCAGATCAATCTATCTATTTCAGTCTGTTCAGATCTATCTATCTATCTATCTATCTATCTATCTATTTTGGATCCTCTCTTATCTATCTTTCTATCTATCACAGTCTATCTATCACAGTCTTTATATTTATCTCTCTATTTATGCATCAATAAATAGCATAAGTGTGAATGTGGGCGCATATATTAACATTTTATTTATTTTATATATAAATAAAACAAGCTTTGAAAGTACAAAACAGCCTCACGTTTTGAAACCTTTTCCTGCTGTGCCGATAGTGACATAGAAGAACACTCACTGTTTTATGGAAGTAACATTGGTCAGTGAAGATTATGGTGGAGAGGAAATATTGTGGCTGGGTGATGAGTTTCTATGTGTATAATATTAGGCTTGGTTGTCAAGACCGCATGTGGCATTGGAGAGGCGTGGATGTGTTTGGGCCAGAGGGGGTTGCAACCATGAATATCATGGGGCTTAGAACATCTCTTTGGTTGCCTATGAAAGCAATATTGCAAGCCATAACAGTCCAATCACTTTATTTCATTACAAAAGCAATATCAGACCAGAAGTGGTGTATCTCACCAGGTGCAGCAAAACCATTTACAAAGCTAATGACAAGGGTGGGGCCTCCTAGACCGGTGACGCTGAAAGATAAAAACAAAGATTATGATCGTTTTAGTGTTCGATAAAGCATAAGACGTTGTAGACATCCATTATTGAAAAAGAAGAAATTGCCATAGTAATTCAATTTCGGTCGGATGCGTTGGTTCTAAAGAACTTCATAATAGCATACCAAATTCAAATAAATGATTATTACAGTTAATATTACTTATAGCTGTCATCCATTTATGAAGGAATATTTCGGCGCTTACCAATATTTTATCAGACATTTTGGATCTCTATTGCTTCCAGAACAAACAGGAAAGAATATCTGGCTTCAGATTATTATATTAATAGAGGCTGCCACTCAGAAAGGGAAAATTCCGTTTTTATGGTAATTTTATTTTTGTTTAGAGTTTAAACGCTTTTGATGTGTTAATAATATTTATATATTTATTTGCAGTTAGGTCAGAACGAAATGTGGATAATCTGCCCGACATGATACTGGCATATTTTATTGAGTTAACCAATAAAGAGAATATGATATCACTTGCATGTGAAATTATGTAGAGGTGTGTGTATGAGTTAAGGCCTTGCCATGTTGTTTAAAACAAAAAGGGGGCCTTCGGTTTGCAGTGAGTATATTATGTTCACAGGGAAATAAATAATTGAAGTCTTCACTTCATATCTCACTCATCAGCAGCAATAACGGAGGACAATGAAAGATCTGAAAGAGAAGGACACTGATTATAAGTAAAAGATTTTTTGTAATGTTCTCAAAGTTTTCCTTCTTGGAGAGTGGGGCTAAGAAAATGCCAAAACTGTTATGATTATTGTCCCAAGCACTTTCCGCCAATTCGTAAACCATTTTCAAGAGATTCTTTTTTAATGTTTTCCTGTGTTTATGTTCTAAGTTGTATTATGTAGAAGTTTGTTTTATTTATTGTTTTTTTTTAAGTATTTCACCCAAAGCAAGGCAATAAAGCCACTAAGACATAATGGATTACTAAATATGAAAGAATAAGTAAAACAAAAAAAATTATTAAGGAGTGAGAAAAATAAAAGAAGAGGAATTAAGAAAACAGTAGATAACAATTGACATTGCATTTGAATATTTGAAGATCAAAGTTGGTTGGAAAGAAAGTTCCACAGGTTAGAAGTGTGAGAAAAGAAGCTGTTAGCAACAAACTTACAGTTATAACTTGTCAGTTCAACTGTAAAATGATGACACCTTGTTGCAGTGGTGGACTGGGTCAAAGATTTTAAAGAGAAAACTTGTAAAAGGACCCAATAAAAAGGACCCACTTAATACGAAACCCCGGTAGTCAAAGCAGTCAAACAGATACTCCGAGCATCATCCAGAATGGAAGATGATGCTCAACCGGTTGCTGACCAGAGCCTAAGCTATCATGATCAACAAGAAAAAGGCTGATGAACCAGCCGTTCAACCAATTGAAGTCAAAGATGATCCGACCCCATCTATCTATCGGCATAGCGATGCCATCGGAGTGTCAAGAGAATCACTGCTAGGAAGCAGTGTTCCTTATGGAACTCACTATCTAACCCTGAGTGATTGTGGCCCGCTCCCTGGTGTCACCTATGTGACAAGGGGGAGTGTAATGAAAGAGAGAATCACCTCCCTCAAAAAAAGTGTCTACTATCCACTGATAAGTTGTACTCACTCACTAACTTTCCTAGTTTGTCTAGCCACCTTCAAATGAGCATTTCAATCACAGTCTTTGTATGTATCCTGGCCTTCCCTGTTGTTGTAGAGAAAAAAACCCCAAAAACTGTAAACTTATTGTCACAACACCAGCAATAGGTTTCTTCTGTCTCTCATCCACAACACTTGTAGCCAATTCGCAGTTCAAATGTGAGTCCATCGTCACAATCCAACAGGCAACGTAACAACGACAAAACCACAAAATCCAACCTTTACTTCTCTCCAACAAGCTCAGAAAAAATCATAATGTCGGTAAGCAAAAAACAACAGCTTTTATTCACCAAGTGATTTTTCTGACTGGCCACTTCATTCAGGAGAGGAAAGAATATTAGCTTTAGATTCTGTTACTTAAAGTAGCAGATCTTTGCTAAGAACTTTTAGTAATTTTTCTTTAGCAGATTGCAAACAAAACACAAACTCTTTTTGGAGGCAGTTGATTATCTCTTTCACTACAAGGTTTTGGGCAAATAAAATGTTAATGGAAGGTGTGCATTTTTTAATGCATGCATTTTTTAATGCGTGCATATATCACTACAACAGTCAAAATTAAGCAACCTGCAAAGCACAAATCTCATAGACGGCAAGCAATCTAGAAAACTCTGTCAATTTTTTCAGAAGAAAAGGAATATCATCCAGAATAGTTTCAGAAAGTAAATTTTTTTCAATGCTCATCAACATAAAAGTTTCAAGCCGCTATTATCTACCAAAATAAGTTTGTAAAAGCTTCCAGTCAAAAAGCACCCACTTATCTGAAAACGTAGTCAAAGGAATCAAAAGCAAAGGTTTTAGGCAAATAAAATGTTACATTTATTCAGTATTTGTCTATGTTTCTGAGATGAGGTATTATGTACATTATTTACATTATTCGGACTATTGTCCTCATCTTTGTCGCCATGTTTATCACAACGTTTTGCCTGTTGTATGTTCCGGCCGTTGTACACTCTGGCCTTCTTCAGGTGGTTGGAATGTCAAACTGAACCCATTATTTCGCTCACTGGGGTAGACTGTTATAGATCCACATGCCATGGCACAGTGTATAAAGGCGTTGGTTAGATCCAGTGACAGGACCCAAAGAGTGTGAGATCAATACCCGGTTAAGGCAGTGGAGAACTTTCAGAGGGAAATGACAGGAGATAACTGATAACTGACATTCATTAAACATGGCACGTGGAACTAGAACAGTCTACCCTAGTGAGCGAAATAAAGGGTTCAGTTTGACATTCCAAGTTTTCCAGTTAATTTAAATTGGTTTTTGAAATACAACAAAGTAATTCCTTATTAGAAATATTAAATTAATTTTATTAGTTTTCCAGTTAATTTAAATTGGTTTTTGAAATACAACAAAGTAATTCCTTATTAGAAATATTAAATTAAATTTATTAGCTTGAAATTAAAACTAAAATAAAAGCTTCAAGAAAGATTTTTCATTTTTTAAAATTCATTTAATACCTCAGGTATCAAGTTTTTTTTATATTTTTTATATATATATATTTAGGCAGCATATCTTCATTCAGGCATGTTTCATTGAATAATACAGACATATAATTCACCTCCGAGGATGATCTTGGAGGGGAGTGAAAGTACTTGAGTTAACAAAAACTATGGGGCCTTCCTTGATGAATTTCAATTTAGCATCAAAAAGCTAATTAGAGAAATAGAAATAATTATTATAAAAATAGACATAATATGTCTATATTATTCAAAGAAACATACTTGAATATATATATATATATATATATATATATATATATATATATATATAGAGAGAGAGAGAGAGAGAGAGAGAGAGAGAGAAAGATAGATAGATAGATAGATAGATAGATAGATAGATAGATATTAGGAAATTTAATGATAAAGTGGAAAAGATTTTTGTGTGGCACGTTTCGTAATTTAGGATTTCATTGGACTAAAGTCAATGACTTCACGGTCATTTTTTTTTAAATATCTGAATAAAAACATGAAATATATACTCATACCCACATATATGTATCAGAACAATACATATTCAGATATATGCATTACATATATGCATTATGTCTATCAGACAAATAATAATTATCTATCTACCTACATATATATGTAGTACACAATAAAATCCAAAATCACCTCATATGGGGAAGAAGTTTATTTCAACTGACGAAATTCATCAGTCTTATTCAACCAGAGTTTCATCAGTTGAAATAAGCTTATTCCTCATCTGCCGAAATAGGTTATGCCCCATATGAGGTGATTTTTCATTTTATTGTGTATTAATTTTTGCTCTGTAATAATAAATACATTGAGCTCTTTTTGTGGATCAGTTTTAATTTTATATTACTAGGATCCACTTATATACCAACAAATTTATTACCTTTACTATATATATATATATATATATATATATAACTATGAACCTAAAGAGCCAGGCAAACCTACCTACGTGGGTCGGAGGTTTTTTCTTTGGACTCTGAACTTAGATTCTAGATGATTATTTTCACCAGAAGTACATGTTCTTAGTTCTTTCTTTTTTTATCCCTTATTTTTCCTTGGGTATTAGTTTGTTCATTCACAAGCTAAAACACCTAAGGTTTTTCCAGACAAGTATAATTACTTATATAATATTTATATATATATATATATATATATATATATATATATATATATATATATAATGATATATATAGTTTATATATATTATTTATTATAGCTCTCAATATACCAATATACCTCATAACACTCTCGAGTGCTTAGCTTTGGAGCATGTACAATGGAGATCAACATGTTTTAGTGGACTCAGCTGTTTTCAATCAGTTTGTGTGAATTCTCTTCAAGAAGTAAGAGAAGGATCTAAAAGGTCAGCCAATCTAACAGTGATCTCATCCTACAACCTGCACTCTTGCTCCATATGTGGCCTCCTTTGTAAATCACTAGCCGGTCTTACATGTCACTTAAGACTATCGAACAAAATTTCATAACTGAATCAATAAATTTGTCAGATTCTCATATGTTGAAACCAATGGGAGAGTCCATTATTATATAGTCTATTTACCATTTCTTTGAGCAATATGTATATATGAATAAAGAAAAAAGGGAAACTTAGCTGATACATTTCGTCCCCAATAGACTTTATAAAGGCAAATGTAAGAATTTTATTTTGCAACAAGTATTTAGAAAAAGTAGTAAAAATGACATTAGTTTTTCAGAATTTAAAAAATTAAAAATGCTCATGAATATATTAAGGCTAACTTAGCATCCTCCATAATTTACCTTGACTTTCAGTTAAACTAAAGTATGCATAATATGCAGCATAATGATTCAGTCCACAGTTCTATGTTTCTAACAACATTTCCCTGTTTCTTAATCCTTTGCTTAGCTTTTGGAAGGCCTTTTCCCTATCCTAATGCTCCTTCGCATTTCAGTGTCGCATTCTCCATCCTTGGTTAAAATTTTAACGAATATAAAAATTGGCCAAAAGCTTGTCGATTCTTTTGGCTAAACTGTTAGATTTTCTTTTGTTAGAAATAAATAGTGTGTAAATAGCATTTTAGACATTAAACAGTATAAATAGACACATTCTTAATTTCCAAACATGGTCAGCACATTTTGGGTGTGGTCATAAGGCCTTCCATGAATTTTAAACACTTTTTTTTAGCACAAGGTATGTAAGCATCAATGTGATATGTACCTGCCACTATTTATGGAATACAATTCATGGACATTGAAGCCAACACCAAGAGGCAACAGGAAATTTTATGTTAAATGCAGTCATTAGCCTGATGATTATCTTTAGTGTGAAACAGACTGTCTCTTCCAGGTGTTGGCTTCAATATCCGATTTTATATTTACATATGCTCCATACCTGATATTCAGCACTTTAACCCATAAATATAGCATACCTTAAAACTAAATTATATATATATATATATATATATATATATATATATATATATATGTGCAGGTATGCAGAAAAATAGGAAGGAACACGTTACGTAAATAATCCGTAGTTCTTTAGTATTTTTGTTTTTATTTTTAAAAAGACAGTGCTCCATACAGAAGTAGAGCTTATATTATAATATTTTTAAAAAAATATGATTCCTTCGCTACATAAGAGTTCTCATGTTTCAAAAGCGAGAGCCGAGACCCTCAATATAATTATTGAAATTTAGTTGAATTGAGGTGTTAAGACCTGCTTCATCTTCAAGCGAAATTTAGGAATAAGCTAACTTTTGGTTTACGCTTGTTTATAAGTATGGTCTTTTGCAACATTAATTACTATGGAAACGGCTGGCAGCAGTCTTTTGGGTTAAGGGGTCAGAGAGTTAAGTCTTATCTATGGATTCGTCAACTTCAGAGAGGTTATGCTGGGTTGTGTTTAAGATACTTATTTCAAATCTGGTTGTGGCGGTCAGTTCTAAGGGGAAGGTATTTTATGTTTATACATTCTTTTTTTTTTATAGATACAAATATTTAAGTAAATGCTCTGTTTATAATAAACAGTATTAACAACATTTACCGGCCTGAATGTTCGAGAGATTGTCATAGAAAATATAGAAAATATGCATCCTCCAAACGTATAAACATAAAAAATGTCTTAAAATAATTGTCGGACTTTGTCCATTTCATAATGTGTGACGTCATTTGTTTACACTTGGATACGCATCGAGCAGATATGAATGTACGAGAGAAAATCATGGAGAATTGTAGTTTAAAAACAGTAAAATCAACCTTGCTAACCAAAATGATCCTCTGTGGCTAAATCAGTAAAGTACGTCAGGCTATATGATGGTTCTGTATAGGATACAGGTTCGATTCCTGTCAGAGGGCGCATATTTTCTATGAAAATTTCTCAGACATTCAGGCCGTTAAATGTTGTTAATACTGTTTACTATAAACAGATCATTTACTTAAATATTTGTATCTCTAAAAAGAATGTATAAACATAAAAATGTCTTAAAATATATATATATATAATTATTGGTGGGTCGAATAGGAACTACTTTTACTTGGTAGCTCTTTTAGTGTATAAAGCTCAATAATATTTATATTATTGGGACTATTGTTCTCATCTTTGTTGCCATATTTTTACAATGTTTCGGCTGTTGTATGCTCCGGCCTTCTTCAGATGATTGGAATGTTGAACTGAACCCTTTTTTCACTTGCTGTTCTAGTTCCATGTGCCATGTCTAATGGATGTCAGTTATCAGTTATCTCCTGTTAATTTCCCTCCTAAAAAACAATTTGAATTAACTGGAAAACTAATGATAAAGTGGAAAATATTTTTGTGGCATGTTTCGTCCTTTAGGATTTTACAAGACTAAAAAGTGTTTACATTGATGTAACTACACATGCACACGAAGTGCAGGGGGTGCTGAAATTTTAAACTTTTAAATTTAATTTTTTTTATATGTGCTTGGATATATAATCTAGCCATTTTAATTCAGTTCCTTATTCTTTCTTCTTTTCTTGTGATAAAAACCCCCAAAAAGAAATTAAATCCAATTGGCTATATTCTTATACATTAAAAATAAAATTTAATGGACAAAACGCCTTTATCTACTTTATCCGTAATTTTCGCTTTCTCTCTCTCTCTCGCTTTCTCTCTCTCTCGCTTTGTCTCTCTCTCTCTCTTTCTCTCGATTTCTCTCACGCTTTGTCTCTCTCTCTCTTTCGCTTTCTCTCTCTCTCTCGCTTTCTCTCTCTCTCTCTCGCTTTCTCTCTCTCTTTCGCTTTCTCTCTCTCTCGCGCTTTCTCTCTCTCGCTTTCTCTCTCTCTTTCGCTTTCTCTCTCTCTCGCGTTCTCTCTCTCGCTTTCTCTCCCCCCCTTTCTCTCTAGCTTTCTCTCTCCCTCCCTCCTCTCTCTCTCTATCTCTCTCTCTCTCTCTCTCTCTCTCTATATATATATATATATATAGATAGATAGATATAAATAGAAAAATGTATTGTTCTACATAGCCTGTGGTAATGGCCTTTGTCCAGGTTGTTCCGTCTTTTTGCAGTTATAAACCTGCCACGTAAAAATAAAAAAAAAATCCTCTACTGATGTTAAGCAGTGGGAGGTCAGTTTTTTTTCCTTTTGATAATTCTTATCTTTGACCAGTTCCTCCTTTTGTTTTCTGACCACGAAATCCTTCTTGATACGAAGAACCCAATTGAACAATTTCAAGGTCGCCACCATCACCACATTGGCGCAGACCCCCTGGACTCATCATGGCTGTAGGTCATATGTTTGGTCATTATTTACAGTATTTCTATTGTTCTGCTGTGTCCTACATTCTTTTAAATCTTGTCTTGGCAGCACCTTGCCTTCTTCAGTCAAATCACGGACCTCTGCCCACTTGCCTCCCTATTAAACTAAATGTATAACCAGTTTGTTGACCACCATGTTTTCATTCCGCTCTCCTCAATGCCACCTGCTAACCTGAGGAGATGACAAGTTAAGTGAGCATGCCGTTCTGTGGGTTTTGAGACTGGATCAAGTCACGTAAAAAGAACTGACCACTGGCACTCCACATAATGGACAATGTCTTCACGCCAGGGTGGGTATTGTGAACAGCATTTCAAACGGAAGTGAGGAAAGATCTTTGGCTTCAACAGTGATGACCAGGGCAAAAGCTCAGCCACTGTTATGGATCATCCACTTGGGAAGGAATAGAATCAGGGTGGTAAGGAGGGCTGGGAGCAGGGATCTGGGGTTATAATGAAGTAAGAAAAGCAGAACATTTGCAAATTGCTCAGTTTTCGAGTTAAGGACTAAGCTACAGATATTTGTTGGGTCGTTCAAATATTAGTTCAGCCCATGTTTATTATTATTATTTTAAAAATATTTTTTTTTACCAGCATTTGTTTTATAAGCACTTACTGGGTAATAACCATTGATCTCAATCAAGCAAAGGATGTCATTTTTCTCTTGTCTTCACTTAATAAAACAAAAAATAGCCATTAACAAAGAAAAGATTAAACGAACAAAGCTATTCACAGGATATGTGTTGTGCCTTTTAAAACTATTTTTTTGATTTTCTGGACAGATAGTGCACCAGGGATTTTGTTGATTTGTTGTTGAGTTCCTTTCTTTATCAGACCCAAAGCTCCAGCTGCAACAGTCAGAGTTTTAGTTCTTAAGTGCCACATTTTATTTTGTAACAGAAGATTCAAACATGTGGCGCCATGCAATCAAGGTGAAGAAATATGTAATTATGGTCACTACATGCAATATGTGGCACCATGCAATGAAGGTGAACAAAATATGTAATTATGGTCGCTACATGGAGAGAAATCTGGGCAGGATATGAGAAGCACCCATGAGTATGATATTTTTTTGCAATTCATGTATTTTAGGATTTCCAGCAATTTGTTCCACGTATTCGTTTGCTACTTTATCATTACCAATGCTCCAATTTTTTTATCCCATGACACGGAAGGCCATAGGGGCACCATGTGTACTGCAGCCACAGTAGAAGTGCTGTTTCTAGGCCGGATTTGAATTCAGAGTTTTTCCTTCTCTCAGACCAGTTGCCACACAAGGTTTTAGAACCCAGTCTGTCTTTCTATTTACCCTGTAGGGTTGTAGGGTCACCATGTGTACTGTAGCCACAGTACAATTGGTGCTTCTTGGGCAAGATAGCCTGATGGTGCCCAAACCTCTCCAAGCTGGTTTTGAATTCAGAGTTTTTCCTTCTCTGAGACTGGTAGATATCTAAGTTTATAGAACCCAGTCTATCATGCAATTTACCTATAGATGGGGAGAGATGAAAAGGATTCATACCTTTCCCAAGCGTATTTGCTCGTTAAGTGGATCAAACCAACTGGAATTTGAAATTGGCTCTTTGATTCCTCAATCTGAGCCACTATCCATTATGCCAATATACCCCTCCCTTAGGAACAGAGGTAATTATTACATCACAACTAAATATCAGCAATATGGTTTCAGGTTTTGATAAAAGAATGTTGCATAAACATTTTGGTAGGGCCTAATTTGAAATAATTTCATTTCAGATGACATGTTTACTCGGAGAGCTCAAAGGAGTGTCTAAATATCTAAATGTGCTGGATATAGAGTCAGGATATAGAGTCAGGTTTTGATATAAGTATATCATTTTATTGTGTATTATTGTTATTTTATTATAAAAGTATCATTATTCAGTGAGAGAACAGCACGTCAACAAAGTGACACTGAGGTACAGCTGTATAAACCCCAATATACTCATCCTGACAACCAACCTGACACATGCAGCACAGCCATTGGGGTGTTTTGTTAAAAGCAATGCATAACCTTCCAGGTTGGTCCCAGTTAGAAACACCTTCAGGTTGGGTAAGCCAGTCCACTCAGTAACCCATTCCGAACTTTACAGATGTGTCTCCCTACTTGCCTAGGCTGCTTCATCCTTCAAACTTAAAGAAAAATGAAAAAAATACTTAAAAATCTACCCTCTGGACTCCCAGCCATGATGTTCCCCAACAACACATGCTCATGAACAGAAATGCACAGTGTGTCTTTGCTTACAGGACAGGGTGAATTGGTCAAATTTAAGCAACTGACAATCAAATCTGTAGTATTGAACAGAATATTTATTGTAACCCATTTTAATACCCAAGACAAAAATATCTACATATTAACACCTTGAAATAATTATTACATTTATTATTCATTTCAGGTTTGGTTTGGTTTGGTTTTATGGCATATCAACCTCAATGGGTTATTTAATGTCGACAACATTTTTAGGATAGATTCGTATCAATAGAATATGTATTCTTTGGTTTAGATTGGTTTGGTTTATTTTGCTTTCCGGCATATCAACCTCAATGGGTTATTTAATGCCGACAAAATTTTTATTGCTGGAAATAACTTTTTCAAAAAATGTATAGCTGGTAACTTTTTTTTTCAAAAATGTATTGCCGGTAATAATTTTTCTAGCAGTAGATCTAGAATACAGATGCAAATTAAATTAAAAGTTTAATAAACAATGAAAGGATTGCTGTTATTAGCATTTAGAATTCATTGGGAATACCAGGAATTCATAGGAGATACCAGGAATTTATAGGAAATACCAGGAATTTATAGGAAATACTAGGAATTCATAGGGAATACCAGGAATTTATAGGGAATACCAGAAATTTATAGGAAATACCAGGAATTCATAGGGAATACCAGTAATTGATAGGAAATACCAGGAATTCATAGGGAATACCAGGAATTTATAGGAAATACCAGGAATTCATAGGGAATACCAGGAATTTATAGGAAATACCAGGAATTTATAGGGAATACTAGGAATTCATATCAGGAATTAAAATTAGAATTAGATTTAAAAGCAGGAATTAAAACAGGAATTAGAATTTATAGATAAATTTATAAATATTTATCTATTTAAACTTCTGTTAGCATTTAGACATAGATGATCCCCTTTCGTGGTTTGTTCAGTTGTTTAGAAAGTGGAAAAAAAACGGTAGATATAAATGAAAATTAAATTAAAAGTTTTTATAACTTAATCAGCATTTAGAATATCCCAATCTAAAAGCATATAAATCAACCATCCGTCCTTGTATGGAATATTGCTGTCATATATGGTCTGGTGCTCCTGCTGTAAGTCTTTATGTCCTCGACAAAATCCAGAGACAGATATGTAATATAATAAGTCCTGATCTGGCATCTAGCTACAGTTGCTTTCTCACAGATATGCCGTTACTTTCCTCTGTCTCTTCTATAAGTATTTTCATGGCAACTGTTCCAAGTTGCTTTCACTGGTTCCCAGACTGTATGAATTTAAGCGAGCTACTAGGTTGGTATCTCAGTCCCACCCTTTCAGTGTCAAAACTGTTAAATGTAACCGTCTCTTCTACACAAACGGCTTCTTCTCTTGCACTTCCCATCTGTGGAACTCCCTTCCTCTTACTTGCTTCGCTGATAACTATAATCTTCAAATATTCAAGTGTAATGTCAATTGACATCTTCTGATACCTTGATCTTGTTCCTTGTCCTTCTCTTTATCCTCTACCCAAACACACCTCTTTACTCTTGTTCTCTACCCTCTGTAAATCTTTGCGTGCTAGTGGTACTCCCGCCTTGCTTGGGGTGAAATGCTTAAACAAAAAAAAATTGCTTTCTGATAAATTATTATTATTATTTTTATTTTCTTTGATATCTGACGTTTACACATTTCTTTCCAGGTCCTGCCCAGGGACCTAAGGTTAAAAATGGCATCATGACACTTTCCACTGAAAAAAAAAAAATTATTACATAGATAAAGACCTTCGTAAAGTGTGGGCTGTACTTGTGAGAACAATTTTTTGTATTTCTTTGAGGTATGGGCTTCCGGGAATCCCTTCAATTAGCCTACTGGAATCTTTTCCAACCAATCCTAAAGCTCCAACTACAACAGGGATTGTTGGTGTTCCCATGTGCCACATTTTTGAGATTTCTATTTCAATGTACTTGTATTTTGACAGCTTTTTGAATATCTTCAAAGATACATTGCAGTCTGCAGGGACTGCTATATCAATAAGGTGGCACTTATTTTGTTTGTGGTCTTTAATATTATTATTATTATTATCATTATTATTATTATTATTATCTTCTTTTTCTTCTTCACAGTGGGTACCCTTATCAACACATTTATTTATTAGCGGTCAAGCCCAGAAATTTATAAAATCTTTGGCTTGATACCTCAACAGTAGTGATGCTGTCAGTTGTCATTTTAAAAAAGAGGAAGAAGATGCTGAGGTTGCTAAGATAAACATTAAGAATGCATCGTTACATAACTTTTATTATATTGCCTCAGTTGCTTTTTATTGTATTATTAATTGTTGTGCTTGTTAACTGCATATTGTGTTTGGTTTCGAATGAAAGTTTTATCACAGGTACCGTGATGAAAGTTCACTAAACATTGCTAAAACCAGTTTTTACTTACATGTAAATTAAATATTTACTTGAAAATTACATGACAAGCAGGCATCTATTCTATGTTTTTTTTGGGTCAAACCACTTTTTAGATTACTCAACCAACACTTTATCCACTTCACTGAAAGAGTTGTGAGTTCAATATGTGTCATATCTAATCTGACATTAAAGAGACTCGGGATTTCAGAGCTGATCTAAATATGTCCTAACTCAAAGCATTTGTCAAGTTAAGATTGTTTGAATTTAATCAAAACTCAAAAGTGTTTAATCATTTCTCTTTAGATGGTCATTTCTCTTTAGATGGCCATTTCTTTTTAGATGGTCATTTCATTTTAGATGCTCATTTCTTTTTAGATGCTCATTTCATTTTAGATGGTCATTTCTTTTCAGATGGTCATTTCATTTTAGATGGTCATTTCATTTTAGATGCTCATTTCTTTTTAGATGGTCATTTCATTTTAGATGCTCATTTCTTTTTAGATGGTCATTTCATTTTAGATGACCATTTCTTTTTAGATGGTCATTTCATTTTAGATAGTCATTTCTTTTTAGATGGTCATTTCATTTTAGATGGTCATTTCTTTTTAGATGCTCATTTCTTTTTAGATGGTCATTTCATTTTAGATTGTCATTTCTTTTTAGATACTCATTTCATTTTAGATGCTCATTTCTTTTTAGATGCTCATTTCTTTTTAGATGCTCATTTCATTTTAGATACTCATTTCATTTTAGATGGTCATTTCTTTTTAGATGGTCAATTCTGCTTAGTTACATATACTTCTTTTTTATAGGAAATTAATTAGAATCTTGATGAACTGAATGTTAAAAATGGATTAATCTTTTTAAAAAATTACCTATATCAAGTTCAATTGAGCAGTGGTGGATTTACATTTTTGAGGCCCTGAAACTTGAACAGATATAAGGGCCCCTTTGCTTGAACAGATATAGGGGGCCCCTTTGCAACCAGCAACAATAGATTCATGGATCCAACTGCCAAATCGTAGGGGGTATGGATAGATTCTGATGAGCTCAATGTGCCCATACATTTGGCACTGCAAGCCCCCCCCCCCAATTTTAAATTTGACCAATTGCGGGGGAATTTTGAGGTCTTATGAAATTGTTATTAGAGCATAGTCTAAGGTCAACATTAGCTACTTCAACCAGTTGAACCATTTTTATGGTTTCTGGAGAATGTTTGAATATAAATTGTCTCTTGTCCAAATATGTTTGGCTTTCATAAGACATTATCAAAGACATTTTATTTCTTGTGCTGTGTTGATTTTGTTGTTTTACAAATATTGTGTCTTTATGTGCAATGTTGTTTTTTTATAAAGTATCATGTCTTCATGTGACAATTTGTGTTATTGTCTTTTTTATAGTTATTTGTGAAATATATTTATTATGTTGGTGTATTAATGAAATATATATATATATATGTGTATTAATGAATATATATATATATATATATATATATATATATATATATATATATATATATATATATATATATATATATATATATTAATGATTACAAAACACTTAAAAATCCATTCAGTCAGTGATAATTTATTTTGTGGTCTCAGAGACCAAATTTTACAAAAATAAAATATCCACTGTGCCATGTGTCAAGACACATGGCACAGTGGATAAAGATGTTCGATCCAGTGACAGGACCCAAAGAGTGTGAGTTCAATACCTGGTTAAGGCAGTGAAGAATTTGGAGAGGGGAATTAAGACGAGATAACTGATAACTGACATCCATTAGACATGGCCCGTGGAACTAGAACAGTCTACTACAGTGAGCGAAATAAAGGGTTCAGTTTGACATTCCAACCACCTGAAGAAAGCTGGAGCATACAACGGCCGAAACGTTGTGATAAATATGGCAACAAAGATGAGGACAATAGTCCAAATGATGTAAATAATGTACATAATACCTCATCTCAGAAATATAGACAGATACTGAAGGGCCGAAACGTTGTGATAAATATGGCGACAAAGATGAGGACAATACTCCGAATAATGTAAATAGTGTACATAATACCTCATCTCAGAAATATAGACCGATACTGAAAGGCCGAAACGTTGTGATAAATATAGCAACAAAGATGAGGACAATAGTCCGAATAATGTAAATAGTGTACATAATATCTCATCTCAGAAATATAGACAGATACTGAAAGGCCGAAACGTTGTGATAATTATGGCAACAAAGATGAGGATAATAGTCCGAATAATCTAAATAGTGTACATAATACCTCATCTCAGAAATATAGGGAGCTCTCTCTCTCTCTCTCTCTCTCTCTCTCTCTATATATATATATATATATATATATATAAACATGATAAAATATACTTTTTAATTTATGATGTATTTTGGGGAGAAAAGTGCTCAATGTCAGGGACAATGCAATTATAAGCAGTGTGGGCATAATTATCAACACTGAATGGCGATAGTCTGTTTCATGCTTAAACACAATTGTCAGGTCTCATATAATATATATCAAAAGTTTGTTAAAATTCTGGAAAGAGAATGCTTAATATTGGAGTGCATTTAGTGACGTAAATATAGGAATCAACACTGCATGTTGGCTAACAGTTTCAAACCTCAAGTGATCTCCAGACGTATGTGTGTGTGTGTGTGTGTTCTTGCCTGTTGCAGTGTGTGTGATTAATTGTGCATGAGGAAAAGTGACTGACATTTTGATTATCTGTAAGATTTGCACATCTCTGCATTTGATTTGAAAACGCTTTCCTGTCTCTTCGATTTCCAATCAGATATTCCTATCGATTATTGTCTCTGAGATATTCTGGGTAGCACAACAGATTGTACTCAAACAAGACAAGAAACACTGTTTCTGTTTTCTCTCTGATATCAAATTTTATGAAGCCTGTAGCTCAACCCTGAGTAGTGGGGCTTGGGAATGGTGGTGATGTTTGCTCAGGGATTGGCAAAATGGTTTTTATAAGAGATAACACAAGCAATGAATAAACAGACCATTATTGAAAAATGATGTTCAAAAGTAACTCAGCTTGGTACCACTGTATTTGCTGAATGGTGGGGAGGAAGGAAGTGCCACACCCAACACCTAAAATGCATTTTTTTCTCTTTCTGATGCCGAAATGCAGTGACCCTCTTGTAATATGTCTTTAGCCCACATGAAATGTGTCATCCTTCAAAATGGCAGGAGTTTACATTAAGGGTGCCCAAAGTGACCCCATTATTAAAATTTTCCTAACTAGAGTTGGTAAGACAATAAAGTATATAAAAAAGAAGGTGAAAGGTCGAGTGGCCAAATTTATATTAACTAGAGAAGAAGGGTTGAAGGAATTAAAAAGTGGACAGAAAAAGACTGACAGAGCAAAGGAAGAAGAAAAACACAAAATGGAGAGTAAGGAGAAAGAGAGAGGGTAGGCAGAAAGTAAAGAAAAATGAAAAAGAAAGAGAGACTGGAAAGAAAGGGAGAAAGAAATAGAGAGAAAGAGGAGGAAAAAAGAATAGCGAGAAGGAGATGTCAAAAAGAAGGAATAGGGAGAAAGAGAAAGAAAAGCACGAAGAAAGAGAATGTAGGTACAAACAATAAGAAAGGAGAGGAGGAAAGCAGGAGTAGAAAGAAAGTGAAGATGGAACAAGAAAAAGAGAAAGAGGAAAAAGAGAAGAGAGGGAGAACTCTAGATGAAACATGAAAAAGAGAAGGAGGAAAATGAGAAGAGAGAGAGAGAACTTTAGATGAAACCTGAAAAAGAAAAAGAGGAAAATGAGAAGAGAGAGAGAGAACTCTAGATGGATTAAGAGAAAGAGGAAGATGAGAAGACAGAGAGAACTGTAGATGGAATAAGAAAAAGAGAAAGAAGAAAATGAGAAAAGAGAGAGAGAACTCTAGATGAAACAAGAAAAAGAGAAAGAGGAAGATGAGAAGAGAGAGAGACAGAACTCTAGATGGAATAATAGAAAGAGGAAGATAAGAAGAGAGAGAGAGAGAACTCTAGATGAAACAAGAAAAAGAGAAAGAGGAAAATAAGAAGGTAGAGAGAACTGTAGATGGAATAAGAAAAAGAGAAAGAGGAAAATGAGAAGAGAGAGAGAGAGAGAACTCTAGATAGAACAAGAGAATGAGAAAGAGGGGATATCCTTGGAAAAAAAAAAGAAAATACCTTAACACAGGTTAATATTTGTTGGAAAAACTAAGAGGAAGCTAAAAGGAAGAACAAAAAATGGCCCCCAATGTTAAGAACCTAATTTGCTAAAATCCATACTTTTACTCATTTACCTCTATCAACAAACCCCCTTAACCTTTTCTCCATTCCCTAGAACTTCTTTCTTTCCTACCACTTCTTACCACTGCCTACATCTTCCTCCTGTTAATATTGACCAGTGTGTCATGTCTTAATCTGTGTATGGCTTCAGCAGATGTCTGCGGATACTGGTCTTATCCAGATACCTTGCCCCTTTTCTACAATCTCCCAACCTCCTGCCAACATTCAGCCTCTCCATCTTTTAAACAGTGCCTCCAGTCTTCTGCAAGGTGAGACTATGGCTTTGGTTAAGGAAGTGAAAGTTGCCAACTGAAGGTGTGGTAAACAACTTTGTAATAATACCATTGGTCCTGGCACCAGGTCCCCATTGACAGGACTTCTGTCTTGAAGGGGCAAAGATTCCACTGGTTTCTTCTTTTTCTTTTAAGCAAATCTTTTTTTCTCCAGACTTTGGTATTAATGAAGCTTCCCACCCCATCAGTATAGGATGACAGAAGTGTGTTGAGGTTGTAAGGAGTATCTGTTGGGGTCAGTTTACAAAATTTTGGAGATGAAGGGTTGCTGATCCTCACCCTCCCCAATTCCATGGAACCAGTATGTGTTACCCAGTAAGATTTACTTGAGGATCTAACAACAATCCCACGGAAACTTACACCAAGAGAGAGAGAGAAAGAGAAAGGGTGAGTGAGAGAGAAAGACAGAAAGATAGAAAGGGAGAGTAAGAGAGAAAGAGAGAGAGAGAGATATGACCACAGTACATAAGGTGAAGAGGAAATATCTGAAATGAGTAAGGGGTCATGAATTGGTGGAGTGGGGATGTAGAGAATATGATTTCAGTCTAAGAATTGGCAGGGTAGGGGAAATGTCAAGGGTCAGTTGATTAAGAACAGCTGCTTTGTTTCCACCCCCTCTTTCAAACAGTTAGTGCTCTTCTTGTGTCACAACAAAGATGGTAAGGGGGAGGATTAAAAATAGTTTGGGGCATAGTGGGTGGATAATCTGATAACTGCTTAACCATGATTATAACCATAAATACAAGGGAAATTATTATTAGTAGTAGTAGCAGTAGTAAAAGTAGTTTTAGCAGTTGTGGCTAATTATTAAGTAAATTCCGCTTAAATACTATGGTCTCCCATTTAAATATTAAACAAGCTCTTTGCTGCTTAACTAACAGGTAACTAATGCTTTCATCATAAAAATTAGTAATATTAGTAAATGCATTAACAGCCACAGCAGTAGAAATGTGTTTATTAATAAATTGAGAAATAATTTCTAAGGAATTAATATATTTTTTAAATATGACATTATTTCTTAGTTATTGCTATAAACATTGTTATAAACATTATTTTTAGTTACGTCTAGACACTCTGTATCTTTTTTTATTTCTTAGCAGAGTAAATTATGTCTACTGGCCTGTGCAACCGAAACACTTAATAAAGTAAATATGCTTTCTGTGTCTTTGAAATACCAGTTCTTGTCCAATTGTTAAGCAATGTTGAGTCTGATCAGAACTCAGATAGGTGACTGTTGGGGAGTACAATGTACTGTAAGTTACACAGCAGACCAAGCAAGCTGGCAATGAATACATTCACACCACTTATATTAACAGAAGACCTCGATATGCAGAGTTGCTTCTGGACTGACAGTCATGAGACCTACCCAGAGTTGGTTGGTTAAGAGATGTTCTGCAAAAGGATCAATGACATGCAGACATTTGGTGATGTTTGATGATGCCCCAGGAGGGATTGCGGGGGGGGGGGTCAATTCCTTGATTGTATGCCCCCCCCCCCCAAGACAGAAGTGAGGAGAAATGTGAGAAGAGAAGACATTTTAAATATGTAAAAACATATGAAACATAAAATAAAAACTTTATTCAAATAAAATCTAAATTTTTATTTCACTTTTTGATTGGATGCCCTCCCCTTATGGATGCCCAGGGTTTTCGCATGCTCCACCCCCATCTTCTGCTCACTACTGAGAAGAATGTATGTTTGAAACCTTCGAGAGACGACATTATCTTTATTTAGTCTCTTGAATATGTAGGTTGGTAAATGAAATTCACACTGTTAACATAAAAACTTTCTCTATTCTTTTTTTATTGCGTTGTTTTTTTCAGTAACTACTAATATCTATAAAATGACTTCGTGCGTTAGCTTATCTTATAGTTCAGATAATTTCATACATAACTCTGAGACTAAGAGGTCTGTGTTCGTTCCCAAGAGGAAATCCATTATTTTCATACTTTTAGGGGACCAGTGACATGCAGAGGTTTGGTGATGTTTGGTGAGGCACAGGGGTCAAATCTTTGATTTTATCCCCCTAAGACTCGAATAATGGGGACCTATAGGGCCTCGTACTGAGAAATTTGAGAAAAGAAGACATTTTAAATATGTAAACATAGATGAAACATGAAATAAAATTTTATTCAAATCAGATATAAACTCAATTTTTATTTCACTCTTTGATTGGATATGCCCTCCCCTTATGGATGCCCAGGGCCATTGCACACTCTGCCCACTTTTCTGCATAATGTCGAGAAGGATGCATGTTTGAAACCTGCTAAAGATGACAATGGCTGAAACATTGTGATAACAACAAAGATGAGGAAAATACTCTGAATGCAAATAGTGTAAATAAAGATAAGTCTACATCTACTACTATATTGGGATGAAATTATATATATATATATATATATATATATATATATATATATATATATATATATATATACATATATATATATATATATATATATATAGTGTATTGGGGTACCAGATCATTATTCAGACATATTGGTAATTATAACAGACAACAAATGTTTATTATGTTTGATCATGAGCCGTTCTAAGCTTCGTATAGTGGCTTCAATTTAGCAAACTTCGATGTAAACATAACAGGACGTCATCTTTCATTGTGAACATCTCTGTTGTAATGTCCAAATAACAACTCTGATGATGGCTGATGTAAGTCGAAAGCTTAGATCGAGGAACAGTGTAATAAAAAATATCCAAATGTTGGACAGTTTTGCCTTTATTTTCTCTTGAAAATAAAGCTACCATACAAAGCTTGGAACAGCTCATGATCAAACATAATAGACATTCATAATAGACATATATTTAATAACATATGTTTGAATATATATATATATATATATATATATATATATATATATACATATATATATATATATATGTATATATATATATATATATAAACAACTGCTGAAACCTCCTGATGAGTGTACTGAACAATTACAAAATGATTTTTCTATGAAACTTTGGAGTCAGTGTGCTGAATATCACATCAATTTGATAGTGACTAATTTTATATTTGTGTTAATCCCATATATATATATATATATATATATATATATATATATATATATATATATATATATATGACCATGGAATATTAGTGTTTAAGTCTTTTTATTATATATATATATATATATATATATATATATATATATATATTATGAAATGGACAAAGTCTGACAATTATTTTAAGACATTTTTATGTTTATACATTCTTTTTATAGATACAAATATTTAAGTAAATGCTCTGTTTATAATAAACAGTATTAAACAACATTTACCAGCCTGAATGTCCGAGAAATTTTCATAGAAAATATTCGTCCTCCGACAGGAATCGAACCTGTGTGCTATACGGAACCGTCATATAGCCTGACGTACCTTTAACCGATTTGGCCACAAAGGAGCGTTCGGTTAGCAAGGTCGATTTTACTGGCTTTAAACTACAATCTTCCATGATTCTCTCATGTACATTCATATCTGCTCATGGTGCATCCAAATGTGAACAAATGACTTCACACATTATAAAAAATAAAAAAGAATGTATAAACATAAAAATGCCTTAAAATAATTGTCGGACTTTGTCCATTTCATAATGTGTGGATATACCAGCGACTTCCCATACTTAACACTTCTCGTTTTCACTCTCGTATGGTCTTGTGTGATGTCATGTGCTGCGGTGCGATTTTCATTTCCAGTGGCTCGTATGTACAAGTTTGTCGTTGCTTGGAAATCTTCCATGTAAACAAAAACAGACTATCATTATTGCTATGTCCGTGTATTGTTTAATTTATTGTAATGTACTTGTCATCTCTGATGATGGCTTATGTAAGTTGAAAGCTTAGATGCGATTAAAAAACATGTATCAATATGGTGATTTTCTTTCATCTTTCAATGATAATGTTATTAAGCTAATGAAAGGAATTTGCTTAAAATAAATAGACAAAACTTGTCTATATTATTTAATGAAACATGCATTAATATATATATATATATATATATATATATATATATATATATATATATATATATATATACTATTTAATTTATCAAATTGATTTGTTTTTATGGCTTATCAACCCTTTGTTGTTTATTTAAAGCTGAAAGTATCCAGTGGTTCAAATGTCTTAATGATGGAAAATCCATTTATTTTAAACAACAAATATTTTTCAACATAATCATCTTCTTTGTCAATGCACTTAATTCAGTAGTGAATATTAATCACATACATTGAACATTATACAGTGAAAATTTAAGATCAAATTTTGCCTAATAACTTTTGTGTCAAGCTATGGATTTATTGATTTACCCACATATGCAGAAAAGAAAATTCCAAAATAAATTTGCATTACTTTTATTTTTATTTTTTGCTTAATAATTTTTTCTGCTTTTTTCCCCTTTTACGCTCTTTAATTTTTTCTCCGTCATGGTTAAATTCTTTCTTTTTTCATTTTTCATTTGTTTCTTTTTCATTCTTTTTTTCTTTTTTCATGCATTCATTTGTTTTATATCGCATTTTTCTCAATTTTGTTGTCTTTTTTTTTCAAAGCTGAACAATGTCAAATTAAATTTCTGTTTTTTTTTTTTTTGCTCATGCTTGCATGTGTCATATTCAATGAAAGTAAACTTGTCTCTGCTAACCAATTGATAAAGCAAAAAGACATTTTGACGGGTGAGTGTTGACATAAGGCGCTTGTCATTTGACACTGAAGTCTGCCTTCTTGTCAGAAAGGAATAAAATAAGGAATAATACCCTACGTTTCCCACTTGAGCAACAGAACTGGGAACATCATATGAATAATAAATAGAAAGAAAGGAAGAAGAGAAAAAAGAAATATTGGAAAATCAAGATGGAAGAGAGGGAAAATCAGAGAGAAAATAAATTGAAAGAATAAAAAATGAGAAATTAAAATAATTTTTCCTCCCCTGCCTTTTTCCTCAAATTTCTTGTTCTTTCTACTTCTTCTTTTTCTTTTTCCTTTTTTCTTTTTCCTCCTCTTCTTTTTTCCTCAAATTTCTTGTTCTTTCTACTTCTTCCTTTTCTTTTTCCTTTTTTCTTTTTCCTCCTCTTCTTTTTTCCTCAAATTTCTTGTTCTTTCTACTTCTTCCTTTTCTTTTTCCTTTTTTCTTTTTCCTCCTCTTCTTTTTTCCCCAAATTTCTTGTTCTTTCTACTTCTTCCTTTTCTTCTTCCTTTTTTCTTTTTCCTCCTCTTCTTTTTTCCTCAAATTTCTTGTTCTTTCTACTTCTTCCTTTTCTTTTTCCTTTTTTCTTTTTCCTCCTCTTCTTTTTTCCTCAAATTTCTTGTTCTTTCTACTTCTTCTTTTTCTTTTTCCTTTTTTCTTTTTCCTCCTCTTCTTTTTTCCTCAAATTTCTTGTTCTTTCTACTTCTTCTTTTTCTTTTTCCTTTTTTCTTTTTCCTCCTCTTCTTTTTTCCTCAAATTTCTTGTTCTTTCTACTTCTTCCTTTTCTTCTTCCTTTTTCCTTTTCCTCCTCTTCTTTTTTCCCCAAATTTCTTGTTCTTTCTACTTCTTCCTTTTCTTCTTCCTTTTTTCTTTTTCCTCCTTTTCTTTTTTCCTCAAATTTCTTGTTCTTTCTACTTCTTCCTTTTCTTTTTCCTTTTTTCCTTTTCCTCCCCTTCTTTTTTCTCTACTTCCTTGTTTACCTTACTTTAGTTTACCTTTTCTATCATAAGACTCCTCATCTAAATCTTTTTTCTATTAAATCCTCCTTTTTCTTCTCTTTATTCCTTTACTTTTCTTCTCTTTTTCTTTTTCTTCCTCTCTTTCATTTTCTTTTCTATTTTCTTTTTTCATTTCCACTCATACCCCAAATTCTAAATTCTTCTTTTTTTTGATATTTTCTTCATTTTCTTTTACTTTTACTTCTTTTCTTTCTTTTTTTACTTCTTTCTTCTTTTATTTTTCATTTCATTTCAACCGATTTCACTACTTCTGTTTTTTTCTTTTTTCTCATCTCTTCTTTATTTTCATTACTTTTACTACTTTTCTTTCTACCGTTTCTTTTTGCTTCTTTTATCCCTTTTATCTTCTTCACTTTTTCTAACCATTACCACTAATTCTAAATTCATCTTTTCTTTCTGACATTTTTATTTTCCATTATTTTTCTTGTCTTCTTTTTCCTTTTTTCTTTCTCTTCTTCTTCTTCTTCTTCTTCTTCTTCTTCTTCTTCTTCTTCTTCTTCTTCTTCTTCTTCTTCTTCTTCTTCTTCTTCTTCTTCATTTCAGCTGATTTTACTACTTCTTTATTTTTCTTCCTTTCATTTTTCTTTTCTTTATTTTTCTTCACTTTTTCATTTCTTTTTTCTTTTCTTCTCCTTTTCTTTCTTTTCTTTTTCTTTCTCTTCTTCTCTTTCTTCTTTTTCATTTCTCTATACATTTCACTTCATTAATTCTAAATTCTTCTATTCTTCTAATTTTACATTTCTTTAAATTTTCTTTTCTTTCATCTCTTCTTCTTCTTGCATTTTCACCAAACCCCATCTTTTCTCTTTCTTATCATCATGTACCCGTCACTTCTTCCTAATCATTTTGTTCTTTTCTTAAACTCATCTTAAACAATGTCCTGAAAACTTATTCTAAGTGTCCACAAAACATCTAACCATTTCTTTTGTGCATTTATTTTTTAAAATTAATCTCCAATCAAACATTAATATTAAGACCTTAAGACCTGACGAGAAGATATTTACCCCATCCCCTATCCCAAAAATAAGGTAGCTACATTGGTTTTAATTGGAGCAGAATAAAGAATGGTCTGTTCCTTGTATCACTCCAGAAAATACCTAACTCCCACTGCCTAGAGTTAGATCAGACCAAGATTGAACTATTGTTTCCCAATCCTCACTAACCAGCGTCAACAGCTGATGCGAATTAATGGCAGAACAAAGGTAGGAATCTTGGTAAAGGGACAAATTTTACTAAGTGCTACAAAGGATAGGAGTCTGGGGAGAACCACGATAGCCAAAATAATGACGGAACATGATATATAGAAGAAAATGTGCACATCCATGGTTAATAAAAAAAAATGAAATCTGGTGTCATCACTGGAAATCTGTGTCACAGACAGTTTCATGGTATTGCCCTAAGAGAAGCCTGAAGTCCTAGGTATGACATAATGCTGAGCAAAGACTAAAGAGAATGAAAGTAAATATCCCAAATGAGAAAAAAAATTGGGTGACCATTTGTTTTATTTTATGTGCATGCAGATTAAACATCACATCTTATTTTAAAACAGTTTTTTTTTTTAACCATTTCACACCAAACAAGACAGTAATGGCATTAGGTTACAAAGAGATACTGGGAGTAAAAAAGAATGAGAAGACATTAGTGAGGAGAAAGGACAATAAAAGAACAGTATTCAAGAAGACAGAAAATGGAGATTGTCATTGCATTTAAATTTTTGAAAATTCTAAGTGGCAGGGAAGCAGAAATTAGAAGGAAATTCCACAGGCAAGAAGTGCAAGAAAAGAAACTATTAGACCAGAACATATGGTTACACTTAGCGACTTCAACAGTAAAATGGCAAACTGTTGCCAATCTTATAGCACACTTAAATTCCTGCAGTTGAGAAACCAAAAAGGAAAGATCATTAGAACAATTGCCATGAAAATATTTGTAGAAAAGACAAAGTGAATTCACATTAGGTTGGTGAGAATGTGATTGAAGTCAAGATGCCAGGTTAGGATCGATAACATTACAGACCGATATTTGAATTTTGCTAAGGTTCTTGAGATACAGAGCAGGAGCTTCAGAGCAGATATTCAATTCATGAATGAATGGTAGATTTATAAATGTATAAGATGCTTTCTTGACAAGAAAAATTGTCTTGCATGACACAGTGAACCAACTTTCCAAGGTATAGACAAGGTATTTTACAACCTGGCCATATTTTTCACTATTTTACACTCTGGTCATATTTTTCTCTTTGTTACACTCTGGCCATATTTTTCTCTGTGTTACATTCTGGCCATATTTTTACAATTTTACAATCTGGCCATATTTTCACTATTTTACACTGTGGCCATATTTTTCGCTATATTACACTGTGGCCATATATTTATCTATATTACACACTGCAATATTTTTCTCTATATCACACCCTGGCCATATTTTTCTCTATATTACACTATGGCCAATTTTCAATATTTTACACTCAGGCTATACTTTTCACTATTTTACAACCTGGCCATATTTTTCTCTATGTTACACTCTGGCCATGTTTTTCTGTATATTACACCCTGGTCATATTTTTCTCTATATTACACTCTGGCCATATTTTCACTATTTTACACTCTGGCCATATTTTTCTCTATTTTACACTCTGGCCATATTTATATCTATATTACCCTCTGGCCATATATTTATCTATATTATCTCTGTCCATATTTTTCTCTATATTACACCCTTGCTATATTTTTCACAATTTTACACCCTGCTCATATTTTTCTCTACGTTACACTCTGGCCATATTTTTTTCTGTATTACACTGTGGACATATTTTTCTCTATGTTACACTCTGGCCATATTTTCACAATTTTACGCACTGGCCATTTTTTCACTATTTTACACTCTGGCCATATTTTTCTCTATATTAGACTCTGGCCATATTTCTGTCTATATGACTCTCTGGCCATATTTTTCACTATTTTACACTCTGGCCATATATTTATCTATATTACACTCTGGACTTATTTTTCTCGATATTACACTCTGGCCATATTTTTCTCTATTTTAAACTCAGGCTATATTTTTCACTATTTTACACCATGGCCATATTTTTCTCTATGTTACACTCTGGCCATATTTTTCTCTACATTTCAGGCTGGCTGTATTTTTCTCTATGTTACACTATGGTCATATTTTTTTGTCTACATTTCACACTGGCCATATCTTTCTCTATATTACACTCTGACCATATTTTTCACTATATTACAACTTGGCCACATTTTTCTCTATATTACACCCTGGCTATATTTTTCACAATTTTACACCCTGGCCATATTTTTCTTTATGTTACACTCTGGCCATATTTTCACTCTTTGACACTCTGGCCATATTTTCACTATTTTACACTGTGGCCATATTTTTCAATATATTACACTCTGGCCATATATTTATCTATATTACACACTGGGCATATTTTTCACTATTTCACACTCTGGCCATATATTTATCTATATTACATTCTGGTCATATTTTTCTCGATATTACACTCCGGCCATATTTTCACTATGTTACACTCTGGCCATATTTTCACTATTTTACACTCTGGCCATATTTTTCTCTATATTACACTCTAACCATATTTATATCTATATTATCCTCTGGTCATATTTTTTCTGTATATTACACTGGCCATATATTTATCTATATTAATCTCTGGCCATATTTTTCTCTATATTACACTCAGGCTATATTTTTGTCTATATTACACCCTGGCCATATTTTTCTGTATTTTACACTCTGGCCATATTTTTCACTATATCACACTCTGCCATATTTTTCATTATATTACACCGTGGTGATAATTTTCTCTATATTACACCCTGGCCATATTTTTCTCTATAGTACACACTGACCATCTTTTTCTCTACTTTACATTCTGGCAATATTTTTCACTATATTACATTCTGGCCATATTTTTCTCTATATTACACTCTGGCCATATTTTTCTCAATATTACACCTGCTCATATTTTTCTCTATATTACACCCTTCGATATTTTTCTCTATATTACACCTTGGCCATATTTTTAACTATTTTACACCCTGGCCATATTGTTCTCTATATTACACTCTGGCCTTATTTTTCTCTATGTTACACCCTGCCCATATTTTTTTCTATATTAAACTCTGGCCATATCTTTCTTCATTTTACACCCTGGTCATATTTTTCACTATATTACACCCTGGCCATATTTTTGTCTATATTAAACTCTGGCCATATTTTCTATATTTTACACTTCGGCCATATTTTTGTCTATATTACACTCGCTTTCACACTCTGGACATATTTTCCTCTATATTATACTCTGCTCAAATATTTCTCTATATTACACTCTGGTCATATTTTTTCTCTATTTTACACTCTGGCCATATCTTTTGCTATTTTAAACTTAGGCTATATTTTTCTCTATTTTACACTCTGGCCATATTTTTCTCTATATCACCCTCTGGCCATATTTTTATCTATATTACCCTCTGGCCATATTTTTCTCTATATTACACTCTGGCCATATTTTTATCTATATTACACTCTGGCCATATTTTTCTCCCTTTCACACTCTGGCCATATTTTTCTCTATATTACACTCTGGCCATATATTTATCTATATTAAACTCTGGCCATATCTTTTGCTATTTTAAACTCAGGCTATATTTTTCTCTATATTACACCTTGGTCATATTTTTCTCTATTTTACACTCTGGTCATATTTTTTCTTCATATTACCCTCTGGTCATTTTTTCTCTATTTTAAACTCAGGCTATATTTTTAACTATTTACACCCTGGACCTATTTTTCTCTATGTTATACTATGGTCATATTTTTCTCTATATGACACTTTAGTCATATTTTTCTCTATTTTATACTCTGGTCATATTTTTCTCTATTATACACTCTGGCCATATCTTTCTCTATTTTAAACTCAGGCTATATTTTTCTGTATATTACACTCTGGCCATATTTTTATCTAAATTACATCCTGGTCATATTTTTCTCTATATTTCACTCTGACTATATTTGTCTATATTACTCTCTGGCCATATTTTTCACTATATTATACCCAGGTGAGATTTTTGTCTATATTACGCCCTGGCCATATTTCTCTCCATTTTACACTCTGGCCCTATTTTTCACTATAGTATACTCTGGTCATATTTTTCTCTATATTACACTCTGGCCATATTTTTCTCTATTTTAAACTAAGGCTATATTTTTCACTATTTACACCCTCGCCATATTTTTCTCTATGTTACACTCTGGTCATATTTTTCTCTATATTACATTCTGGCCATATTTTTCTCTATATTACACTCTGGCCATATTTTTCTCGATATTACACTCTGGCCATATTTTTCTCTATATTACACTCTTGCCATTTTTTTCTCTATTTTACACTCTGGTCATATTTTTCTCTATTTCACGCTCTGGCCATATTTTTATATATTTTACACTCTAGACATATTTTTCTCTTTATTACACTCTGGCTATATTTTTCTCTATTTCACGCTCTGGCCATATTTTTATCTATTTTACACTAAGGCCATATTTTTCTCTATATTAAACTTTGGCCATATTTTTCTCTATTTTACAATCTGGACATATTTTTCTCTATATGACTCTCTGGACATATTTTTCTCTATTTTAAACTCAGGCTATATTTTTCACTATTTACACCCTGGCCATATTTTCCTCTATGTTACACCCTTGCCATATTTTTCTCTATATTACACCCTGGCATATTTTTTCTCTATATTAAAATCTGGTCATATTTTTCTTCATTTTACACCCTGCCCATATTTTTCACTATATTACACCCTGGCCATATTTTTTCTCTATATTAAACTCTGGCCATATTTTTCTTCATTTTACACCATGGCCATATTTTTCACTATATTACACTCTGTTCATATTTTTCTGTATATTACACCCAGGACATATTTTTGTTTATATTAGCCTCTGGCTATATTTTTCTCCCTTTCACACTCTGGACATATTTTTCTCTATATTACACCCTGCTCAAATATTTAACTATATTACCCTCTGGCCATATTTTTCTCTATATTACACTCTGGCCATATATTTATCTATATTACACTCTGGCCATATTTTTTTCTATTTTACACTCTGGCCATATCTTTTGTTATTTTACACTCTGGCCATATTTTACTCTATACTACACTCTCATCATATTTTTCTCTATTTTACACCCTTGCCATATTTTTCTCTATTATACACTCTGGCCATATCTTTCTCTTTATTACACTCTGGCCATATTTTTCTCTATTTTAAACTCAGGCTATAGATTTCTCTATTTTACACTCTGGCCATATTTTTCTCTATATTACGCTCTGGCCATATTTTTATCTAAATTACACCCTGACCGTATTTTTCTGTATATTACACCCTGGCCATATTTTTATCTATGTTACACTCTGGTCAAATTTTTCACTATATTACACTCTGGCCATATTTTTCTCTATATTACACTCTGGCTATATTTTTGTCTATATTACTCTCTGGCCATATTTTTCACTATATTATACCCTGGTGAGATTTTTGTCTATATTACACTCTGGCTATATTTCTCTCTATTTAACACTCTGGCCATATTTTTCTCTATATTACACTCTGATCATATTTTTGTCTATATTAAACTCTGGCCATATTTTTCTATATTTTACACTTTGGCCACATTTTTCACTATATTACACTCTGGTCATATTTTTCTCTATTTTACACTCTGGCCATATTTTTGTCTATATTAGACTCTGGCCATATTTTTCTCCCTTTCACACTCTGGACATATTTTTCTCTATATTATACCCTGCTCAAATATTTCTCTATATTACACTCTGGCCATATATTTATCTATATTAAACTCTGGACATATTTTTCTCTATTTTACCCTCTTCTCATATTTTTCTCTATTATACACTCTGGCCATATCTTTCTCTTTATTACACACTAGCCAAATATTTTTCTCTATTTTACATTCTGGCCATATTTTTATGTATATTACACCCTGACTATATTTTTCTGTATATTACACCCTGGCCATATTTTTATCTATGTTACACTCTGGCCAAATTTTTCACTATATTACACTCTGGCCATACTTTTCTCTATATTACACTCTGGCTATATTTTTGTCTATATTACTCCCTGGCCATATTTTTCAATATATTATACCCTGGTGAGATTTTTGTCTATATTACGCCCTGGCTATATTTCACTCTATTTAACACTCTGGCAATATTTTTCACTATATTACACTCTGGCCATATTTTTCTCTATTTTACAGTCTGGTCATATTTTTTCTTCATATTACCCTCTGGCCAAATTTTCTCTATTTTAAACTCAGGCTATATTTTTAACTATTTACACCCTGGGCATATTTTTCTCTGGTACACTCTGGCCATATTTTTCTCTTTATTACACTCTGGCCATATTTTTCTCTATTTTAAACTCAGGCTATATTTCTCTCTATTTTACACACTGACCATATTTTTCTCTATATTACACTCTGACCATATTTTTATCTATATTACAACCTGCTCATATTTTTCTGTATATTACACCCTGGTCATATTTTTATCTATGTTACACTCTGGCCAAATTGTTCACTATATTACACTCTGGTCATATTTTTCTCTATATTACACTCTGGCTATATTTTTTCTATATTACTCTTTGAACATATTTTTCTCTATATTATACCCCGGTGAGATTTTTGTCTATATTACGCCCTGGCCATATTTCTCTCTATTTTACACTCTGGCCATATTTTTCACTATTTACACACTGGCCATATTTTTCTCTATATTTCACTCTGACTATATTTGTCTATATTACTCTCTGGCCATATTTTTCACTATATTATACCCAGGTGAGATTTTTGTCTATATTACGCCCTGGCCATATTTCTCTCCATTTTACACTCTGGCCCTATTTTTCACTATAGTATACTCTGGTCATATTTTTCTCTATATTACACTCTGGCCATATTTTTCTCTATTTTAAACTAAGGCTATATTTTTCACTATTTACACCCTCGCCATATTTTTCTCTATGTTACACTCTGGCCATATTTTTCTCTATATTACATTCTGGCCATATTTTTCTCTATATTACACTCTGGTCATATTTTTCTCGATATTACACTCTGGCCATATTTTTCTCTATATTACACTCTTGCCATTTTTTTCTCTATTTTACACTCTGGTCATATTTTTCTCTATTTCACGCTCTGGCCATATTTTTATATATTTTACACTCTAGACATATTTTTCTCTTTATTACACTCTGGCTATATTTTTCTCTATTTCACGCTCTGGCCATATTTTTATCTATTTTACACTAAGGCCATATTTTTCTCTATATTAAACTTTGGCCATATTTTTCTCTATTTTACAATCTGGACATATTTTTCTCTATTTTACACTCTGGACATATTTTTCACTATATTACACTCTGGTGATATTTTTCTCTATATTACACCCTGGCCATATTTTTCTCTTTATTACACTCTGGCCTTATTTTTCACACCCTGTACATATTTTTGTCTATATTAAACTCTGGCCATATTTTTCTTTATTTTACACTCTGGATATATTTTTCTCTATATTACACTCTGGCCATATATTTATCTATATTAAACTCTGGTCATATTTTTCACTGTATTACACTCTGGCCATATTTTTCTCTATATTACACACTGGCCATGGTCAACCCCAGAAATCAACAATTTATTCATTCAATAAGAACAAATCTTTTATCCATCATGTAACTTTTATTCCAATATTTTTATAATCGTTCTCTTTTATTATTAATCTCATATGGTATTTAATGAGATCAACAGAAAAACAAATATTTTATCCCTCATATAACTTATATTGCCGTATATTGACGTAATTGATATATTTTATTAGTAGTTATTATTTTCCAATCATTGAAAACATTGTTTGCTGTAGAATTTCCTGCTTCATTTTATTCTTCCTTATTGCATCATGGACGGCCTTGAAGGTGAAATGCTTATGTATTTTATACAGGTGCCTGAAATCATGTTCAAAACCTTGGTAAACTTTAGGATTTTGCATGCTGATTTTATAGGCAAGCAACCAAGCCCTCCCCAGTTGGGAGACTGGTGTTATACAGTCTTCCTCATTCTATTCTATCTTGAGCCATATTTAATTGAGCTCTGTACAGTGCTCAAACAAATTCTTAGTTTTGCTTTCAACAGTTTAAATCTACAGCCTACCCTAGAAATAATTTATGTTTTCCTTAAAAATGACCCCCAAGAGCAAGAATAATGATGCTGGCAATTTAAATATGCCAAATGGAAGCCATAATGTGCTTCCTTTTAAATGAAAAGATGAAAGTCTTCAATAAGGAGAGAAAAAAACATTCTATTCTGACTTCAACTATGAATGTCAGGATGTGGGCAATCATGGCCCTCCACATCTTCCTATCTTTGGTAGCTCTTGACCTGCAGCTAAACGGCTTATATTTTTCAGTCAGATAGAAGGGTTTCAGTGTTTCTATATTTTAGGCTTCTCTGTGACTGCATCTCTCTCTCCTTTTCTCTCTACTAGCTTCCAACATTATCATCTCTGAAAAATCTTCCGTTCCTTTTCTGCCCCACCCCCAATAACTTTTTATTCCTATGCCATCACCAAACCTTTCCTTTGCCTGCTATCTCTTCTCCATTGCATATAACTCTACTCTACGCATCCGTCCTTACCCCACCAACCCTACCGGCCATGCCCTTCACTGTCACTCCAATTAAAAAGGCAGAGGCCGTGACACTCATCGTCAATTAAGGAGTCAGTTTGTATGTTCCAAGCACACAATGCATAAAGAGCAGAGCAAGGAATCAACATTACGCCTCTCCCCACTGCCAACAACTCAACAATGCCAATCTTGCCGAGATGATGACGGCTTTTACAAAAGTGCTGATGTCCAAAATCTGTTTATTATTGAATTATTTTTCATAAAGTGACTCCTTTGTTGTTGCTGTTTTCTTTGTTGTTGTTGTTGCTCATCTTCTGCCTGAGTTTGCAAAGCATTGCTTCCCTTCCCCATTGTTTCCTCGCCTTGCTGATCTGGCAGATGGTGGCCTGTTTCTGGAATGAATGAACCATAAGCAGAGCGATAGAAACATGATTTACACAGAGATTTGTTCATTTTTCACGAATGAGAAAACAATCAGAAAAATTTGCCTACAAGTAAATTGCCTATTGTTTTACCCTCTTCGAATATTTAATTCTTCTTCTACCATGTACAGAGTGTCTTCATGATGTGGGAGATCGCGGCTCTCCACAACTTCCTATCCTTTGTAGCACTTAGGTTTTAGATAGGTTATTTGCTGCTTTCCTATACCTCTCTTGCTTTCAGTATGTTCTGTGAGTGTCAAATTCTCCAAGCCTCTTTCCTCATTATGTGCCCGATGAATTTCAACTATTTCTTTCTGATTTTATATACAAGTATACTTTTTTTTTCTCATTTTTCTTAAAACTGCTATCATACAAGTTAAAAACAAGGCAAAGGAAGAAGAGGCAACCAGACAGATAAAATAGGAAGACAAAGTCACCGACTGGGCTGGCAGATCATTTACGGATACTCAGGTATTAGCATGCAACCAAGGCATGGAGGGAGCTGATAAGGTCCTCTTCTTCTTTATGAGCTGTGTCAACTCAGGACGTAGGTTAATGGTTCGCAAACTTTCTTTCTCGGGGCAGCATTTTCAGAATTCAAATTTGCTCATCTCTCACCGAATTTTATATGATGAAAACTAGACTTAGAAATTAAAAAATCAGAGAGAAGGTTAAAGGGGGATAACTGTGGATTCAAAGTTAGAACATTATTATTGATAACTCTCTCCTCCTGTTTGCAGAGCCCAGTTACTATATTCTTAATACTTGATATAATGCAAAAATATCACAATGACAAAATCAGTTGATAATTATTTATAACTATTTATACTGGGACTCGTGCATGTAATAATAAGTAATCCATAATTTTAAAATCATGTTTATTTTTGACAGATGAATTTTTTAAACTGTTTCTAAATCTTTGATTGTCTTTCAATCTTTCCACCTCACATACTATCCCCTTGCTCCAAACCTGTGGCATGCCACATCGTTTGGGAACCACTGATGTAGGCAATTATAGCCCTCCACAATTTCCTATTCTTTGTAGCTCTTAATAAATTTTGTTATTTCTCCTAAACATTGTTTACCATCCATTCACTCAAGCTCACTTATGTGATTGTTATACATTGTTTTTCTCTGTTCCACTTGCCTTCAATCTGTCTTGTAAGTGTCAAATTCTCCAAGCCTCTTTCCTCATTATGTTTCCTAGAAATTTCAACACTATCTTTCTGAATTTAAAGTAGAAGTTTCCTTTTTGTTTCTATTTTCTCTTAAATTTTGTTGTCGCTCACATATTTGGTTCATGGCATCCTCAGCATCCTTTTTTGTTGAATCACATTTCTGTTGCTTCAAGTCTCTTCAGGTGTTCAGTGACTTTATGATCACAACCAGTCATGGGGTGGCTGATGATGATGGAGATGATATTTTCTCTCAATATATTGCAGTAATCTCCAACATTTATAATCCTGACAGTTCACTCATGCTGTGGGAGCTCAGACAACCCCAAATCATAATGCTTTCCCCATCATTTCTTTATAAACCTTGCCATATTGATGCCAACTCATTGGATGCCATCAAACCTAAATAGGTTGTGTTTTGCATCATCTCTTTGAAGATTATATTTTTGTTCTATTTTTCTCTGACTCAGTCATTATCAGGAACTATGATACTGACAGCATTTCATTCCAAGTAATGACTGAGATGGGTGTGCAGGTGGTGTCATTGATAGTGGCTTTGAATGAGAAATCAGGGAGCCAAGTTCAAATTCAACTTTGGTACATTTACTTATGTGTAAATAACCTTAGGAAAGACTTAAGAAGACTGGGCTTTATAGCCTTGGTTGGTGACTAGTCTAGGAGAAAGAAAACTGAATTCAAACCAACCTGGAGAGAGTTGGGCTCTGTCAGGCTATCTTTCCTAAGACACACCACTGATGCAATAGCTGCAGTACATCTGATGCTCCTATGACCGTAATGGGTTACAGACAAGACTCGTAATCATGAATTACCAAAAGAGCTGCAAGTAATCAAAAGAAAATAGAACAAAACTTGAAGTTGGAACAGTTTAACTGCAATTTTGATCTGGATGTGCAACAATTTTGATCTGGATGTGCAACAATTTTGATCTGGATGTGTAACAATTTTGATCTGGATGTGCAACAATTTTGATCTGGATGTGCAACAATTTTGATCTGGATGTGCAACAATTTTGATCTGGATGTGCAACAATTTCTCAGATAATTGGAAAAAAACACTATAACAAAAACACAATAAACAAAAAGATCCTGTTGGTTGAATTTAATAAACCTTGTTTAATTAAATTGTTGCTTTCTGAATATCTTATTATAATTCCTCTTGTCCCTCCCTTTGTTAATATGGCCGTTATGCTCTCTGCTAATACCTCATAAATAATGGATTATTCCATTTTGATCAAGGGAAGATGGAAAAGACATAGTAGAGACATTACTTGATTTCAGTGAGAAAATGAAAGAAAGAAAATAAGATAGATGTGTTTAACATCTGTTTCAGTGAAATGAAAAAAATTGACAATTTCAAATCTTTTCATTTGTACCCTCTTACTTCTTAAAATAATGACCAGCATTCCTATTTATCATTGTTATTTTTAAAGTTGTTAAGCTCAAATATTTAACAAATTCCTTGCTTCCCATGGGGCCTCACTCATATTAAACTGACTTTATTTCAAAAATATCACTTACTCACTTTCGTTTATTAGGCACTGAATTGTATCACTTTGTGCCCCCCCATAGGTTGCCTGACATTTCAGCTAACCTGATGAATACTGACAAGCATTCCTAACTTAAAAATTTTGAAAAACCAATAACATTTTTGCTCTTGTATAGAAATACTTTGTTACAAAATAAAATCCTTGCATTTGCCTTGAAATGTCTCTTAGAGGATGAAACATGTTGGCTAAGATAAGTTTTCCTTTTGCCTATGTATATATATATATATATGTAAACAAATGACGTCACACATTATGAAATGGACAAAGTCCAACAATTATTTTAAGACATTTTTATGTTTATATATCTATTAAAAAGAATAAAAATGTCTTAAAATAATTGTTGGACTTTGTCCATTTCATTTGTTTACATTTGGGTACGCATCAAGCAGATATGAATGTATGTGAGAAAATCATGGAAAATTATAGTTTAAAAACAGTAAATGCAACCTTGCTAATTGAACTCTCCTCTGTGGTGAAATCGGTAAAAGCACGTCAGGCTATATGACGGTTCCGTATAGGATACAGGTTCGATTCCTGTCAGAGGACACATATTTTCGATGACAATTTCTTGGACATTCAGGCCGGTAAATGTTGTTAATACTGTTCATTATAAACAGAGCATTTACTTAAATATTTGTGTCTATAAAAAAAGTATGTGTAAACATAAAAATGTCTTTATATATATATATATATATATATATATATATATATATATATATATATACTTTAAAAATCAGGAGATCAGCTGCATTCACTACCTTGCTTACATAACCTCAGGCAATTTTTATCACTTGACCTCCCAACATTTAAAAAAAACTAATGAATGCTATATTATTATATATATTTCTACAGATATTTTATTGTCATAGAACTCATCATGAGTTTACTAACTTAAGAATTAAGATATATCAGAAAATTCAAATAGGAAACCATAATATTTTTGTGGGGCTTTCTAGTTAATAATATTAACAAACATTTGTGTGGGGTTGTGTGTGTGTTTGCATACTTGTGTTTGAGTGTGCATCTTTGTGTATGTGTGTGTGTGTGTGTGTGTACAGAAACAAATACACATACAAGAAAGACAAAGTTGAAAAAAAGAGAGAGAGAACAAAATAGAGTGAGCGGTGATTAAAAAAACTGAATGAAAGACAGAAAGAAAGGACTGCTTCAGAAAAAAAGATAGGGGGAGAGGGGGAGAGGGAGGGAGAGAGAGGGGAAGAGGGAGAGGGGAGGGAGGGGAGAGGGGGAGAGAGGAGGGGGAGGGAGAGAGGAGAGAGGGGGAGGGAGAGAGGGGAGATGGAGAGAGGGGAGAGAGAGAGAGAGAGAGAACCAAGAAGAAAAATGTCATTAGAAAAAGAAAGGAAGGTAGAGAAGAGAAAAATAGGAAGAAATTTCGGAAATGTGTGAAAAATTGAAAAAAAAGAGAGACAGTAACTGGGAGAAAAAGAGAGAAAAATAAATATCTTGCTGCCTAAAGAGACATTCTATATTACTGCAAAAAATAATCACATTATATATATAATATGATATATTATCTTATATTATATAATATTATATGTATAGAGATATATTATATATATAAGATATTATAAATTACTGTAAAAAGTAATCACAAATTCTGTAACAGAGTTTTCCTTTTGTCTTTATTCACAGTGTACTTTTATATATTTATATTTCATATATATTGTTTAATTTGAATTAATTCTTTAATTTTTGTATCTTTTAATTCTCTCTAAAGTCAATACTTTCATTTGAAATGTATAGAAATTTAGTCAAGATATATATATATATATATATATATATATATATATATATATATATATATACATACATGTATATTATGTCTCTGTTTTGTACATTTTTATATTTTAAATTATGCACTGTTTTTATAGCGTCATGTTTTACCTTTATTACACAATATATATATATATATATATATATATATATATATATACATATATATATATGTATATATATATATATATATATATAAAATAATAGCTGACCACTCGTATTGGAGGATGCCTGTCTACTACATATATATATATATATATATATATATATATATATATATATATATATATATGTATATATATTTATATATATATATATATATATATATATACATATATATATATATATATATCCAAGCATAGGATTGGTGTAGATGGAATAAACATATATATATATATATATATATATATATATATATATATATATATATATATATGTATATATATATATATATCTACTATCTATATTTGTCATGTTGTCTGTCTGTGTGTCTGTCGTGGGCATTGTTATGTTGCCCAGTCTTCATTTCTCACCCGATTTCAATGCGGTTTTCACCACAATTTTTGTAAATGGTTGCCGTAAGGACATGACGGAGCCCGATTTTTGAGTTCGGACTCAGGTTCCGAAAAAATCGATAATTGGTGAGTGTAACTACCGTTTGTACTGCAAATCATTTTGCACATATTCGTCCAAAAGTAAGAGGAAACTACCTAAACGTACGATTTTTGAATCAAGCACGGGCAACGTCGGGCCATGCTGCTAGTATATATATATATATATATATATATATACACATATAGTAGACAGGCATCCTATATTTTATTTTCTATACCCAGAGTTATATTTTCCGATTTCTTTTTGAATTTGTTGGTCTGATGAATTGGATCCTGATTACTATTCCAATGTAATAAATTATAACCACGGAATATTAGTGTTTGAGCCTTTTATATTATATTCTTGCTCTGTCCTGGACATTGAGCTCTAACTGAATTTCATCCTTTTGGAAATATATATATATATATATATTGACCACTGATATTATCAATATATATATATATATATATATATAAAAGAAAAATTGAAAACAATTGGGACACTGTAAGTATAAGAAAGAGAGAAAGATAAATAAATGTCTTGCTGACTAAAAATACATTATATATTATTGTAAAAAGCAATCACAAATTCTAGAAGCATTAACCATAAAATACAAACAAACAAATTCGAGATGAAATTACTATATATATTTCATGATTAAAAAAAAACACAATATGTGAAGACACAATAATTAAAAAAAACATGATGACACATGAAGACATGATATCTGAAAACAATGTACATTGATAATAGCTTATGAAAGGCAAAAGTACTCAAGCATTGATCAATTGATATTTTAATATCTACTGGAAATCAGGAAAATAGGGCAAAACATTTAAAAAAATATAAAAAAATTCTTAACAAAGAACTTTCATTGGTCTTTGACTAAACTTGTGTAAATGAACAATTTCTGCCCAAAAGGAACTACTATTTATATGCCCCAAAAAACTAACGTAGATACACACATACACAACAACATATCTATATTTACTTGCATATACATACATATAAATATATATATATCCCTACACATACACTCATGCATACATATACACACACACACACACACACACACACACACATATATATATATAGATAATAGTTCTTTTCAATCCTGCATTGCATTCTTTGAGACATTTTGGCCTACTGTATCTTGATTGAAATTCCCAAGTAATTCAAACAGACAGGCAAAGGCATTAGAATTCATGTTAGCTACAGGTAGCCACTGTCCGTTTAAATACTGATCCACACTTGAGCCTAACAGAAGGAAAAAGCCAATGTCCAGTTTTCTTACGTTTTGGCGAGTGGGACACTGAACAAGAATGAGCCGAGAAAAGAACTGACTGTTTTAGTACATTAAAATGGAATAACTTCTAATGGACGAAAAGAGGCAGACTGCATGAATGGATGTGGACGAGTGACTTGCCATTCTTAATCCATTCAACAACAACAACCCAAGAATGGATTCATTAATCTTTATAAAATTCCAAGTGCTTTGAGATTTTCCTTTTACTTTTTATTTTGACAGGTGCGTAAATGAAAGTTTGATGGGTAGTTTCAAGTCTGACCTTATAGACAAGGAGCAAGAACAGATAAGAAATACTAGAGAGTGCAAAAGGAAAAGGAAAACATTTGTATATCTCCTTTTTTCTTGATTTCTTAAAGTTTAAAATTTTAAGCTACCTTTTAATTTTATTTCCTAACCCCTTGCATGGTAATTCTTGCAGGGTCAAATAGCTATACATTTGGGGTATTTTTGATTTTCTTATATATATGTAATTTATATATATATATATATATATATATATATATATATATAAGGAATTTCATTAATTTGAACAGGAGTCAGTACTTTTATTTGAAATGTATAGAAATTTAATCAGCACATGCACACACACACACACACACACACACACATATATATATGGCTCTGTTTTTTATATTTTTATATATTACATTGTGCACTGACTATATAGCATCCCAGTTTTGCCTTTATTATACAACATATATATATATATATATATATATATATATATTTATTTTTGAATTGGACATAGTCCGACAATTTATTTAAATGATGGTTCCGTATAGGATACAGGTTCGATTCCTGTTGGAGAACGAAAATTTTCTATGAAAATTTCTCGGACATTCAGGCCGGTAAATGTTATTTAATACTGTTTATTATAAAACAGAGCATTTGCTTAAAAACCCTATATCTATAAAAAGAACGTTAAACATAATATAAATGTCTTTAAATAAATTGTCGGACTATGTCCAATTCTAAAATATATGACGTCATTTGTTTACATTTGATACACTAGAGCAGATATGAATAGAAGAGATTCATGGAAGATTTAAGTTTAAAGATAGTAAAATCGACCTTGCTAACCAGACGCTCATCTGTGGCCGAACGGTTAAGGCACATCACGCGAAATGACGGTTCCGTATAGGATACAGGTTCGATTCCTGTCAGAGAACGAAAATTTTCTATGAAAATTTCTCGGACATTCAGGCCGGTAAATGTTATTTAATACTGTTTATTATAAAACAGAGCATTTGCTTAAATACTTGTATCTATAAAAAGAACGTTAAACATATTATAAATGTCTTTAAATATATATATATATATATATATATATATATATATACAATGAGAATGAAAATAATATAAATTCTAATGTTCATAGAAAAGAGTGCTCAATACCAAGAGTAAAGCAATGCAGCCGCATCGAAACAATAATGCATCTTTGTAGTGAACAAGTTGATTTCGTCCTTATGTAAAAATTATAATAAATATGTTTCTATATATGTAGACAGGCATATATATATACACACACACACACACACACACACATATATATATATATATATATATATAAATATATATATAAAAGTGAACAATGAACTCAACACTCAGAGGCAACAGACTGTTTAATGCTAAATGCAATCATCAGGCCTGTTGATTGCATTTAGCATGAAGCTGTCTGTTGTCTCTGACTGTTAACTTCAATGTACACTTTATATTTACATACGCTCTATCTCCGATATTGAGCAGTTTATCCCATAAATACTGCATACCTTAAACTATATATTCTTCATATATATATATATATATATATATATATATATATAAAATTCCAGATCGAGTATATCTATAAAAGTACAATATGAATAAAGACAAAAGGAAAACTTATCCGTTACATTTTGTCCCCTGATGGACTTTATCATGTCAAATTTGCTTGATAAATTCTCTCAAAGGGACTCAAATGTCTTTGCTAAGATAAGATTCCTTTTGTCTTTATTCATATATATATGAAAAAAATGAACAATAATATGAGTTATTTATGTACTTGAGTACAAAATATACATATTATATAAACAGGCAGCGTTTCAAATTTTTATATCATGACTAATACTTTTGTTATTTTACAGTCTTCAAATATAATAAAGAAAGGGATTTTCAGTGGTCAGGAATTAATGCAATTATTACTGATAGAATAGGGCTCTTGTGTCTATAATAAATACACTGTTAATAGTTTTGCCATAGAAATAAATTGAAAATAATAAAGAAAGGGATTATCTGTGGTCAGGAGTTAATGCATGCCTGCTTACACTAAAGGTCTATTTTATGTATAATATAAATACATTGTTAATGCTTTTACTTTAGAACTGCATAGAACATTAAAGAGGAAGGGATTGTCAGTGTTCAGGAATTAATGCAATCATTACTAATGACATTTATTTTTAATCCGTTGCAGGTTATCAGAAAATGTATAGTAATACAAGTTTTACTAATTAACCCATAGTTTGGGGAGAAGTGGTGGATTCATACCTAACCGGAATTTGATAAACAAACAAGAATAATGTGTATATAAAGTGGGGGATTATTTCTATATTAAAATCAATATATAAACTGATCCCTCACGTTGTGGCCACAATAGTTTCTATATATTAATATTCCAGAGAATGTAAATAAATCTAAAAGACATGCCTGTGTAGCTAATCAGTATTTCATTGATTGATTCATTTATTTTCTATGGTTTATCAACCCTTTGCAGGTTATTTAAAGCCAGAAAATATTTTTAGATTGCAAGAATTTTTTTAGATAAGAATGCTTTCAGTGATACAAGTCTTACTAACTAACCCATACCTGGGTGGATTCATACCTTTCCTAAGGGTATTTGCATGTAAGCAAATATAAAGAACCCAATGGGAATTGGAACTCAGCTCTACAATTAACAATTCTGAGCCACTTTTCATTACACCACCCTCACATCTATGCTTACAGCACCTGATATTCACAAGTGGTCATCCATCTAGATACAGACCAGGCTCAACATTGTTTAATTTCAATGATTGTATGAGAGCTGGTGTTTCAAAAGATATTATATGCATAATTTAGATGCATTGTTAATAATCAGTGGGGTCAATCTCCCAAATCCGTGGTTGTAATACCAAAGGTCATAAATCAGTCCTGCAAGTTCAAAGTCAAAATACTGGGGACATAGATCCAAAGGAGTCAAAAATTCATATCTACTGTTCATGTCATTCAACTGCTTCCTTCAGTTGGAAAGAACAGATCAAATTTCTTCTCATCCAACATCGGATTCTTTTATTGAGGTAAGAAACATTGCAATTGACTTAGACTGGAAGGCAAGGGCAAAAATTACTGTATTTTGAGATCTACTAAAGTATACACAAACTTGATTTTGGTTCTCTTTTCGACAAACAAGATAAAGAATGCAGATTCTTTTTTGAGGTAAGACTTTGTTTTCTCCTTCGTTACATTATTTGTTTTGATTTTGTTGACAACTTGTTATATATATATATATATATATATATATATATATATATATATATATATATATATATATATTACATGTATCATTCATACAAAAAGTAGATTAGTAAAGTTAATGATATAAATGGTGAAAAATTTCTTCGCAAACAAATTTTTAAAGTTGCATTAACCTACAAATCACTCGATGAATGTTATGATCCTTGTTTTTAATAACTTCAAGTTGCATAAGGTCTTTTTTTATTCTGCTAGTACTTTCAACAGTACATACAGTCATCCTCAGGCTTGGAAATTATTTAGTTTTTAGTAAATCCAGGTAATAGCAGACACGAATAATTAAATGCGCATCGAAATATGTTTTTTTCGAAATGTTTTATTGTTAACGGATAAAAACTTATGGAGCGTGCAGTCGCAACGCTAAGGGTTGAATATTTTTGTGTTTTTTTGCTAATATGTTAATTTCAGAATTTTTTGTTGTTGGAGTTTTTTCAGTCAATGTGGCATGAACTAAATTGTTCAATAAATAGAGTAATATTGCAGTTATTATCCCGAAAATTTGCACATCGGATCAGTTCTTTTTAAATCAAATATGTGGTGCAGTTCAATTTATATTACAATGAATCATTCATACAAAAAGTAGATTAGGAAAGTTAATGATATTTAGATTAAAAATGTAGATTAGTAAAGTTAATGATGATGAAAAAATTCTTCACAAACAAATTTTTAAAGGTGCATTAACCTACAAATCACTCGATGAATGTTATGATCCTTGTTTTTAATAACTTCAAGTTGTATAAGTTTTTCGCCATTTATATCATTAACTTTACTCATCTACTTTTTGGGTACTGGCTGTAAGAAAAAGAGCACTATGATGTAATTCATTCCACCAGAATTTTGGTAATGGCATACTGTACTGCTTGGCATTCACACCAGAATCTCCAATACAAACATTTCAGATTGTTTGGGTATCAATCTGAGGACAGTGCAGAGAATTCAGAAAGAGTTGGATGATATATCCAATCAATATCATGGTGTTTAGAGTGATCTCTAGTAATGGCAACGTTATTGTTGTGGATTCCGGGATGAATCCGATATCAATGAATAACAAATGCCAGGAATGGATAAGGAAAATAAATGTATTAACATAATAAAACAAACTGGTAATACGGGTTAGTAGATCCAGGAATGTGGGTTAGTAGCAATAATATATATACAGTCTTGGTATTGAAGTATTGCGGTATGACTCCTTACTGAGTCTACGTGCTCACTAATGGTGACTCTTGTGCTACCCTCCTCTATTACAGACTGTCGGGGTATTCACTGGTAGTAGTATATGTATACCTCGGTTGAGTCCATTTGTGTAAAAACGGGATACCCCTCAATAGTTATACCTCCATTCATCTTCCCACAGAGCTTCAGACTCAACATAGAGGCCTACATCAAGACCTTTGAGAAGGTAGTGGTCCTATATATAACAGGACTCTGCACCATGCCACACAAGCAGCAGAACCCAGTCATGGCAGTTAGAAAACTTCTGTAACATCATCACCCTTTACATCTGGCCACCTATC